>CM053787.1:983734349-984161849 GCA_028749045.1 Cupressus sempervirens | reverse complement strand
ATTCTTGGAGCATTGTCATGATGAAAGGAAGCTATAGTAAACTTCGAATAGCATCTGAAGATCAAATAGAACATCTTGACCAGATATTTGATTTTAGAATGTAATTGACAACTTTTTTGTGTTTGCAAAGTATGCAATTAATGCAAGTTCAATTTGAAGGAATAAAATAGAGTACAAACTTGATTACCACTCCATAACGATTACATCAGAAGCATAGAGCACTCAAAAGTGACTTAACAAGGCAATTTTGAAGAAAACCCTATTTTTAGAAAGAGGTATTTTATCATTTATCCACAGAATTTATTTGATAAAATTTTATATTTGATAGAATCATGGATATGTCAGTAATGAGGAGAGATCGAAATTGAAGGTTATTTTTGTGAAACTCATAGAAGGAAACCCTAATTCAACATTATCCATTACTTTGAATAATGTAGTGTATTTGGAAGATGTAGGAAGTTATCTTACCAACAAGTTTGGATCTATTGGGAGTGAGTATATGAACAAGGATATGGAACTAGTCTTTAACCATGATATAACTGTAAAACCTAGATTTGAACACTCGAAGAAACTAGACCCGTTCAAATATCGTTTCTACCAAGAATTGGACACTGATGCATGGACTCAGATCATATTAACTAGAATACATGATGAAAAACTATTGATGGAAGATAGTGTAGTTGATATTTCTGCCGACCTTATTCATGAGATAACTGGTCTTAGCAAACAAGGTAATGTACCTATAGGTGAGAAACCAGTTAAGAAGAAAGTTGAGAGCTACACAAAAGCAGTTTATAACGGAAAGGCCATGGTGATCAACACCATTAAACAAGATGATGTAATATTCCTGAGTAGAATCATTGCCTACTCTATATTTGCAAGTTCTAAGATTGATGAATTATCAACCAGATTCATCTATGCAGCCTATAAGATATGTATTGAGAAGGAACAAGTTAACCTCAATGAAATTTTAAGAATGCAATTTCTTGAAAACTTTGAGAAAATCAAGAGGACCAAGAATGGTGTGTTTAGATTTTAGTCACTAATAAAACATATATTCTTTCATGTACTTAAGAGATTTCCATATTTCTCAGTCACAGAGATTATGAGCAGTGAGAGATGTACAATGGAGAAAATCGCAGATGTATGTAGAAGACACCCAACAGATAAAATCTTGGATAGTGGAAATTTGATAATGAAAACATTTCAGAATAAGATGAGACAAAGATTCAGAATTGCACCTACAATTGTAGACAGATTTAAAGAAGATATATGTTTTATGGTTGATACAATTTTTACTTGTATTCAAGCAGTAAAACCTCGGGAAACATTCCTTGATCTCTTAGGTTATGAATTGAGCAATGAAGTAGCAATTGGATGCATTGATTTATTTTTGAAATCTGAGAAGGACCACGTTGAGTATAGATTTGGGACTTATGAAGAAATTACCTAATCAGCTCATCAAACATCTTTGGAGAAAGCATCTCACAAGAAGATAGAAACAATAATGAATAAAATTTTATCAGAGGCTAGTATGACTGAAAGTGAGTCACACACAATCAGGTAGACTATGAAACAAGGTATAATGAATGTGCAACATTTATCAGTATCTATTTTTGAGACATCTTCAAAACAAAGCATTCCTTATGTAGCAGTATCATATGTACAACCAAGTGAACTGAAGAGGAGATCAGAAAGATTAGTGGAAGCTGTGACCACCAAGACTAAAAGGGTCAAGCAACAAGCCACTGAACTAGGAAAGAGATAAAAGACATTGTTGATAATTGTTGAATCTAGTGAAGAAGAAGAAGAAGAAGAAGAAGCTAAATAGGCAGAGAAGGTAACTACTTCTAAATAGTTAGCAGGTAAAGCTTAACAACCTTGGAAGTCGAAGATAGAGAAAATAAATTTAGCCATTGCTAATGAAGGAAACTTTGTTTAGATGAACAAATTTTATGACTTGTATAATAATTTTGAGAAAGATCAGATTGATATTTCTACTGTGAGATACATAATAGCTAACAATTTGAAACTCAAGGATATTGAAGTCACGATAAACCAAAAGGTCTATGAAAAACTTATTGAGAAGAAAGCACCAGCTCAAGAAAAATATATAGAACTTCAAAAGTCTATGATAAGGACAATATCCATGACTGATGAAGAAGAAGAAGTCAAGAGATTGTTGAAAAATCTAGTACCTTACTTGAGAAACAAGATGAAACCATTTCTTTTTATGGTGGGTGAGAAGGATAAGATAAGAAGTGAAACTATGACATCTATAAGTCAGATGATGACAGAGTCTAAGGCAACATCTTCACTTGCACCCAGAACCTTGAAAGTGTTAGTAAGTGGTGACACAATGCAAATAGATCAAACCAATGTTATTGTTAAAATTTATGATACTAACCCTTTCGAGAGTTCAAAATAAACTGAATCTCATGTCGAAGATATTGAAGAACAATTGAAAAAATTTGAAGAAGAGAAAAGACTATTAGAGGAAGAAAAGAGGAAAATAGAAGAGGCCAAGTAGAAATTGCTTGAAGAAGAGATGGAAAGAAGTGTTGAGGAAGAAAAGAAGAGGAAGTTAGACGAAGATAAGAAGAAGATATTAGAGGAGGAAGAAAAGAGAGAAAGAAGAAAGAAAAGAAAAAAGAAGAAAGAAGAGTCAAAGAGGTAGTTGAAAAGAAGCAAAGGGAAGATGACACTAAACCTTCTAGTTTATCTACTCCACTTTCGCTTGCTATCCTGACAACTAATGATGATGATCAAAATGACTTGATCTCATCTTTGTCAAAACTTATTGAAAAGAATAGAATAGTGAAGAGCCTACAAAGAACCTTGATGGAGGTTACTGACATATTACATAGTACTCTGGCAGTCTAGCATATAGAGGTAGATCCTGAACAGAGGGCACAGGCAGTGCTAAAATCTTTTGATGAAGAATTTTCAATTTTTTTGAATGTTGCAGAAACAAAGGCATAGTTTCACAAGATGCTAACTTGTTTAGCACTATCTGTCAGAACATCAAGAACAATTTGATAAGTCTTGATACTTGTATCAAGGAACTTAAAAAATGTCAACAGGATGGCAAGGTATTGTAAATCAATTGTACCTTATCTCACAAGTTGACCAAGGATCTTGTTAGTCAAATTGAAGGTAAGATGAGTGAGCTAGAGGCTCTATATAGCCAGTTATAGCATCCTTCTAGTAAAATTGATGATTTTGAAGGACAAGTGGCCAGTATTCATAGTGATATCACGAAACTGGAACTTTAGAAGGAACAAATTTTGAAGAGATTATCGAATTTTAGAGAGTTTATTGCTCTGAAAGTATCTATTGTTGAGAGATAGTTGGATGAGTGTGTCAAAGCCAAGGATACCTATTCAAACTTTTTATACCCCGACCTTAATGTAGTTGAGATTGCATCATATCCCTTATGTGCAATTCTCATCTCTACTAAATCAGCCAAGGATATACAAACAAAAGGTATAAACAGTCTTAAGGCAAGTTTTGATGATTGCATGAAGATACTATCAGTTTAAGGCAAAAGAACAAATTTTTTTACAACAATTTTTTCTAACCTTTGTTAATGATGTCAAAGGGGGAGAAGATGCATAAGAAAATTGTAAATTAGGTAAAGGAGAAGATAATATTGTAAGGTATGAAATCATATTGTAAGGGGGAGCATATGTAAGATGGACAAGTTGTAATAGATGATTAATGTAATGTTATTTTACTATTTTTTATACTTAGCCAATTTTCCTTATTTTTTTCCATTAATGCCAAAGGGGAGATTGTTGACAACTAGCTAATGAAGGTATATAATGTTGAAATGTTCAAAATGGGAAGAGTACTTCTGAGGGCGGGGGGTAGGGGGGGTGAATCAGAAGTACCACATCTTTATATGTATTTCAATCCTTTAAACATATAACTGAAAAACAAATTGTATGCATGTAAACATAAAAAAAAACATGAAATGACAACATGCATCAACACATAACACAAAGATTTGGTAACCCATAAACCCTCTAGGAATAAGAAGGTAAAACTGGGGTGGGGATGATACCCACAAAAATCACTGCAACAATCAATGTTCAACCACTTCTGATGGTCTGCCCTGTTAAAGGCTTTACACTGTGTCAATAATGACCTAGTTAGACGATTTATAAACACTTACATGAAGTGCCACCCTGTTAAAGGATTTACAATAGGTTGTTAAACCCACCTAATACATAGGATTTTCAATCACCTTCTCCAAAGGTTCTCCTACCTAGCTATTAAGCGAACCTATCAATGTAGGATTTCAGCATCCAATACAATTGTGAGAAAGTATTAGAACATTTAACCTGATTGAGTGCAATCTCAAATTGCTAGGTTCAGGTACTAGATCTGCTCTTCTTGTTCCGATCCTTGCTTGATTTGATCTTTGTATGTATTCCTTATCCCTTGTGTTGTTCTGATCAACTAGATATGAAATTGCTACTCTGTTCCTCTAAGTCTTTTCCTCTTCACACTAAAATTTTGCTATAATCTCCCCATACACTATTCTCTTCCACACATGCAATGGGTTTTCAACCACCTTTTAAAAATTTCAAAGACTTAGGGTTAGGTATGGATCTACGATCCACATTGAATTTCAAATTCCCACTCAAATCCTTTTTTTTCACCTATTAGTTGCATGCTGTCTCCAATTTTCTGATTGGTTGCATGTTGATTTCATAGGTAATTGAAAAGATTTGATCTTATCTTCTTATCCCTTCATAAGTCATGCAAAAAACTATTTTACATCTTAGTTTGTGATGGCACAAACTCTTATGTTGATCCTGAGTTACTCGGCACTCATTACATTACTAATGCTCAACATGAACTAATTCCTAGATTGCTCGACATCTATTACTTGCCTTATTTGCTTGGCACTTGTTAAATATTGTATTTCTCGACACATGTATGTTTTGTATTGCTAGGCATCTGAACATTTCCTGGATCACTCGACACATGAACATTTCTTGGATCACTTGGTACATGGACATTTCCTGGATCACTCGGCACATGAACATTTCCTAGATCACTCGACACATATTACGTTTTGACTTGCTCAGCACCAACTGTGGCTCGGCACCTATTGAAATTCTGGCTTGACATACATTGTGTACTTGGCATATATAGTGAAAATGGTTAAGTGTGTTGACACTCAATTGTCAAGACTATTCTTTTCACCAACATGTAATTGTTGTCATTTATGGAAACACATGATGTACATGCTTACAGGAAACCTTGAAAATAAAGATACTTAGCTTTTGGTACTCAAAAAATTGTCTAAGTATGAATTTGGTTTACAACAGTGTATTGTTTTGTATGTAACTTGTTAGTGATGTCATATTATGACTAGCGAAGTTAGATGGAGATTGTATACATGTTGATGATGACATGTATAACCTCAAAATTTAGTATAAACTGTACTTAAAAGAGATATTTGTGTTTTACTAGTGAAACAAGACAACAAAATTAAAAGAAATGAATTATTTTGTTTGCAAAATAATTACTTGACCAATTAGGGCCAACATCCTAGATGTTTACTCTGAGTTGGAAAAGTATATTGTGGTCTTAGATAACCTAGCATAAATTTGTGTAAAGGCGTGGTATTTATGCAAAGGACATCTTGCGAATTCAAATGAGTGTACAAGTGTAAGTTGTGCAAGTATTGTGATATGCAAACTTTCTATAAAAGTGATATATGCGAAGATTTGTAAAGCTATTTTGTGATCTAAGTTTGAGCTAAATATTAGAGATTAGTCAAGAAGAAAGAAGTTACAGTACCTATATACCAGAAGTCTGATTACTTGTTTGGGAGTGAGCTCTTCTTGTAATTGGAAGTGCATGTTTAGGCAGTGGGCTCATCTTGCACCTACTGTACCACAACTCCTATAAGGGTTGGAATCTCCTAACATGGATTCAAAGTCTCCTAACATGGAATCTCTATATTGAATTTTCTTATTGACTCATAATAGGGTCCATTGTCTAACAAGGAACTTATATATTATTATATTATCTAGTGGGTATCATCCCCACAAGGGTTTTCCCTTGGCTAGGGTTTCCCTAGTTAACAAAATATGGTGTTATGAGTTATCTTTGTGCATGGTTACTATTTTTTTTCAACATTACCTTATTACTTTGTTATGTATGGTTTAAAGTAATCAACAATATCCAATTGGTGACTAAAGTTTGTAGATTACTAATTCACCTCCCCTCTTAGAAATTCATATTTCTAACATCTAAAACATTACAAAATAGAAAGGCTAACCCTAAAATGGTCTACACACATCCCAAGTCAAGAACTTATCATAAAAATCATGATCATAATTAATCTCACAAGTCAACTCCCATAAAAAATGTAGAAAACTCGTCCAAAATGTTGACACTCGGCATCAACAAGAACACTCGACACATGAAGGATCACTTGGCACATGAAGGATAGCTTGACACACATGGTGGAACTCAGCACACACTATAGAGTGAGATGGGATAACACACTAACACAACTGTTAACATGACATGGGATAACTTCAACTCGGCATATACTACAAAATTACTAGTACTCGACAATTGCTGCAACTTGGCAATGACTGTAACTTGGCAACAACTAGCAGAATGAATAGAAATGAGTAGGATAACACATTAATCCAGGATGCTCCTGCATTAGACAACTAGGGTAGAAAGAAATGATTCTCTTGAATCATTGATATGTCACAACCTAAGCTGAATCCAACTCAAATTGAGAAATCCATGTAGTATCTTCAACTGGTTTGTTCTTCCACTTTACCAAATATTCAAAGTAGTCTTTTCCTCTTGTACTTTTACCAACTCTTTGATCCAATATTTGTTCAACTTCTTCAATCTACTTCTTAGGATAATCATCAGGTATATTACCTTCATCATCTGACTTATGATACTTATACAGATCAACAACATTGAATATAGGAGATACATCCATGTCATCAGGTAACTCAACTTCATAAGCATTTCCATTGTCAAACTTCCTCAAGATCTTACAAGGTCCAAACTTCTTCATCTTCATCTTACTGTATGTGTCAACAGGAAATCTTCCTTTCTTCAAATGAACCATCACCTCATCACCAACTTAAACAACTTGATGTCTTCTAGACTTATCAACATTCTCCTTGTACTTTTGATTACTTTGTTCCAACTTTCGCTTCACTTCCTTATGTAAAGAATCCATAAAATCAACAAATTCTTCTCTTGCAACACTTCTCTTCTCTTCACCAGCAACATCCCTTAAATCTAATACTTCTCTAGGCTTCATTCTAGTAACAATCTCAAATTGTGTCTTCCCTGTACTTCTATTCACAGAATTATTATATGCAACCTTAGCTTGTGCTAATACCATCTCCCAATTGTGTGGTTCATCTCTAACTAAACATCTCAGCAAATTACCCAAGCTTCTATTCACAACCTCTATTTTTCCATCAGTTTGCAGATGGAATGTAGAACTAAATTTCAACTCAGTACCCATCTTCTTCCACAAAGTCTTCCAAAAATAACAAACAAACTTACTATCTCTGTCAGAAATAATACTTCTTGGTAATCCATGCAATCAAACAATCTCTTTAAAGAAAAGTTCAAAAACATGCTTAGCCTATGATGTCTTCTTACATGGTATAAAATGACATATTTTAGAAAATTGATCCACAACAACAAATATAGAATCATACCCCTTTGCTATTTTAGGCAATCCAAGAACAAAGCCATACTAATGTCACTCCAAGGTTTCTCAGGAATAAAAAATAGGTGTATACAATCCAATATTCTAAGTTACTCCTTTTCCAACTTGACAAACTCCACAAATCTTCACAAATTTTTGAACATCCTTATACATCTATGGCCAATAATACTTTTCCTTCAACAAACTCAATATCTTATCAATTCCAAAATGTCTAGCCAATCCACCACTATGCTCTTCCTTAATTAGATTCAACCTCATAAAACTTCTAAGAATACACAACTGAATACCTTTGAACAACATACCTTCTTGAATGAAATATTCATCATACTTACTAATATGATCTATTAGATTTGGTGCTCTACACTCTCTCCACACCTCAAAAAAATCAGAATCGATATCATACAACTCTTTCATCTCATCAAAACCAAGAACTTCAACCTTCATTTTAGTCAACAAAGAATGTCTTTTGCTCAATGCATCAACAACTCTGTTAGTAACTCCACTTTTATGCTTAACCACAAATGTAAAACTCTGCAAATACTCAACCTACTTCATATGTCTTTGATTCAATTTATGTTGACTTCCCAAGTACTATAAAGCTTTATGATCAGTATTCCTTAGGAATCAAATAATGTCACCATTTATTCAAAGCTTGAACAATAGCATAAAACTCTTGATCATACACAAAATACTTTCTTTTAGCATCATTCAAATTCTCACTAAAGAAAACAATAGGTTTACCTTCTTGACTCAATACAACTTCAATTGCACTACCACTTGCATCACATTCAACTTGAAATACCTTATTGAAATTAGGCAAAGACAATATAGGTAAATCGACAACCTTTTGTTTCAAAGTCTTATAACTCTTATTAGCTCCATGTGTCCACTTGAATTCCTTCTTTATCTCCTCTCATTGTTTTAGTCATAACATTACAAACAACGCTGAAATTCTTTATAAACTTCTTGTAAAAACTAGCCAAACCATGAAATGATCTTACCTCACCCACATTCTGAGGTGTAGGCCATTCCAAAATTTCTTTAACCTTCTCAAGATCCATTCCAAACCATCAATTGAAATCACAAATCCCAAATACACAATCTCTTCTTGCATAAAAGAGCACTTTTTATGATTAATCATCAACTTCTCCTCTTTCAATCTCTGGTAAACTTGTCTAAAATGCTCAAGATGTTCTTCCTTAGTCTTATTGAATATCAAAATATCATCCAAATAAACAATCACAAACTTACCCAAGAATCTTTTTAGAACTTCATTCATCAACCTCATGAAAGTACTAAGTGCATTAGTCAAACCAAAAGGTATAACCAACCATTCATACAAACTATTTTTTGTCTTCAAAGAAGTCTTCCATTCATCACCTTCTCTAATTTTGATATAATGATAGCCACTCTTCAAATAAATCTTGGTAAAATAATTTTCTCCACTCAAACAATCCATTATGTCATCCATCCTCAGCATCAAAAACCTATATTTCACTATGATCTCGTTAATAGCTCTAGAATCAGTACACATCATCCATTCTCCATTCCTCTTAGGTGCTGATATAGCAAGTACAACACATGGACTCAAACTTTATTTGATTAATCCCTTTTGTAGCAATTCATGCACTTGTTTGTTAAGTTCTTAATTCTCTGTCAGTGTCTATCTATATGGTGCTTTGTTCGACAAACTAGCTCTAGGAATTAGATCCATACAATGACTTATAATTCTTACTAGCATTAAACCATCACAAACATTCTCAACAACAATATCCTTATACTCATTTAGCAAATTTGTAATTTCTACTAGTACTTGGTTAATATCATCAATTTTTGCTGCTTGCCCATCACTAGCAACACTTGGTCCTCTAGAAACTATAGCAAAACAAACTTGATTCCTCTTCACTTCTTTTTCAAATTGCTTTCCATTAACTATGAAAATTCTCACAGTAGTACACTTAACCTCATCTGGACTTTCAATCAAAGGCAACAATATTTGCTTTCTCCCATTCACCCAAAGAGTATATTAATTCAATCTTCCATCATGTACAACATATCTATCATATTTCCAAGGTCTACCCAACAAAATATGACAACAATCTATAGGCATAATATTACACAACACTTCATCAAAGTAATGTCCAATGTTAAACTTCACAATGCATTGCTCACTTACCAATATCTTATGCTCATCTTTGATTCATGAAACATGATAGGGTTTATGATGTTTCAGCCTCTGCAAATACAACTTTTTAACCAGCTCTTCTAATGCCAAATTTGTAGAACTTCCACTATCAATGATCACCTTGCAACATTTTCTAGCCATCTTACATTTGGTCTTGAAAAGACTTCTCCTCAAAACAGGTTCCTCATCACTTCCCTTATTACATAAGGCTTTTCTCACCATCAGATTTTCTCCAGCCTCTGGTCCACTTAGTGAACTCTCAATGTTTCCTTGAATCACAACATTTCTGTTACCTTGTCTAGTTTGAGAGGATCTACATTGAAAAGATCTATGCCCTTCTTTATCACATCTGAAACAATTACCATGAAAACCACCTCTAGAATAAGAATTACCTCTTCCTCGATAAGAACCAATACCTCCTGGGTATGAACTACCATCTTTTCTTCCATTCATATTTGCCTTTATCTTGCATAGAACTATTAGATCTACCACCTTCACCATAATATCTTCCTCTGCCTCTTTGGAATCTACCACCTCTACCTCTTTGTCTTTGTTCATGCTTCTTTATCAAGATCTCCTCAACTTTCAAGGCACATTGATATGCTTCTTCCATACTTTCTAATTTCACAAAACTTATTTCATCATGGATTCTAGATCTCAATCCATTTAAATATCTTGCAATTTTCTCAACATCATCATCTACATGTCTAGATCTGATGTCCAATCTATAGATTTCCTTAGTATACTCTTTCATAGTCATGTCTCTTTATCTCAAATTTTGCATATTTCTCAACAAGCTAACTTGGTAATTAGCATGAAGGAATTTTTTCTTTACCTTTTTCACCATTTTCACCCAAGTTTTGATCTTTTCCTTTCCTCTCCTTTGTCTATCAGTTTGCAAATGCTCCCACCATAGTGAAGCATGACCTTTCAACCTAGTAAATGCAATGTTCACCTTCCTATTATCAGAAGTGTTTTCATACTCAAAGAACTTCTCTATATCAAAGATCAAATCCAACACAACATTGGTATCCAATTTTCCATCATAAAGAACAACTTCTACAACAACTTTTGAATGTTCCCTAGACAATACTCTCAACAATCTTTCATCATCTTGGTCTTCTTCTAGTTCCAGATTTGGGTTTGGTGCTACTGCTTCATCATCACTCACATCATTAAGACACGCTCCTCTCCTTGGGGTTGTCTCCACAATATCTAATGTATCCAATATGACATTATCAACATTTCCTCTACTATGAACCATCTTTACAAATCAGGTTCCTACAAGATTACAACCCTCTACAAGTTATAGGTCAAATCTACAGATATCCAACCCCAACACCAAATTCAAATCAAGGTTCTACACAATCCAATTTTCACAAGGATGAACCTGGCTTTGATACCACCTGATGTAAGGAGAGAGAAGAAATAGGGCCAAAGGCATGCCCAATAATCCAAACCACCTTGCAGAGTTGACATAATAGAAGCAAACACACAAAGAGAACAACATCGTAAAGAGAGAGAGAACAATATTCTTTTATTGATTCATCAAATGATCAACATACATGTCTAGATGTAAGGCCTTATGGGTTACATCTAGATACGAAATACATTTTAGATCCAAGATCCAACTTCAAATTTGCACTTCCAGACAGATATGCAATAGACTTTCTCAATCCTCCCAAATCTCTAAGTTCTACTCCTCAAAACCTTCCCAAAAATCTTTGTTTAACTCTAAGCCAAAACACCCTATTTATACTTGCCAAAATGACTTACAGAAGATTCTAGAACATTAAAAAATAGAAAGGTTGACCCTAAAATAGTTTGCACACATCCCAAGACAAGATCTTATCATAAATGTCTTGATCGAAATTAATCCTGCAAGTCAACTCCCATAAAAAAATGCAAAAAACTCGTCCAAAATGCTGACACTCAGCATCAACAGGAACACTTGGCACATGAAGGAACACTTGACACATGAAAGATCACTTGACACATGAAAGATCACTCGACACATGAAGGATAGCTCAACACACACTGTGGAACTCAGCACACACTGTAGAGTGAGATGGGATAACACGCCAACCCGAGTGTTAACATGATGTGGGATAAATTCAACTCGGCATATACTGCAAAATTACTAGTACTCGACAATGCTGCAACTTGACAATGACTATAACTCGACAACAACTAGAAGAATGAACATAAATGAGTAGCATAATATGTCAACCCAAGATGCTCCTGCATCATATACACATACATACATACATACATACATATACATAAATAATAGTAATATATGTATTGCATCTGTATTTTCTTTTCCATTGCTTATAAGAGTGTTTCAAGGTCACTTCAACATCCTTTGCATGGTTTAGAGGTAATGTCATTGTGGTAGAGGCTTCTGCAAGAGAATGAGCCTCATGATTATGGCATTTACATAGAAGCACATTTTGCTTCTTCGACTCCTTACACTCAACTCTTCATTGAAGTTATTCTTCTAGCAAAGAAAATAACTGCTACAAATTCATGGGAGCCAAGGGATGCTAAACCTATGCTACATTTTCTAGAGACATGGGAAAAGTTACTACTAGTTTCAATAGTTCATAACATTCTGGATCATATAGTGATGCCCAAATTAATAGCAACAATAGATACTTGGGATCATCACAGGGAGACTGTGCCAATACATTCATGGTTACATCCTTGGTTTCCATTGTTGGGCCAACATATGGAGCCTTTATATCCAACCATTCATTATAAGTTGGGGAATGTGCTTCATGCTTGGCATGTAAGTGATGCATCTGCATATGAAATTTATCTCCTTGGAAAATTGTATTTGATCCTGCTAGCTGGGAAAAGATAATTGTTCTTTTTTTTGTACCTAATCTAATGACAGTTCTACAGGAATTCGTAATCAAGCCAACTAATTAGTAACTTGACCAATTTAACTAGGTTACGACTTATTTCTTTCTAAAAATATCTACTATGATATATTTTTGTAAAATTTCTTGTGAACTCTGCCCATTTTTCCTGGTTTGCATTATTTTCGTGTAGGATCATGAGGTAAGTCACTTAGTGTGGGTTGAGTGAGTTTTATTATATGGATTCTGGAATTTGTATGTAACTAGATCAATTTTTTTTTGTTGTGCCAAGATCTCTTTGTATATATGCATACATAGGCACACACACACACACACACACACACACACACACACACACACACACACACACACACACACACACACACACACACACACACACACACACACACACACACACATACACATACACACATATACATACATGCATGCATGCATTCATGCATACATACATATATACATACACATAAATAATAGTAATATATGTATTGCATCTACATTTTCTTTGTCATTGCTTATAAGAGTGTTTCAAGGTTGGGAACCACTTCAACATCTTTTGCATGGTTTAGAGGTAATGTCATTATGGTAGAGGCTTCTGTAAGGGAATGAGCCTCATGATTATGGCATTTACATAGAAGCAAATCTTACTTCTTCAACTCCTTACACTCAACTCTTCACTAAAGTTATTCTTCTAGCAGTGAGAATAGCTGCTACAAATTCCTGGGATTTCTGGAGACATGGGATAAGTTATTATCGGCTTCAGTATTTCATAACATTCTGGATCATATAGTTATGCCCAAATTAACAACCACAGTAGATACTTGGGATCCTTGGCTTCTAGTGTATGGAGCCTTTATATCCAATTGGGAATGTGCTTCATGCCTAGCATAAAAATGATGCATCTGCATATGCAATTTTATCACATTGGAAAATTGTATTTTATCCTGCTAGCTGGGAACAATTGATTGTTCATTTTATTGTGCCTAATCTAATTATAGTTCTACAGGAATTCATAATCAACCTACCTAATCAACAACTAGACCCATTTAACTGGGTTATGGCTAGTTTCTTTCTAAAAATATCGTCTATGATATGTTTTTGTAAAATTTCTTGTGAACTCTACCCATTTTTCCTGGTCTGCATTATTTTTGTGCAAGATCTTGAGGTAAGTCACTTAACATAGGTTGAGTGAGTTTTATTATTTTACTATTTGGATTCTAGAATATGTATGTAGTTGGATCAATTTTTCTAGTTGTGCTAAGATGTAATAAGCACCATAAAAAAGATCTCTAAGATATACATGTTTAGAAGGAAATATAAAGAGATACCTATTTAGTAGGAAAAGAAGAGAACATTTACATAGCCCTTGAAGAAAATCAGAGAGCAAGGGTGCAACAATGAAATCATAGAGAAATGGCATGACACAAAAACGAAATCACAGAGCAAGGGCATGACAATGAAATCATAGAGCAAGGCCACAAAAATGAAATAGATAGATCACAAGGGCATGACAATGAAATCATAGAGCAAGGGTACAACAACGATATGCAGAGATCACAAATGGAACAATAATGTTCATAACTCTGCACCGTCTTTCATGCACAACTCTCCACAATCAAAATAAATGGGGAATAATTTATGTCATATATTTTTTTGTTTATACTCGTGCAGACATTGCGATCATGATGCCAATATTAGTATTGCAATGGCATCAGGGAAAATTGCAAAAAAAATATGAAAATCACCACAAATTACACAGCCATCGCAATTTGTCACCAAATGTCGTAGTGAGTTATCCAACTATTAAAACACTTATCAACCTTATTATTTCTTAATCATGTGAATAATATAATCAACAACCATAAGAACATATATGTTAGGATTAACCATGGATAGAAATAACAATTACATGCAGATATTACCAATATCAGAAAAATAATAAAGCACACAAATGAGAACACAAGACACAAATATTTAACATGGTTTACCTAATCCTTGGGTTATGTCCACCAACAAAAATTCCAATATTAATATTATCTAGTGATTACAATATGTAATCCCTTACAGCTCAATACTGTTGCAAAAAGCTACAATATCACCATACACTATGAAATCCCTCACTCTAAGACATTTTATACAAGCTTTTGTCGTTTACAATATTAGGGCTAGAATAAGTCATCCAATAGAAGAAATAGTAGCTGACACCTTTTACAATAATGATTCATTTTTGGCTTTGAGGGCATTTCCCCTCGACCCCACCCTATATTGCAATAGGGAGCACACCTAGGATGCTACCCCAAGGCCTCGCACAGGTTTTGTCCCTTGACCTCATCTCAGGGGCGATGCCCCCAAACCCCCATAGAAATGATCTAAGGGGAAACCGTGCCAAATAAACCTCCAAGTTTGGTAAGTCTCCACATCACAACAATATACATACACAATAACATTGGATATGTTAAATAGGGAAACCCTTGATCAGATGGAGAACCCCTATGGGGACGGTACCCACAAAATGATGTACTAATATATAAGTTCTTTGTAAGAAGATGGACTTTGTTAGGAGCCAATGAAATAAATTTAGTGCATATAATTCACTATAGGAGACTTTGAATCCTTGCTAGGAGTTTTAGAAGGTAGAAGGATCCACTGTCCAACTAATTTTTAAATTATTTCTTGCAAAATAATAGAAATGGAATAACTTCAAATCTTTCTCTATCCTCTTGACCAAACCAATCCTCTTCTGATCTCAATACCAAATCACTAATTTTGCATCCAAATAATCCCTTGTATTGCTTACACACATTTACCAACTTCGTATACCACTTGAAAATTTGCACTTTCCACCTGCTCTCATCAATTGCATACTTCATCAAAAGGAAAATAACCTTCCTTTATACCATATCCTCAAAGTAATTCCTTGAGTTGGCTTCCAAGCTTTCCCAATTAATTATAATAGGACATCATTAAGATATTACAAAACATTACATCTTTTTGCAATTACAAGTTATTGTCAGCTCATAGTCTTTGTAACTTCTCATACATGCGACCTCTGACCTTGTGCACTCACTGACATCATCATCGGGTTGTCTTCTATCATAGCCTAATTTTTCTCAACATGATTCTATCCTAGTTAAGAGATACAAATTAATAATCATAAATCACTTATCAAGTACTTTATCTACTTATTGTCTTCTATAAATCAATCATATCTTCCTCATGTCTTTGACTCTTTGTATGCATACTTGTCCACATAACTAGGACACAATGTAGAATACATCCTTAACTACGATTGACCTAATCATCAATACAAAGTCTCTACGACCTTGTTCTCTATTTCTACTTTGCTAATCTTCACAGAAATAATGTTATGTTGGCATCAATGACAAACACAGTCATGAATGCAACATTTCAATCATGATAGCCATCTATCCAATGCTTAGGATACTCCCCCAAAGGAATACCATCAACATTCATGCTAAAATATGTGTTGTCTTTGCCCAATAATATTTCATTATTGATTCATATTCAGATTGGTGGCTTGGATTTGGGTTGTCTATGCCCTTAGTCACATGATTTGTTGATTTATCTTCTTGTAGAAGGAATGAGATGTTGTTATCAAGTACATACATGGTGGTGGATTGTGGTTGAGTATTTTATGCTAACAAGTTAGACATTTTAAGAGTTAGATACTTAGTTTATTGATGTGATTATGGTGCCATGGATTTGGGCATAAAATGATTGAATACATGTACTTCATTGATGTTCATTAGTTTGTATTCCTAATTTGGTTTTGGTGGTATATCTTCTTGGTCAAGGATCATGACTATTTGGTTTCTTTTGAGGAGGTCATGATCTGCACATTGAGTTCTTTGATGGTTTGATGCTTTGGTTAATTCTCATAGAGAATAGTTTATATCATGATGCCAAGGATAGATTGGATATATGGTTTCATGGGAGCTTGTGACAATGCAGGATTAGTTCTTGGTTTGGTTTGTATCTTCTTGGATTAGAGATCTTGGTTTCACTTGGTATTGACACTTTAGCTATGTGTTTGTGTAGACCTAGAGGATATTCATGTAAGACATGGATTTTATGATTCCATGGGTGGCTCGGTACCGCTATTGAGTGGGAGTTTTTGGCATTGATATATTTATTGAGTATTTACATATATTAGAGGATATCTTAGATCATGTTGCTATGGAAGTGTCTTCAACATTTTCGTGGTGCACTTGTTAGTATTGGTTATCTTCATGGTGTGTGGAGATGGTTCTTCACAATTTCTGGAGATGGTTTCATCTTGAGGATTCAAGGGTTTCTTAGTAAAGGTTTAGCTCATGATTTCATTTGACATGTTATCCTTGCTATTAGGATAGTTTCATTATTATTTCATCGTATACTCTTGATACATGTTTAAAGTTTTGACATGTTATAGTATGTTCATTTGGAGCATGGTATCTCTTTGGTTGAGATGGTTATATCATCTTGTCACATTTATGTTCCTAAGGCCATGGTTGGAAATTTGACATTGATCTTGGTTTAGTTTCTTGATACTGAGTACATTGATTATTTTTTGGATATTGTAATCACCTAAAAATGGTCATCTAGACTATTACCCCCTTCTTGGCATTTTGGCTAAATTAATTAATCATTTACCTAGACCAAATTGCTAAAATCAATTAATTTGATTATAACCTATAATTTGACTATACTGTCCTAAGTTCATTATTTTATTAAAAGAACATGTGCCTTTTTAATTAAATAAAAGACCCCATTCTTCTAACTCACTTAATGTGCACACATAAAGTCTTTTTTTTTCTATTTTACAGTTTAAAAGAAAAGGCTTTTTGACTTTTGTCTCATATGAGAAGTCAAATTTTTTTTATTGGTTGACTTACTTATGCACATGGATCACTCCTATTTTCAAACTTCACCATTGATCCTTCATCTCTTGATCTTGATCTCCATTATCCGTACAACTTTAAAAGAAAGAGCTCTCCCCCTCTCAAAGGATCCACACTCTTGAGTATTGTTATGCTGTAGGATTGAAGATCTCATACTTGTGGAGATCCTCTTCTTCTATATTCTATTCTTTATTCTTCATGCTTCTCATTCATTTTAGTTTATCTCCATGCTTATACTTTAAATCATCTATTCTAAAAAGGGGTTTTGTAATATTTCATACTTGTTAGCTTGCATCTTGCATCTCATTTAGTCTACTTTGCATTTGCATTGCATACTCATTTGATGATTCTTAGATACTGGCAGTCATTGCCTCTACTATTTGAATCTCTCATTCTATGGTGCACCTTGCAAGGGTTGCATAGATTTGGTTCATTTGAGAGCTATCGTACCATACTTGCACCTTTGTACATCATAGATAGAGAGCTATAAGCCACCTCTTGAGATGTCCTCTTTCATGGGTATTCTCAAGAATAATAGTTTATAGAAGTGTGACACTTTGTGTACACACATTTTTTATGCTGTTTGCTATGCTAAGTCCTATAAGAAATGTTAGCTCCATGATAACTTGATTCATATTTATGGATGTGAGCTTATATCTTATATTACATACTGGCCATTTCAGCAATGGGCCTTTGACTTGGCAGGGAAGATTCATCCAAGTTCATCTAGTGGCCATAAGTTTATCATCATAGCAATTGAATACTTCACCAAATGGGTTGAGGCTATACCATTATCTACTACTATAGGCAAACATGTTGCCTTATTTATACTCAACCACATCATATGTCACTATGACATTCCTTCCTCCATTGTTATTGATAATGGAGGATAGTTCAAAAATAAGGACCTAAAATAGCTGTGTAAAAAATTCAAAATTAAACAACATTGGTCCTTGATTTACTATACCCAAGGGAAAGACCGAGCTAAGGCCTCTAACAAGACATTGCTGAAAATCTTGCATAGAAGAGTTCACAAAGTAGGCAAAGATTGACACTTACAGATTAATCTGACACTATGGGCCTATAGAACCACCATATGTACTCTTATAGGGGCTAGAACCTTTTCTTTAGTCTATGATTTTGAGATTTTCCTACCCTTAAAAGTTGAGATTATTTTCATTACAAGTCTTCCTACACGAGTTGATACCTGATTAAGACCATAGAGCTATGAGAGTACATGAGCTAGAAATCCTTGATGAGTGTCACAAGGCTGATTTTGATCATATGAGGGCTTACCAAAAGTAGATTTCTACTACATAAAACAAGAAAGTTCATCCCCGTGAGTTTTAGGTGGGCGAACTTGTGCTTTGAGAAAATCCTAAAAATTAGTAGAATAGAGAGCATAAAGGAAAATTTGATCCTAATTGGTTGGGCCTGTATATGAGCAATGTTAGTATGCTAATAGAAACTAAATTTAAATAAAGCTTCTACAAACTAAACAAAATTCATAAACTTCAAGATAGACTAAGATGAACTCTCAATTGAGAATATGAGCCATTAATGGACTCTCTCAATGAGAAGCTCTCTTGTTGAGTGGCTTTGTCTAAATAGATAGGATGTATGCTCAAGCTTATGCTTCAAAAAGGGCTTCAAATGGAGTTGGAATTTGGGTGTGAGTGTATGGTTTTGATGTAAAATGGCTTCTCAAAATGGCATTATGACTTTACTTCATGGATTGTGTTAAAATGACTTGGGAGAGGATTCCTTAAATAGGCAAAGGGCTTGAGGGATCAAGGGCTAGGATGCAAGGATGTGAAAAAGCTTATAGAAGGCTCAGATTGCATGAGAGGAGAGCACATGGATTGTGCTTCCTTACAACCAATCAGGGAGTGACACATGTCACATGGTGAGAGGATGGAGGAAAGGGGAAGGATGAGTCAACAAAGGAGGCTCAAGGGATAAAATCTTCATAAAGACCCTCATAATGACTTGTAAGAGCAATAAAAGGGCTTGGAAGAGTCATTTATGACCTAGTGGGCTTCATAAAGTTTTATGGTTGAGATATTTTGAGGGTGATGAGAGAAATTTCGACTTGGACTTGATTAGGAAGGTTTTAAGCTTGTTTAGGCTTGTGCAAATGATTAGAGGATGGATTAGGATGGTTTAGGATTAGCTTAGGGATAGGCAAGTGGATGGCATTTAATGAGGGTGGGTGAAGGAGGAGATATTTGTTAACTTTGGCTTGGGTTAGTAAGTCTTAACCCATTTTTAGGGAATGTGACAAGGTTAGGAGGGGATTAGGATTAGGTTTAAAGACATCTTCTAAAAGAGTCTAGACTTTGGATGAGGATAAAGACTTTCTAGAATAGTCTAGAATTTCCTAGGATGAGGATGAAGACTTTCTAGAAGAGTCTAGAACTTCTTAGGATGAGGATAAATTAGATTTTTAGGAAATAAATAAAGTTTTATTTATTTCAAGGGTTTGGGTTGAGGAGATATTTATTAAAACTTTTTTAATAAACATGAGGATTAATATTTAATCTTAATTAAATATTTTGAGTTGGGATTAGGGGTAGGAAATGATGGGATTAGCCTTTAATCAAAATTAAAGAAGGATTAAAAGATTTTGGAAGAGGTTATTGGTCTTAAGGAAATTGGCTAAGTTTTGGGCAAAAAATAAATTTTTAATTTATTTTGGGTTTTTTGGTCAATTTATTAATTAAATAATTAATAAATAAGGAAATAATGTTTAAATAAGATTTAAACATTTTTGGGAGGGATTTCTTAATTAAATATTTTTAATTAAGATAAAGGGATTTAATGGCATAAAAATTAATTAATTAATTAATTAATTAATTAATTAATAAATGATGATGTCATCAGGTACTTTTTTTCAAAAAATAAAAATACTTTATTTTCTAAAGGATTTTTAGGTGTCTACATTTTGCCCCTCTTTGATGTGATGCCGCAGGTGGCATGGCATCAAAGATAAGAAAATAAGATGCCCAAGGCTAGAGCAGAAGAGGAGAGAATGGACTGTGAGATGCCCCTTCAAGAAGGTAGCAGGGAGAGAAAGCGAGGCTCGATGGCTTCTTGAAAAATACAAGAAACTGGGATGAGCAAGGAGACTCATAGTTGCTCAAGAGAAGAGGTTTGGTTAGCTCAAACTCTCACTACGGGAGAATGATAAAGGGAGAATCAGAGGCACAAGAGGAAGCAAGCTTAAGATCTCAGGGATTGCAGAGGATGAAGGAGCGGAGCCCTATAAAAGGAATCCAGGATGGGGAGATGGATGAGGGGATTAAAAAAGCTGATGCAACAGGATTTCAAAGAGTCAGATTGGCGGAAGATGGGTTTCAGAGATCCCTAGGACTAGGATTGTGGATCTCGAAAGATGAGGCTTGGTGGATTGATTTGGATTGGTGGATCCCTAAGACTAGGATTGTGGATCCCTAAAGCTAAAGGTGAGGAGTGATTCAAAGAGATACTGATGCATATGCTAGGGTAGGAGAGACGGATGCCGGATATGGATGGGGGATAATGGAGATGAAGGAAAACCATTGAAACTTTTTGAGCGGGGGGGGATACTTCAAAGAGAAGTACCACCATGTAGTTGAGCACTAGATTTGCTATAGGACTATTGGTTAATTGCCAAGGTTACCAAGAACATCAAGGCCTTTTCACTAACCGTCCAAAGGATTGACAAACTAACTTAAAACAAACACACAAGGATTGCCCCAGCATCACACATGAATCCTAGAGGAAGCAACGTGGAAATGACATTGGAGAACCCACAAGCAGAAAAGAAAAACAAATGAAAGACCTAATCAAGACCTTACGCTCTAGTTGCCCCATTCGTAGCATACCATGATATGGAAGATCGTGGCAACCTTGAGGAGGGAACAAGGAGATTGCTTGGAAAAGATACTTCAAGACCCAAAAGGGAAGATTCTGAATCAAAAGAAAGTGAAAATCCAAAAGAGAGCCGTTTGCCAACGAGATGGGTAGGACAAGGTACTAACAGACCAAGATCAGACATGAGGAAAGCTATATCCCGTAAGGACCTATCGGAGAGCATCGAAGCTGGTGGATTTGGATGAGTGACGCGTCTGGCAAGTTGAACTAAGAAAGATAACACTTTGGTGATAGGAAATCTAGCTAAAGGATGCATTGGAATAGCTAACCAAGATGTGCGATGGGTGCAAGATGCTGATCAAGGACGAACTGACACGAACGCTGGATAGATGCAATGGTACTAAGCTAAAGAGGATGTACAAGCTGATAGACCAAGATATTTATAAGTGAGCTAATCAAGATATGGTACAAGCTAACGGACCAAGATAGTTACAAGCAGGCAAAAGCTCAGGATGATAGGATAGCGGGATGGTTCGATGTTGTGCAAGATGCGAAAGCTAAGGGTGGGGTGATAGCGAAAGATATGGATTTGGCAGGATGCATCCAATGATGATGAGAGATTTTGTGACCAAGGATAGCTAGAGGAGTAAGATGAGATGGCTGGATAGGATGGTAGATAGCTAGGATTATGATGGATATAAAGAGATGACATTGGGTTTGCATGAGGATAGCCTAGAGCTAGATACCAATGACAAGGGAGGATGGACAAGACAAGATCTCCAAGGAATATAGTGCCCCCAATCAGAAGATAACATGCGGAAGGAGGTCTTATGATGGATGTGATAGGATTGAAGCTAGGATGGAAAAAGCTGAAGGGGCTAGGGAGATGGATGATAGCTGAGATGATTGGCTGAAGCTGCATAAGATTAGTGGATGGTGTGAGATGGAAGATGGAGGATAGGTGGATAGATTGGAAGATGGAGTTGGATGTCAAGAGATGACCAAAAGCATGAGGGTGATAGGCTAAGCTGGGGATGGTGGGATTACGCATGACGCTTGTTTGCCAAGTTTTCATCATGGTACTTGTCCAAGGTGCTTGAATTGCCAAGTTTTCACCAGTGGACGCTTTATTTTTCTTTTCTTTTTTTGACTTTTTGACTTTGGACTTAGCTGGAATGATTTTGGCTTGCTTCAGCTATTTTGGCTTTTTTGGGATTTTTCACTGGTTGTTGGAATGTTCAATTTTGTTGCTATTTGTTGGTACACCGGATGTGTGATTTATGCAATAGATCAGATTAGATGGGATTGATGGTAGGAGATGGAGGGATGAAAATGCTGGAAAGGAGCATGAGATGGGGATGCTTGCAAGAGAAACATTGGCACATGTTGGGACGGGTGTGAAAAGAGCATATGGGGGATAGATGGTAGATGCGGGTGTGATGGAGGATTTGTGGAAGCGTGCTTGGGGATATAGGCACCCAAGATAGAGTTAGGAGATGGGGGACATGAGTCACTAGATGGGGGATTAGCAATGGTGGGTGCCATTATGCGTTGGGTTTCAACTTTTTTCTTGGGGATACACATGGTTTTGGATTTTCTTTTCATAGGCTTTTGCATTGTTTTGCATTCTTTGATTGGATTTTGCCTTTTTGGAGTATGTCTTTTAGAATAGACATATGATTGCCTAGGATGTGGATTTTTAGCTTTATGCATTTTGAAGTTGGCATTTACATTGTTGTGGTAAGCTTTGGGAAGATGGTTAGGAGAAGCTTTGTGAGATGGAGAGGATATGAAAGAGCATGTAGGGGGATGATGATGGATGATGTGCCCTGATATGTGCCTTTGTTGATCTTGCATAGGAATAGGATTTTTATGATGGCTAATAGGAGGATGGAGGATGGTAGATTTTGGGACATAGGGACCCAAAATGGATTTAGCGGATGAAGGGGGGATATGGTAGGTTGTTTTGGGTTGCAAAGATGGTGGAGGGGGGATGACATAAGATTTCTTGAAGGAGTGATGGGAGGCTGGCATGGTGGGCTTGGAGATAGGCTTGGTTTGGGGGTGTGGTGTACCAACACCTTTAGATGGTGAGCCTTTGGATACATATCCAAGACCATGAAATCCTAGATTTTTTTGTGCAATAATAGGCTCTCTGATTCCTTGCTCTTGTGGTCCTAAACCTTGACCTTGACAATGCCATCGATTGAGCATTTGAACAAGCTGAGGAAACTTTTTGCTTGTAGAAAATGGTAGAAGTGATTTATTAGCTGTATTGCAATGGGGAGATACTGTTCTTAATTCTTCTGCTGAGAGAGGGCCACCGTGGATGAATGTAAGTGAACCAAGAGGGTAGATTATAGATGGTGGAATAGCTTGGATAGGTGGTAAGATGGAAGCATAGAGCAGGGGAGATGGAAGGATAGGATCTTGATGTAGCTGGTGGGATGACAAGATATCTTGTAGTGGAGGAGATATGGCTTGAGGTTTTGGAGATGGAGGAGATGGTGACGTCACTATGGATGGAAGACGTGGTACAATGATATCTTCATTTATGCTTTGGGGGATGTCAACATGCTTTTGGGTAGGATCTTGATAGGATTGGTTTGGAGTGGATGGTGCGATAGGAGGTGAAGGGATGGATTCTTCAAAGGCAACGGATGGATAGATGGGAGATTCAGTAGTGGAGATGGGTGAGTAGAAGATGGATGCATAAGGGTCATTACGAGAGATTTGGGAAATGCTTGGAGGCGATGTGGATAGGATTTGGAGGGATTTGATAGGTGGTGGGATTTTGATGCTTGCGAGAATTGGAAGGATTTTAAGCAATTTGATGGATGGTATGGGGATGATAGCTATGTGAGATGGAGGTGATATTATAGATGGGGAAGCTTCATCACTGACTACTTCACATGGTTGGATTAGGTGACATGGCTTATCGACTGTTGGAGGCAACTTTTCTTGTATTTCCTCTAGGAGATTCCTTGGAGACTTGTGTGTCGAAGGTGAAGGTGGATTGACAGGAATAGCTAGTGTGATGGGGGTGGAAGATTGGAAGCTTGGTTGATGGGGTGATGGAGGGGAAGCTGGAATATCAGATGGCATGACTAGATAGTTTGGAATAACTCTTGGATTTTGGGGGATGCTTGGGGGAATGTTCCTAAGGCTTTCAATATACCCGTCATAGTCAACAAGATTTTCATCATCATTGGAATAGGAGGTGGCGGGAGCAAGGACAATGCGACCAAACACATCATGATAGGATTGGTACTTCATGCTTTGATGATGAGTTTGATGGGGATGGGGTCTTGCGTATGGATGAACACAGAAGCTCATGGTTGGATTTGGGTTAAGCACAGATTTTGGATTGGCCGATGAAAGATTTCCTAGGGAGAGTCAAAGTTGCATGACAGACCTAAGGAGGATTGGCTGGAGATTTTTGGCTTTCTTGTGGATGAAAGACTTCAAGGGCATGCTGTCAAAAAGTGAGAGTTTTGCTTTCCTACGCTCTGGATTGGTGGAGATTGTGTCAACCTAAGAATAGACTAATGATCCTATGGGCATGACACAAGATTGATCACTTGTGGATCCCAACCTTTAGCTCAAGGTGATGAGGGATGCAAGTGAAAAAGCTAGATTACCCTAGAAAATGCTCTGTCAGAGGGATAACCTTGGTGAGATTGGTTGATTGGTAGGATTGATTGGATAGCAAACTCTGGCAGAGTAACAACAACTCTTTAAAGGCTTGGATGATTTTGGATTGGGTTGCTAGCTGGCTGGGGGGATGATTTGGATGGACTTTGGATTTGGGATTGTTCTAAGGCAAAGAACTAGATAGATTTGGTTGCATCGGGGGAGCTTGGATGATTTTCTGATAAGGCAGTAACTATGCTAAGTATGCCTTGAGCTGGGAGATTTTTGCTTTTTTGGGATTTTGACCAAAGTTGGCAAACATTCATTCAAAAGCTATGAACAAATAAGCAGACAAAAGTTTTGAGCAAGCACGTCAAACACACCAACATCCTAGGAAGCTTTCTACAAGGATGAAATTTATTATACCTAGGGAGTCCTCGATATACGCAAGGTACGTGAGGCCCAAATCCGTAGATAAAACCAAAAAGATGTCACACAGCCGAGAGGAGCGGTAACCCACTTCTCCTCTTTCACTTCTCAAGGGTATAAAGTTCCTTGAGGCTTAGCTCAAGTGACAAAATTTTGATCCCAAGAGAGGTGTCTTTGGATTCACCTCCTGATCTTTATACTCCGCCGGAACGCTGGAGTTGAGGTCGTCCCAAGGGGTGATGAAATCCCCAAGAAGGCCTCCTAAAAAGTGTAAAACAAGACCACATACATGATCTTGGTCTTTAAAAGGCACGCGTTCATTCCAATTGATGATTTAAATTTTGTAAGCTATGATTGAAGACACTTGTGATTATGGCATACAATGTTCATTCCAATTTGACAGCATCATTAGCATAATGAAAGTCGAGAGATCGTCAACATAAGAAATGTGAGCGCCATTGAAAATGTGTCAAAACCATGCGATGTTCATTGATTTTTAGGCATTCAAGATTGAGTGTGAGTTTATTTTAAGCCCAAAACAAAGATGTGTGAAACTTGATTGCCAAGCACGCGCCCGGAGGCCCTCCACGTCAATAGTTGTTCAATTTTAGTGCCCAAACTTGAAGTGTGATCGATTTAATCTAGAGTTTTGGTCATTTAAATTTTTTGATAAAGTTAAAGCAAACGTTCAAAGACCAAGTGAGTGAGTTAGATTGTGGAACATTTAACACCTTTTTCAAGTAGACCCATCCCCATAAATGGTGCTGAGATTGCAACCAATGGTTGAGTTGATGGGTGATTAGAAAAGAGGTGAGTCCAAGGAACTACTCAAATTGATTTTTGCAAATTTGTATTTAACTTAACAAAGTCTATTAAATATCCAAAAATCAAACTTTACCTAAATTGCATGTGGAAAAGAGATTTGTTTTGTTCAATTTTAGAAGCTCCAAATGAAGTGTTTGATATTGCAATGGTTAATTGATCCTTGGAATTCAAGATTGGATTTGTTGTTTTAATCATGCATTCAAGGAAAATTTGATTTTAATCCATGGCATTCAAGAGTGTGTTTAGCAACATGCATTCAAAGACAAGTGATTAAACATTCAAGTTTTTTCCTTTGAGCATTCATGATTGAGATTTTGTGTGTTGTTTTAAGAACTTTGAAGTGCTTTGTTTTAACCTTAGATCATTCAAGATTGTTTTGGACTCAAAAGTGAAAATGACTCTTTGGACTTTGCTTTTCATTCAAGATTTTGTGTTCTAGTTTGCATGTTTTAAGCCCAAAAATGATATTCCTAGATTGTTTTGATGCATGAAAAACCTAAGAAACATTCAAGATTTTGCAACAAGACATTTGTTTGGAACAAATAACAAAAGTTTTAGGACTCTTAGTTTTCATGAGATTTTTAAAAGAACTTTAAAATATTTTCAAATGAGGTTCATTTTATCCTTGATTGATGCTTTGAGTTTGATTTAGATTTTAGTGTACACTTAGTGTTGATTTTGAACCTTTTGAAATGGAAACTTGAAGTTCTTTTTAAATTCCCAAAAATGAAGTGTTCCTAACTTTGCATGAATGCATCTAAAACCTTGATGTTGCAAGGATGCAAATGATTAGATTGGTTTAGTTTCACTTGTCAAAAGATTTTTTCTTTTTTGCAAATTTTTAATTTTTTAATAGATTTAAGTATGATTTGGGGGTTCATTTTAAGCACTAAAAAGAAGTGTGTATGATTTTGCTTCCTTAAAAAATAAAATGGCCAAGATCTCACACAAGAAGAAGAAGAAGAAGTAGATGGAATAAGAAGAATATAGACAAGAAGAGGAAGAAGAATTCCAAGTGCTTTGTCCACCTATAAGCTTGAAAAATCTGCAAATACTATGAGATAGACTATGAGTTCCTTTGTCTTCTTCATGCTCATGTGGACCTACAAAACCAATTTATACAATCCTACCAATCACAAAAATAAGCAAAATTAGCCAAAATCAGCAAATGACATACAAAACTTGACTAAAAAAGCTAATGAAGATGACCCATGCGGGGTCCCACCGGGCGTGCCAAAATGTATATGAGCAATGTTAGTATGCTAATAGAAACTAAATTTAAATAAAGCTTCTACAAAATAAACAAAATTCATAAAATTCAAGATAGACTAAGATGAACTCTCAATTGAGAATATGAGCCATTAATGGACTCTCTCAATGAGAAGCTCTCTTGTTGAGTGGCTTTGTCTAAATAGATAGGATGTATGCTCAAGCTTATGCTTCAAAAAGGGCTTCAAATGGAGTTGGAATTTGGGTGTGAGTGTATGGTTTTGATGTAAAATGGCTTCTCAAAATGACATTATGACTTTACTTCATGGATTGTGTTAAAATGACTTGGGAGAGGATTCCTTAAATAGGCAAAGGGCTTGAGGGATCAAGGGCTAGGATGAAAGGATGTGAAAAAACTTATAGAAGGCTCAGATTGCATGAGAGGAGAGCACATGGATTGTGCTTCCTTACAACCAATCAGGGAGTGACACATGTCACATGGTGAGAGGATGGAGGAAAGGGGAAGGATGAGTCAACAAAGGAGGCTCAAGGGATAAAATCTTCATAAAGACCCTCATAATGACTTGTAAGAGCAATAAAAGGGCTTGGAAGAGTCATTTATGACCTAGTGGGCTTCATAAAGTTTTATGGTTGAGATATTTTGAGGGTGATGAGAGCAATTTCGACTTGGACTTGATTAGGAAGGTTTTAAGCTTGTTTAGGCTTGTGCAAATGATTAGAGGATGGATTAGGATGGTTTAGGATTAGCTTAGGGATAGGCAAGTGGATGACATTTAATGAGGGTGGGTGAAGGAGGAGATATTTGTTAACTTTGGCTTGGTTAGTAAGTCTTAACCCATTTTTAGGGAATGTGACAAGGTTAGGAGGGGATTAGAATTAGGTTTAAAGACATCTTCTAAAAGAGTCTAGACTTTGGATGAGGATAAAGACTTTCTAGAATAGTCTAGAATTTCCTAGGATGAGGATGAAGACTTTCTAGAAGAGTCTAGAACTTCTTAGGATGAGGATAAATTAGATTTTTAGGAAATAAATAAAGTTTTATTTATTTCAAGGGTTTGGGTTGAGGAGATATTTATTAAAACTTTTTTAATAAACATGAGGATTAATATTTAATCTTAATTAAATATTTTGAGTTGGGATTAGGGGTAGGAAATGATGGGATTAGCCTTTAATCAAAATTAAAGAAGGATTAAAAGATTTTGGAAGAGGTTATTGGTCTTAAGGAAATTGGCTAAGTTTTGGGCAAAAAATAAATTTTTAATTTATTTTGGGTTTTTTGGTCGATTTATTAATTAAATAATTAATAAATAAGGAAATAATGTTTAAATAAGATTTAAACATTTTTGGGAGGGATTCCTTAATTAAATATTTTTAATTAAGATAAAGGGATTTAATGGCATAAAAATTAATTAATTAATTAATTAAATAATTAATTAATTAAATAATTAAATAATTAATTAATTAAATAATTAATTAATAAATGATGATGTCATCAGGTACTTTTTTTCAAAAAATAAAAATATTTTATTTTCTAAAGGATTTTTAGGTGTCTACATTTTGACCCTCTTTGATGTGATGCCGCAGGTGGCATGGCATCAAAGATAAGAAAATAAGATGCCCAAGGCTAGAGCAGAAGAGGAGAGAATGGACTGTGAGATGCCCCCTCAAGAAGGTAGTGGGGAGAGAAAGCAAGGCTCGATGGCTTCTTGAAAAATACAAGAAATTGGGATGAGCAAGGAGACTCATATTTTCTCAAGAGAAGAGGTTTGGTTAGCTCAAACTCTCACTACGGGAGAATGATAAAGGGAGAATCAGAGGCACAAGAGGAAGCAAGCTTAAGATCTCAGGGATTGCAGAGGATGAAGGAGCGGAGCGCTATAAAAGGAATCCAGGATGGGGAGATGGATGAGGGGATTAAAAAAGCTGATGCAACAGGATTTCAAAGAGTCAGATTGGCGGAAGATGGGTTTCAGAGATCCCTAGGACTAGGATTGTGGATCTCGAAAGATGAGGCTTGGTGGATTGATTTGGATTGGTGGATCCCTAAGACTAGGATTGTGGATCCCTAAAGCTAAAGGTGAGGAGTGATTCAAAGAGATACTGATGCATAAGTTGGGGTAGGAGAGACGAATGCCGGATATGGATGGGAGATAATGGAGATGAAGGAAAACCATTGAAGCTTTTTGAGCGGGGGGGGGGGGGATACTTCAAAGAGAAGTACCACCATGTAGTTGAGCACTAGATTTGCTATAGGACTATTGGTTAATTGCCAAGGTTACCAAGAACATCAAGGCCTTTTCACCAACCGTCCAAAGGATTGACAAACTAACTCAAAACAAACACACAAGGATTGCCCCAGCATCACACATGAATCCTAGAGGAAGCAACGTGGAAACGACATTGGAGAACCCACAAGCAGAAAAGAAAAACAAATGAAAGACCTGATCAAGACCTTACGCTCTAATTGCCCCATTCGCAGCATACCATGATATGGAAGATCATGGCAACCTTGAGGAGGGAACAAGGAGATTGCTTGGAAAAGATACTTCAAGACCCAAAAGGGAAGATCCCGAATCAAAAGAAAGTGAAAATCCAAAAGAGAGCCGTTTGCCAACGAGATGGGTAGGACAAGGTACTAACAGACCAAGATCAGACATGAAGAAAGCTATATCCTGCAAGGACCTATCGGAGAGCACCGAAGCTGGTGGATTTGGATGAGTGACGCGTCTGGCAAGCTGAACTAAGAAAGATAACACTTTGGTGATAGGAAATCTAGCTAAAGGATGCATTGGAATAGCTAACCAAGATGTGCGATGGGTGCAAGATGCTGATCAAGGACGAACTGACACGAACGCTGGATAGATGCAATGGTACTAAGCTAAAGAGGATGTACAAGCTGATAGACCAAGATATTTATAAGTGAGCTAATCAAGATATGGTACAAGCTAACGGACCAAGATAGTTACAAGCAGGCAAAAGCTTAGGATGATAGGATAGCGGGATGGTTCGATGTTGTGCAAGATGCGAAAGCTAAGGGTGGGGTGATAGCGAAAGATATGGATTTGGCAGGATGCATCCAATGATGATGAGAGATTTTGTGACCAAGGATAGCTAGAGGAGCAAGATGAGATGGCTGGATAGGATGGTAGATAGCTAGGATTATGATGGATATAAAGAGATGACATTGGGTTTGCATGAGGATAGCCTAGAGCTAGATACCAATGACAAGGGAGGATGGACAAGACAAGATCTCCAAGGAATATTGTGCCCCCAATCAAAAGATAACATGCGGAAGGAGGTCTTATGATGGATGTGATAAGATTGAAGCTAGGATGGAAAAAGTTGAAGGGGCTAGGGAGATGGATGATAGCTGAGATGATTGGCTGAAGCTGCATAAGATTAGTGGATGGTATGAGATGGAAGATGGAGGATGGAGGATAGGTGGATAGATTGGAAGATGGAGTTGGATGTCAAGAGATGACCAAAAGCATGAGGGTGATAGGCTAAGCTGGGGATGGCGGGATTACGCATGACGCTTGTTTGCCAAGTTTTCATCATGGTACTTGTCCAAGGCGCTTGAATTGCCAAGTTTTCACCAGTGGACGCTTTATTTTTCTTTTCTTTTTTTGACTTTTTGACTTTGGACTTAGCTGGAATGATTTTGGCTTTCTTCAGCTATTTTGGCTTTTTTGGGATTTTTCACTGGCTGTTAGAATGTTCAATTTTGTTGCTAGTTGTTGGTACACCAGATGTGTGATTTATGCAATAGATCGGATTAGATGGGATTGATGGTAGGAGATGGAGGGATGAAAATGCTGGAAAGGAGCATGAGACTATTGAGCTACGATGCACTTTATCTTTCTTTGTGTGGTGCTTATGAAAATTTATTTGTTTGGTGTTCCCTCCGTAATAGTCTTTCAAGGATGTCATGGAATAGAAGACTGGGAGCATGGGGCATGTTTTACTTGCTTTTTTCTTGTGGGTATACTCTATTAGTCTGCAGTGTTTAGAGACTTGCAATGTTTAGTTACCTACTAGGTATACTTTGTTAGTCTACAGTGTTTTACTTGCTTTTTGCTTGTGGGTATGCTTGTCCTACTTAACACTATAGACCTACAATGTATCATGCTTGATTATTTTTGTGAGACTGCACTCGGGGGTTATCCTGGTGCTTATTTTTGGAATTTACAAGTGATAAGATTTACTTCTGAGAGGGGGGGTGAATTAGAAGTAAAAAAAAAAATTAACCTCTAAAACTTTTAACTGAGATTATTCACATGCATCTACCATATCTAATTAACATAAAAGTAAAGACATGCATGAAAATAGATAACACAAGATTTGATCACCCAAAAACCCTCTGAAATAAGAAGGTAAAACTGGGGTGGGGATGACACCCACAAATTATCACTACAACAATATGTAACTGTTTAAGATTACAAAGTTTGACCACTTCCAATGGTTTGCCCTATGAAAGGCCTGCCTTGTTAAAGGCTTTACACTCTGTTAAAAGTGACTTATATAAAGGATTTACAAACACTCGGAATGTTACCCTATTAAAGGATTTATCACCTTGTTAAAGGTTTACAACATGGTTGTTAAACCAATATAGCTGCTAAGTCAACCTATCATCATAGGATTTTCATTCTTAATACAATGGCTAGAGAGTATTAGAATGTCTTGACCTGATGACTTGGAATATTTAATTGTTGATTCCAAATCCTTGTTCTACTCTATCTATTCTAATCCTTCCTTGATCTGATATGTCTCTCCTCAAAGTTCTGATGCTCTATTTTGATCAACTGGATTTTGCAATGTTTCTCTTCCTTTTCTAAGTCCTTATACCCCTCTGAATTTTGCTAGCATTCTCCCATATAACTGTCACACATAAATAATAAGGTTTCGTCCTCATTTTAAAAGCTTTGAAGACTTAGGGTTAGGTATGAATCTATGATAAAAATTCATCCTTCTTTTCTCGCTTAAATCTTTCACTTTTCCTATTGGTTGCATGCCTTCTCCATTTTTCTGATTGGTTGCATGCTGATCACATAGGGAATGCAAAAGATTCGATCTTATCTTTAAGATTCATCTTCAGTCAGCTTCAAAAATGGTTTACATCTGAGTTTGTGAAGGCACAAACTCATATGTTGATTTTGTGTTACTCAAAACTTACTAATTGTTGATGCTTGGCACATATAGGAATTCTGTCTCGCTCGCCTCTTATAGTAACTCTGTCTTGCTCGACATCTATACTCTACTCAACACTTATAGTGACTCGACATCTATATCATACTCAACATCATCTTAGAAATTGGTTAAGTGTGTTGACACTGAATTGTCAAAACCAATCTGAGACCAACAATCTCCCCCTTTGACATGAGTGGCAAAAGCACTTAACTAAGCATTATGAATCTGGTCTCTATGAGTATAATACACATTTTGTTCGAGATACGTACAAAACTTCAAAGCTTGTTCAAAATTTTGTAGAAGACTATATACCTAAAAAACTTGTAACTCCCCTTGAGTTGATGTGCCATTTATGTATCCAAAATCTCTTATGTTGAATTTGTCTCATGCTAATGTTTCTAATACTTTTTTTTCCTTGTTTGCTCTATATCTGCTCTATTTGTACTCCCCCTTTCACACATCTCCTTGTAGTTTTTGATATCCTTTTGGCTTTATTTTCTTATCTCACCTCAAAACTCAATAATTTTATTATCTCCCCCTTTGGGTATATCTCCTCCTTTGGGTTTCATTATTATCTCCATCTCAAAAATGTATTTCTCCCTAAAAAATGTATTATCTCCCCCTTTTTTGACACTTATGTCAAAGGGTCCTAAGAATGAATGGAATATTTAGCCAAAATTATTTTATTTACCTCCATTATTATCTTCAAAGTAGCATCCCAGTTGTCTAATGCTATTTCTAGTGCTTTGAGCTGGATGGTGTCTCTGTTGCAAGATGTACTAGGCCTTCTAATGTAGAAAGATTTGGATTTTTCTTCAAAACATTCTCTGCATAAACCATCTCTTTATGCAATACTTCCATGTGTGTAATTATTGTAGACTGGATCTGTATAAATTTTGCCTTAAAATTAGCCTCTTCTACTATTAGTACAACTAACTCCTTTTGAGTGTGAAGCGTTGTGGAAAAATGCTTCTCACTTTGAGTTGGATCCTTGGGTAGCTATGTGCTTGATATCTTAAGGTTCCTCTCCAGGCTCAATATTCTCTGGCTAGTCTCTTGTGTGAAATATGAAGAGTCACATAGTTTGGAGTACAATGAGAATATGTTCTCAAGTACTATTTTAACCTTCTCAACCTTCTTAGCCAGTTCCACTTGTGATACTGCTATTTCACTAGATATCTTTTCATTACCCTTCATTTGAAACTTCTTCTCAGACCATTCCAATAATTTAACATTGGTATCAAGGTCTTCATTTTGTACCTGGTCCACTATGTTGGATAATTGCTCCATGATGGGTTTTGTTTCATCAGGTACTAGCAAGCTAAATGCATCAAGAAAGATGTCTTTTATTTCTATCAATGCTTGTCTCTGTCTATACTCATTTTTGAGTATCTCTTGCTTCTTCTTCTTCTCCAGTGCCTCTTGTACTTCATTTATTTATGCCAAGTTCATTGTCTTCTAGTCATAACTTGGTATGACTATCTCTTCATCAAGTGCAGGGTCTCCATAGTGAAGTACCCTAGCCACCTTGGTAGAGCTTGAGCCTGGTGCTAATATTTGCAATGGTACTGCATCAGTGCTCGGCTGCTTGGTAGGAGTCCCTCTGGTAGGAAAATTAACCAATGTTTATATTGCCTCTTGCTCTCTTTCCTTGGGGATTTTCTCCTCTTCCTTGTCTTCTTCATTTCTGCCTTGATCAATTATGGTGATCAGAGGAGGTGCACCTTGACTCTATGCTGTAGGATCAGTAGTATCTTTCTGTCTTATTTTCTCTTTTGTTTGCTCCTTGGTAGTTGAAGACTTTGTAGCTGTGGAATCAACCTTAGCAATTGCATCTTGAGTTTTTTGCTCTTGTGGTTGTCCACTTGTAACTGTAGGATGTTGTGAAGATGGTTATTGTGTGTCCACCTTTTCCTTATTAATTTCAACTACATCTTTTTGAAGTTCCTCTACACTCACCAGAACTAGATTAGTACACAACTATGCTTGTAGTGAGGTCTGGTGAAGGATCTTTTTGAGATCCTCTATAGTCAATGGATTGATTTTTTGACTTGAGATGTCAAGAACATCCTTTACAATTAAAGTTTTTGTAGATGTAGGTGTTTCATGTGGAGAACTGGGTGGTGACAATTGTGTGTCTTGGACACTCTTTTCTTGTTGCCACTCTTTAGTTGTTGCCATGTCACCTTTCTATATCTCCTTCTCCACTGTTACCTCTTCCTTTTCTTTCTCTCCTTCTTCATCCTTTTCATTCTCCTCTTCTTCCTCATCATTTCTTCCCCCAAAGGGATCTTCTTGTCCTTCTTTGATAGTAGTTACCCCATAAATCAATTTCCACATTTGTGTGGACTTCTTTACAACATCCTCAATTTTATTCTGTAGAATGCTAAAGGCTCTGTATTTGGGTGCAAATTTGCTCCCATGTTTCTTGCTGGCCTTGCTTATTTGACCTTTAGTTAGGTCAGGCATCACATGAGCCAATGTTGACTCTCTTATTTCTTTCTCCATTTTTAGGAAATAATGCCATTTATTTTCTACTATTGAACTTAACTCCTTAGGCATAGAATTATCAAGTTCAAGTGGAGTAGTCTTGAACTTGGCCATCATAGTGTAGATAGATTCTTCCACTATGTTTTGCTCTTCCCTTGACAACTTATTAAAATCAATATCTTTTAATCCTAACAGATCTACATTATCCCTGACATTATCAAAAATATTTTCCAAGTTAGATTTGGTGGAGTGTCTTACCACTCTGAATTGTTCATTGTTAGATTCTATCTTCTCTTCATCTGACTCTAGGGGTGCCACGTATTTTCTTCTTTTCTTTTCTACAGGCCCTCCTTGCTTTGTGACTTTTTACTTCTCTTGTTCCTTATCCATTTTGTTGTTGCCCTTGTGTTTTCCCTGGTAGTAGGTTTGGCTAGGCTTGGCTTTGTTGTTTTCTTCTTGCCTTTTGGTTGTGTCGCAGGCTGTTTCTGTGCCTTCCTCTTCTTGGGCTTTGCCTTTGGTGCTTCCTGCTTGGCACCTTCTTCTTCTTTTGCATCCTCACCCATGCCTTGGGTTAGTGCTAATGGCTCTTGTCCTTGTTCTTCATCATCATCATCAACCCTTTCATCTTCTTCTTCCTCTGCCTCAGCTGCCCCTTCTCCAAATTTAGCTTTAAGCTTCTTTACTAGTTTGTCTTTTTTCTTGAATATGGAGATAATCTTCAACTCCATATCTACTTTTGATCTTACCACATCATAAGTCCCAAAATGTGGTGCACTCTTGTCTACTTCTTCTGCTAGCAATGTTGTTATGGCTATAGATGCCTCATCTATGTTAATTTCATATCCAAGAGGTCTAAGCCATCTAAACCTTGGTATGGCTGCTTGAATATAGGTATAATCAATATCTACAAGAAAACATACATCATTTACATGTTGTTCTACTAGTGAAACAAGTATCCTTAATCTCTGTTTCATGGATTTCTTGAAATCCTCAAAATAACTTGTCATAAGAGTTTCAAAATTAGCTCCCATTTGTTCAATATATTCATTCACTTGAGCTACTATGGACCTATTGGTTTTCTAGCTGACTTTACCAAAAGATGAAAATTCATTTTGTACATAGAAGACTATGCAAATCAAAATTGCACCAAATTTTCACTGTACTCCCTTAGTTCTCCTTATTGCTCCTAAGTTCTCATTTATTTGTTGCAATTGCAATTCTACAAGATCATAAGTATGATCCTTCTTAACTGATTTGTAGCCAACATCTACTGCAATGCAAGGTACACTGTTAAGTCTGTTGGATTGATAAAACTTGTGAGAAATAACCCTAACAACAAAGTCAACAAGACGGTCTTGGATAGTATCTACAGTCATTCCTCTTTTTTTCCATTTGGCTCTTGTATTTTTCTCAATTGCTTCCTTAGAGTCACTTCTGAGGGTCTTTGGCCGATCTAGGGTTAGATACCCTATTACCCTATGAATTATCCTTTTTGATATGTTTATTGGGCCATCCTCTAACCATAAACTACCATCGTGAATCCTACTTAACATTATTTTGATCCATTTAGTTTTAAAGACAGTGAGGAATTTTAGGGCACGAGTCAAACCCTTCCTCTCAATGATCTAATACTCTTCCTTCAAAACTCCATTTTCACACAACCTATTATATGCTTCTCTCATTTCCATATCCCCAACAACACCAATCTTACAATTATAACACCTTCTAACATCCTGGACCATAACTACCGTAGGAGGTATAACAGATAGGGCTCCGACTGGGTTGTTTTTGTAAGCAACTTTAGGGATTGGCCAAAAATCTGGTTGTTTAACTTTGTTTGACACTAATTAGACCTCAAATGGCTCTTTCTCCTGAGGTTTCCTAGAATTGGAGGCCATTTTCTTCTATCTAGGGTTTAAACATGAAGAAATTTAAAATTGCGTAGCTTGGCACTAGTGTAAATACCTTGAAATTGATGAATCTAAGCTGAATCTGTGTAGAAATCTACTCAAATGCTGGATTCTCTGCTTTGAAGTCATTATGCACTCTTCTTCATCTTTGCTCTTTGTTCATGATGAAGAAAAATGGTTCAAAATGCAATCATATACCCTTATTTCGTAGCATTTAATGCTTAGTGTGTTTATAGTTCTCCACTTGGCTTCTTAAGCTTTTTCGCATTACTCGGCTTCCATTGATTTTCAAACATTTAGCATTCACTAAAGTTACCCTTACTTAGCTTCAATTGAAATTTCCCTTTGATCAGCTTTCACTACCAACTCAATTGCAACTAATCATTTGGCTTCTACTGATTTTGGCAATCAACTCGGCATGTACTGGGATTTTACTCAGCATCTGAAGGTAACTTTTCTTACTTGAAAACACAGGTGAAAACTTGAAGTTTTAACTTTACATCTCTATTCATGCTGATCTTTCCTTTTTAGTACTTTCTTGTTTAGGAATTGATGTATGATAAGGCTTTGCATATCAATTCCACATGTCTTCTTTTGCTTAGTTGGATGAAGTGTGACCACTTGACCTTTTAGGTGAAGTGACCCCTTCATCTGATGTGCTGCTTCCATCTTTCTTCTTCCATGTATTATTCATTTCTCCTCTGATGTGTTCAACATCTACCTTCCCTTTTCCTTTGTTGAACTATGAATTGGTGCCTTTGACCTTGTTGGGCAGTTTCTGCCAATGTGATTAGTCTTCAAACAACTAAAACATGTGATTTGGCTCAACCATCTGCTGTAGTTTCCACTAAAATGTGTTCTTATACAATTTTTAGGAATGTGTCCATATTCTTGATAGTAGTGATAGTTATGCCTTGTGTTGTAGTCCCAATTGTAGTAATGTCCATGATAGTTTGCCCTTGCTAGTTGATTAGGTGTCCACATAGGCTTTGATTTGCACTCAAAAGCTCTACGTCCATAATTCTTGTAATTGTAGTAGTGACCTTCAAATCTTGGTGTTCTGATAGTCCCAGTCCCACAGTCATGTGCTTGATGTCCTTACTTGTTGCACTTATGACAATGACCCACATTCTTAGGTTTGTCATGCTGATGAGCGTTCTTGCTCTTGCACACATTAGATACATGTCCTTTTTTACTACAAAAATGACAAGTGGGTTTAGTGTTCTTACCTCTGTCACTTCTTTCTTTTGCAATCTTGGATGACTCTCATTTTTTAGTGCTAGTGTATCCCAATCCTAAAGTATCATTGCTGGCTCTTGGTGATTTCAGTAGTTGTTCAAAGTACTTGATGGTCTCATTAGGTTTATTAAAGCCCTCTACAATTTCCTTCTCTCTTTTCAGGTCATTTTGCAGTTGTTCATTTTGCATCTTTAGTGTGGAGATCTCAATGTCTTTGACATTCAGTTCATGATGTGCATTCATCATCTGACTTAGGGTGTCTAGTTGCATGTTGGAAATTCTTGCAAGCTCAATTGACTTTTCTTCCAATTTTTTGGCAAGATTTCTCTTGTCTTCTTCTAGCATAGGCTTATCTTCAATGGCTATTTTCTTCTGTTTAGTTTCTTCACAAAGCATCATGGATTGAGATTCATGTTCAAGCTTGAGTTTTATGATCTCTTCTACTTGGGCTCTATTCTTCTCCATCAGATCTACTATTGCTACATCAAACTCTTTGGAATCTCTATTTGTAAACACTTTTGAGGTGTCAATTTCCTTGTATTGTGTATCATTTTCAGATATGGCAATGTCTCTTCTTCTCTTTAAGGACTTTCTTCGTTCTTCTCTAGCTTCTTCCAAAGTGTGTAGAGCAAGTTGTACATCAATCACCTGATTCTCTATGATCTTCCCAAGTTTGTAGACTTCCATTTCTAGAAATTTTCTCCAAGTTGTTAGGCTCCTCCTTGTGAGAACTATGCTCTGATACCAATTGTTGGAATTTACAAGTGGGAAGATTTACTTCTGAGAGGGGGGTGAATCAAAAGTAAAAAAAATTTAACCTCTAAAAGTTTTAACTGAGATCATTCACATGCATCTACCATATCTAATTAAGATAAAAGTAAAGACATGCATGAAAATAGATAATACAAGATTTGATCACCTAGAAACCCTCCAAAATGAGAAGGTAAAACTGGGGTGGGGATGACACCCACAAATTATCACTGCAATAATATGTAACTATTTAAGGTTACAAAGTTTGAACACTTCCAATGGTTTTCCCTATGAAAGGCCTACCCTGTTAAAGGCTTTACACTCTGTTAAAAATGACATGTCTAAAGGATTTACAAACACTCACTTGGAATGTTACCCAATTAAAGGATTTATCACCTTGTTAAAGGTTTACAACATGGATGTTAAACCAATGTAGCTATTAAGTCAACCTATCATCATAGGATTTTCATTCTTAATATAATGGCTAGAGAGTATTAGAATGTCTTGACCTGATGATTTGCAATCTTCAATTGCTGATTCCAAATCCTTCTTTTGTTTTGTCTGTTCTAATCCTTCCTCAATCTAATATGTCTCTCCTCAAAGTTTTGATGCTCTATTCTAATCAACTGGATTCTGTAATGCTGCTCTTCCTTTACTAAGTCCTTATACCCCTCTAAATTTTGCTAGCATTCTCCCATACAACTCTCACACACGAATAATGGCATTTTTCCCTCCTTTTAAAGGCTTCAAAGACTTAGGTTTAGGTATGAATCTACGATCAAAATTCATCCTTCTTTTTCCGCTCAAATCTTTCACCTTTCCTATTGGTTGCAGGCCTTCTCCATTTTTTTGATTGGATACATGCTGATCACATAGGGAATGCAAAAGATTCAATCTTATCTTTAAGATGCTTCGAGATTCATCTTAAGTTGGCTTCAAAAATGGTTTACATATGAGTTTGTGAAGGCACAAACTCATATGTTGATTTTGTGTCACTTGGAACTTACTCATTGTTGATGCTTGGCACATATAGGAATTTTGTCTCTCTCAGCTCCTATAGTAACTCTGTCTCACTCGACATCTATACTCTGCTTGACACTTATAGTGACTCAAGATTTATGGTGACTCGACACCTGTTGAATTTCTGACTCGACACATACTGTAGCTTGACATCTATATCATACTTGGCATCATCTTAGAAATTGGTTAAGTGTGTTGGAACTCAATTGTCAAAACCAATCTGAGACCAACACTTATGCCTTGATACATATGTAACCTTGCTATATTAAACCTAGGAAATCTAACTACACTAGCCATCTTGACTTGCACATCTTTGATACTTAGGTTGGGTTCCCACATTTCTATCTAATATCAATCATATTCATATCCTCATGATTATATTAGTGATGGTTGTATGATCTTATGATGTCCCTACTAAAACACTCAATAATGAAATTAGTGTCTAAATGTTTTGCGTCCCTTGCTGGTAAACCAATTTTCATATTAGTTTGCATCATAGTTTCATTTTCTAGTATAGTCTTGCATTCTTGCACTCTAGCATAATCTTCATCTTTTCTCAGACATATTAGCTAACTACTTTAATACTTCCTTTTCTTTCTTCTTGATCATGTCTTTTCACCTTCTTGATCTTCCGCTTCACCTCTTTGCTATCCTGTCATCACAAGAGGTTAATCTAAAAATCATATTTGGTTTATCCAAGTGTTACATTTTCAAAACATGAGTTTATATCATACACATGAGAGCAAAAAACTATACATGAGAGAGATCCATGAACATATCAATAAGATCATACAACATCACATACATGAGAAATAAACTAAAACATCACATGGAAAGATAAAAGTGTTGAAACATCCATCAAATGAGACAAGTACACAAGATTATCATTGAAATCTAGTATCTCATATATATCAAAATGTGTCATAATACATATATAATGTAAGATCCAAAATCTGGATATATGTCTCAAAATACATGATACAATCAAACTATCAGCCTAGACCTAAGACTGACTCCGACCCTCTGCAGCTAGTGGTGGTCCTAATGGAGGAATCATCTCCTATCCGGTGGCTATATCATATCCTCTAATCTATCAGCTTTTGCTGACTTGTCAGGAGGTCCCTACCTTGGTGGCACCACACCCCTATAAGTGCATGCTCATGCCCCATAATGTGCTACCTCTCACCTCATAGCATCTCACTCTGTGTGGAGCTCATCTCCTCATGCCAACTCATCTATGAGCTGCTGGTCTTACACTGCGATAGCTACCCATGCTTCCTACAACTCTGTCTCTAGTGTTTGCAACCTAGCATCTCGATCACCACCCCGTCCATCCCCTCCATCTCTGCTAGCTGGCTGCTCCACCCATACCTCCACTTGCTCATCTCTCTTGCATCTTAGTGGATGCTCCTCCTCCTCATCCTCCCTCATGACTTGGGCCTGCATCCACTTCCTCCCTACTCAAGAACTACCCCCAACCTCCATCCATTTGTCACCTCTACCTTTGCCACTGTCGCCACCGTCGCCATCTCCTCCATCTCCCCCTATCCTACTACCTTGAGTCTGCTACTCTGAGTGGGGCATGTGGTCATGTAAACCTAGAAAATTGATGCCTCTACATCTCATATAAATATGTTGAGTCTTCTCTTGCATTTGTCACCTCCAGACGATAGTCCCACATCTCATGCACCAAGGTTCTTGTCTACATAGAGCTGTCTAATAATCCAACATAAGCAACAAAACCTATGCCTCTTCTCCATGGTACCACACATAAGTAGTCATCTCCATTGAGGCCCCTGCTACTGTGCAAGTTTCCACCACACTTGGCTGATCACAAAGCACTCAACTATGTCTACATGCCTCTTGACTAGTGGTCAACTATAGCGCTTGTACTCTAACTCCCAAGAGTTAGACCATCTATGTCACTATCAGTATGGCTGCCACACAAATGATGTAAACTCATCCAAGAGACACTAATAGTAGGTCACATCCCCACTATGGCTCTAAGGTACAAATCTTGTGTATCTAAACATGAAGGGTTGGCTATGCTCATGCAGCTAAACCCATGGTTGAATGGAAACAATGTTAGAATATATAGTCCACTAATATAACTAAGAGGGGTGGGGGTGAATTAGTTATACAAGTATTATCACAAAAATTAACCTTAAACAAAATTATCCATGTGAGCAATATAAACTAAAATCACAACAAGATACTCATACACTATTATTATCAAATATGTTAACTGGGGAAACCCTTGATCAAAGAGAAAACCCCAGTGGGGATGGTACCCACAAGATGATATACTAATATAAATATTCCTTGTTAGAGGATAGACCCTGTTAGGAGTCTGTTACAATATTCAATACATATGAGTCCCTATTAGGAGACTTTGAATCCCTGTTAGGAGATTCCAACCCTATTAGGAGTTGTGCCAACCTTGTTAGGAGTTGTGGAAGACAACTGGACCCACTGCCCAAACAACTTCAAGGTTAAGATCAAAGAACCCACTGTCCAAATGATCTCTATATTATTCTTTGTAGAATAATAGAACTAAAATGTACTTCCTTACTCTATCTTTGTCCTATCAACCAGACTTCTTCTCCTTCAGATCTTGTAACCAAATCTCATACTGCACATCCAATGATCCCTTGGATCGCTTACATGCATTCAACAAGCATTTTGCTCCTTCTTGCACTGCGCACTAATACTTTGCATTCCACTTGATCCTCTAAGTCAAGTCTCTTTACAAATAAAGAAAAGAAAATTCCTTTACACCATATCTTCATAATAATTCCTTGAGTGGGCCTTGAGCTTTTCCAAATTAATTAAAATAAGATAATTAATTAATTCACAATTGTAAATAATACTGTTGACTCACAGTTTATACAAAACTTCATACATGTGAAACCACATCTCGCGCACACACTGTTGTCACCACATGATCATCCTCTATTATTGTTATTTGCACATCACCTTCATGACATCTCAAATGAAAGATAGAGATAGATCATCAAAACTTTGTTTTCCAATGCTCTGTTTCTACACTGCTTCTAGTAAAACAAGTGTAACCTCTGTACAACATCAAATCAAACTTAGTCCTTTAAAACATGTCATCAAGAAAACCTTAGGAACATGTCCTCCACTATGCATCATCTAAAACTTCCTTAGCTTCTGCACATCTTAAGATTAGTGATTGTTATTCTTCCAGTCCTAACAAAATTACTCCTATGTTGACATCAATGACAAATACAATCATGAATGCAACATATCAATACACTACAATGCTTAGGATACTCCCCCAATGTAGTATCATCAACATTCGTGCTAAAAATCTCCCCCTTTGGCATTGATGGCAACATAGATAAAAAAAATATCTAAGTTTTGAGAATACCAAACTGTACTTTGTTGTTGTCATCTTCTCAAATCCTATTCATCAATTTGAAATCTTCTAGAACACTGTACTATTCTTCTTCGTATTTTAGGATCGGCAATAGTTGGTCATAGTAAACAACTTCCAATACTTTTTGGCTACATTTGTGCACCTACACATCCTTTTTCTCACTTACATATTCTTCTAAGCACTTACATATTCTTCTGCACACTTACACATCCTTCTTCACACTTACATGGATCTTTCTAAATCTCCCTAAAGAGATAACTCTCCCCCATTTCCATCTTAATAGGTGCTTCTCTTCTTATTGTTCATGTACATTCTCTCAATATGTTTTTCATGTACATTCTCTCCTCCATTGATATTAATGTCAAAGGTGTCAATCACAATACCAATTGCTAATCAGCTACTCAAATCAACAACCAACTCAAGTGTCTAAAGACACTATTTAATACCAAATACTAATTACCAAGAGTCCTTCATGACTTAGTACATATTAGATACTCCCCCATACAAGAAGCATCACCATTTAGTCTAGTCAAACCATAGTGCTCTGTACCACTAGATTGATGCACTCCTTGCATCAACTACTCTGAAGTAGGTAGGGGCATAATCCCTAGCATACCTCTTAGGTACTCAAAAGTATCTTTAGGCAAAGGCTTTGTAAAGATATCTACAATCTAATCTTTATTGCTTACATACTCCAACCTTATTTCTTTCTCTGTTGCCTTCTCTCTCAAAACATGATACTTTATGGATATGTGCTTTGTCTCAGAATGTAATACTAGATGCTTAGATAGACTTGATGTACTTGTGTTATCACAGTAAATGATTAAAAGTTTTGTTAACTCAATTCCAATATCCTTCAACATTTTTTTCATCCATATAACTTGATTACAATTATTTGCTATTGCAACATGCTCAACCTCAACTATACTCTGAGATATACAGTCTAGTTTCTTGCTCAACCAAGAAATCGATTTTCCTCCAAGAAAGAATGCTCCACCACTGGTGCTCTTTCTATCATCTATACTAGTTGCCCAATCTGCATTAGTATATGCACACAAGGTAAAATCACTTGATCTATCATACCATGTTCCATAATCAGATGTACCCTTCAAATATTTGAATATCCTCTTTACTGCTACATAATGATACTCTTTTGGATCAGCTTGAAATCTTGCTATAATCCCAACTACATTTTCTATATCTGGTCTAGTGTGAGTAGAATATTGCAATCCTCCAATCATAGATATATACTTCTTCTATTCAAGTGTAGATGTCTCATCTTTACTAGATAATTTGTGACTAGTTATCATGAGTGTACCAACCAGTTTGCAAGTTTCCAAACCAAATCTTTTCAACAAATCTTTCAGATATTTAGTTTGTGAAATAAATATCCCATCTTTGTTTAACGTAATCTACAATCCTAGGAAAAAATTCATTTCTCCTATCATTCTCATTTCAAATTCATTTTTCATCTCTTTAGAAAACTTGTCACTTTCTTCATCAATTCCTCCAAATATTATGTCATCCACAAATATTACAATGATAAATAGACCATCATCAATTTTCCTCAAATACAAATTACCATATGATGTACCTCTGATAAATCCAAGCTTTGCTAAATACCTATCCAACCTTGCAATCCAAGCTTACTCATCTTATTCAGATATTTCCTGCTATAACTCAACTTCATCTATTTGATGTCATTCTTTATAGCCTGATACTTGTCAGCTTGGTGATGCTCGACAGAGATTCTCTTCTATAACTCATTAGTGTCTTTTTGTTGATGCTTGCCAACCTCTTTCTCTTGTTCAAGTAAAGTAAATTCTTCTTTATTCTTACATTCTTCTTCATTCTTCTCTACAAAGTCATCAACTCTAACATTTGCATTTTCCACAATTTTGTTAGTGTTAGTATTCAAACACTTCTATGCCTTACTTTTCGTGGACTATCCTTAGAATATACCTTCATCACTCTTCACATCAAGTTTTCCATTCCTTGAATCTTTCAATATATAACATGCGCTTCCAAATACTTTAAAATATTTGACATTAGGTGTATAGCCACACCAAAGTTCAAAAGGGAATTTTTTTGTACCTTTCTTGACTTAAACTTGATTAAGTGTATAAACAAAAATACTTAAAACTTCTCTCCAATACTTTTGTGAAACATTATTTTCCACCATTAGTATTCTTGCACCATCCATCATTGATTTATTTCTTCTTTTAGCTATCCCATTTTGTGGTGGAGTCCTTGATTTAGACATTTGTCTTTTGATTCCTTTGTCATTGCAAAATGTATTGAACTCCTCTTATATGAATTCACCTCCTTTATATGATCTCAAGTATTTTATACTTTTACCTATTTCCTTTTCAACTCTATCCAAATACCACTTAAACATTCAAAAAGCATCAAATTATTCTTTGAGAAATATCACAGTCATCATTCTAGAGAAGTCATCAATAAATAAGATAAAATACTTGTCACCATAATAAATTTTCACTCCAATAGGACCACATAAATAAGTACAAACCAACTCTAAAATATCATCAAAAGAATAGGTCTTGCTCTTGAAACTTGAATTTGTCATTTTTCCCATTTAACATTGTTTGCAAATCACTTTATCTGGTTTTCTCAATCTTGGTAATATTCTTACTCTTTCTATCTTACTAGTGTTTACCAAATTATAAAATTTCACATGAAACAACCTCTTATACCATAACCAAACATCTTCAAATTGTGCAAATAAACATGTATTTTAAGATAGGTCTAGATAGAAAAAGTCACATCTTGTTTTCTCTCCACTTCCAATCCATTCACCAATATCATCATAGATTTTTGTCTTCTTGTTTTGAAATTCAACTTGGTAGCTTGAACTACTCAAATTAACCAAACTCAATAGATTATATTTCAATCCATCAACCCAATATGCATAACATGGTGAATCATTTCCAAACTAAACAAAACTTCCATTATAGTGTTCTAGCTTTTCAAATTGAATTGAATCACCAGTCATATGATGTGAGAAACCACTATCAATTATCCATTAATCATTCTTACTAACATGTGAAGTAAGAGTAGTTTACTCAATCTTTTCATCTTCATCGGATTCATCTTTCATTGCAACATAAAATAATTTTTCATCATGTTCATCAAAATCAATTTTTGAACCATCTTCTTCAACAATGTAACAAGATTTGTTACCTTTACTCTTGTAGTCTTTGTTACCTCAGTTGTCTTTTTTGTCTCTCCTCTCTTAGTTTCTTTTGTGTTTCCTTACCTCATTTTCATCTCTATCAAGAAACCTTACAGAAATGTGACCAAATTTATTACATGTAAAACAAATTATAGGAAGCTTACCTTTGTATTTTCCTTTTTCTCTTGGTATCATTCTTGCCAATAATTCTTCTAGATCCTCAAGGTCATCATTTGATTCACTATCACTATCCACAAGCTTAGTTTTTGAATTTTTTCTTCTTTTAGGTCCATCAAGGGTTAGTTGAAACCTGAAAGTAGATTCAACACTAGAAGGTATATAATTATCAAAATTTGACAATTAAAGTGCATAGATTCTACCAATTAGACTATCTAGGGTCAAGTAATTACCAGGTGTACATATTAGTTCTTGTATTGCAAACTCTAATGGCATAAATAGGAAGTAAAGTTCTTAATACCTTGCTGATCATAGTCTCTTCATGTATGTCTTCTCCAACACCTTAATTGCATTCACCACTTCTTTGATTCAACCATAATATTGGGCAAAAGTTTCTCTTTCTTTCATTCTCATGTCATCAAACTTGCCCCTCAAGATTTCAACTTTATCCCTTAACACATTTTTGTCTCCTCTATGAATTTGTGCCAGCTTATCCCACATTTTCTTTGTATTAGTGTAACCCTTCACATCATCAAACTTACCATAAATTAGGGAAGATGCCATATCTATCATCATTTTATTGTGCTCCTTCTTTTCTTTTATTTGTATAATTGTCATGTGTCTAGGTACTTCTATGTATTCATTGTCCAAGTAGTATAGTGTAGAATCTCCAACTCTAGATAGATGCAATCTCATCAAGAGTTTCCATATTGGGAAGTTCACTTTGTTCAATTTGGATACCTCTCTTTCATAGATCTTTATTTTGAGATTAAGTCCCTTCAACCACAAATTTGATACTAATTGTTAGAATGATTCTAATAAATGGGGCAAGGGGGTGTGAATCAATTGTACTCAGGTCCACATGTACACATATAACTTTTAACAACTTTAGACAACTTGATCAACTCATAAATCCACTTGAGCAACATAGAAAATCATCAGTAACTCAACTTATTCACACCAACACTTATCTCTCTATTTAGTGTTAACCAAATTGCACAAACATATAATAATAAATAGCATGACACATGAAAAAAAATTCACATAAGTATGACACTAGTATTTAACATGGTAACCCAATTTGGGAAAAACCACCAAGTAACATGCTACCAGTTTTTCACTCTTTTGAAGTGAGATTAGTTAAGATTCAACCCTATTAAAAGTTACAAATAGACTGCTAGGTGTGACCCTATTAAAGTATTTAATCACCTTGTTAGGAGTGGCCTTGTTAGAGGTATTCAAAAATATCCCATCAAAATGTCACCTTGATTAAAGGGTTTACAACATGACTATTAGGTCAACCTTGAATACAATATTTTTACCGCTACAATGATTAGAAGGTAATAGATAGGTTGATCTGATAAGTTACAAATCACTTTGCATGTTTAGATCTTCATTCAACTAATTCCTAGTTCATTGATTGGTCTTCATCATATTCTCCATCTCTAATTTGCTTGGTAATACCTCAAGAAATCTCACAATCACCAACTTCTCACTTTTTCTCTATAACTCTATTCTTCCACTTACAAAATTACTAGCCAATTAACATGTACAACATCTCATATGCCTCTTTAAATTGTTAGACTTTATATTTTCCACTTAAACATAATAGTAGATCTTATGGTTTATCAGATTCATTGGATCTGTTCAACATTTTATCTTTCTTCTTCTTTCCTTGAAACTTCTGGAAACTTATCATTGAATCTTCACCTTAGATTATTTTAAAAACTCAATTCATGCATTAAATATGCTAGTTCATCAATCCTTATATTTAACACATCTTGACTATTCCATAAACTCAACTGTGCTGGCCTTAAATCTTGATTCTTTCTCAAACTGTTGATTTTGTTATACTCGATCATCACAATGTTCTTTAGCTTGGTCACTATTGATCTGTCTCACTCAACTTACATTGGATTTCTTGACCATCAGTTTTCTCGATCACTACTTCATTTTACTTCATCTTGCTCAGTCATTACCATTATTTGACTAACACTATTTTGCTTGGCTAATACTTGACTTCTTCATTGACCTAGTAACTAGTTTCTTGGTCAAACTAGTGTTTTACTTAGCTTCTTGACTTCTATCAATCATCTCTTCTACACTTCAACTAATCTTTCTTCTTCACTTAATAGAATGATCAGACAACATATTATCTTGTCAAATACTATTTTACCAAGTTCCATTTGTAGCTCCATCATACTTCCTCTTCTTTACTCAACCACATTACTAGTTGTAGATTCGTGCCTACTCTTTCATCACCTTCACATCCTAACTTGTCCCATTTTCTCATTTCACTCACTTTGATCTTTTGGCCAACTTGATCATCATTCAACAAAAATTCAGATCATCTCAAACATAATTCAAAAACATTTCAATGTCATCTTGTCATCATTAATCCTTTAGGCATTGTTACATCCTTCAGTGCCTTGTCAACACTCATTAATATATGTCATGTGTCCTTGGCATATCATCATTTCATCATCGATCCTTTAGGCATTGTTATGTCCTTCAATGCCTTATCAACATTCATTAATAGATGTCATGTGTCCTTGGAATGTGATAATCTCATCAATTTGATCCTTTGCATTGTCACATCCTCTAGTGCCTTATCAACATCATCAACCCTTGTCATGTGCCCTTGGCAAGTCATCATTTCATGTCATTCATCTAGCGTCATTTATTTAATTTGATCATTGCTTTGGTCCAATCCAATATCATTACATTTAATCTACATTTTCATCATGATCCTTCAATAGGGTTATTCTTGCATTTATTTAATTATTTAGGCTAATCAATATATTAATTTTCCTTATAGGAATAAATAACTCATACTTTATTCCTATGTATTAATCATTTAATCCGTGTCATCTTATTATTTCTCTCTTTTATTAATTATTCCCAATTAATTAATATTTATTAATTAATTGTTCCATTTCTAGAAATTTTGGGAATTTTCCAATTCTTAAATTCTAAATTCTATTTTTTGAGGGATTTATGAGTTTAAAAATTCACAAATCCTAACTCTTACACATTCCCACTAACTGTGCCTCCACTTCTTGTTTTCTAGCTTCCACTCTTACACCTTCCTCTTTTCAAACTCTTACACTTTCCATTCATTCTCTTACACCTTCCCTTTCATTTTCCACTTCATCTATTAAATGTTTTTGCATATTTCTATGCACATCTCTTACAGTTTGTCATGATGTGTCATTTATGACACATTTTCCATTTTAAATCTCTTAATCATAGTAATTTTCCATTTTGTGCAATTTAATTATGATAAATTTCTAATTGCACACTTTTCCTTCCAATTTTGCATTTTGGCTCTCAAACTTTATAAATTGAACCTCATTGCACTTGTTTTGGTTAACCACATTATTCCAACTATATTCTCCTAGTATTCTCATTATCATCATTCTTGTATCACATCATCTTGTCATTTTCCTATCAACTTTTATTTCAAATTATAGGTACAACTTGTCAAGATCAAGATCTACAATAACTTAAAATTTATGTAGAAGAAACGAGAGCATAGGAGCTCAACTTAAAGGGGCTTTTCAGTGTTTAAATTCTCTTTTTCTTAAAGTTGATTTTATGTTTGGATTAGATTTGTTTGCATAGTTTTATATGATATTAGTGGTTCTCTCATTTATGCAAATTTACTCTTTTTCTAGTCCTGTACTAGTTCATGTTTCTATCTCTCTTTTCAAATCCTTTTCATCAATCAAATAATATGACACTCTACACTATTAAAAAATGTCTTACCAATAAGGTTTGACATCAATGAGAACATAAAAATTGTTCCAATTGTAGTTCCAACAATCATTTGTTGGATACTTCATGATATTTCTATGTTTCATTTAGAGTTGGCATGGATTGATTGATCATAGATGCTCATGGATGCTAAGAGATGGTGGTGATGCCAATTTCTCTTGGATTAGAGATGTATTTTTTGGGATAGTTGATAGTTTTAGTAGGAAGTTTGAGGGGAATTCACATGATATGAACTTGAGAGGAGATTGTTCTTAAATTAGTCTTGGTTGGATAGTTGGATATACTGATGAGAATTCTCACTCCCTACTCTTGATCTACTCAATGATTTACTACTTGAGTGGTATAGCCCATTATTTCTCTTAGGTGCATTATGTTTATGCTTGTATTTCAATAGTACATATTTTGAGCTATGATACATAAGTTAGTTCTGGAGGGTTCATTTGAGAGATAGTTTTAGTATTGGTTATCTTCTTGTGCATATGTTGTTATCTTGGTTGAGTATGGGAGATGGTTTATATTGGGCATATTCCTTAGATTAGGAATGGTTTATGAATTTGATCTTCTTGTGAGAGGCTTACATCCATGGTTGGTTATATGGTATGGTTTGTGTGTTGCTATGGCTTCTTGGTTGGTGTATTATGGAGGAGATATTACTTGACATAGTTTACATCTAGAGGTGTGTTAGAAGGACATGATACAGGTTATAATTTTCATGGTTTCTCTTGGTCGTGGTTATCTTCCTAGATGTTCAATTTCACTTACATTGGATTTGAGATTGGTTAGATCTTGTGATCACTAATTGTTTTTCATGTATGTCATATGAGAGACAACATGGTTATTCTTTTATCTCTTTCCTTTATTATTTGTGGAGAACTTGGAATAATGTTGGTGATGTAGGAGCATGTTGGTTCAATGAGAAATCTTGAATCATCCAAAAATAGTTCTTATTTTCTATATCTATTTTTTTGTTTGTGGTGTAGTTGTTGTTACCTTGAATTTTGTGTTGTGTGTAGTTAGCATGTTGTTGAGGACCTATCTTTAGTTCTTAACCTAAGAGAGAAAATGCTGGTGTTTTGTATTTCCCAAATTCTTTTTTGTTCTTTTTCATCTCTATTTCCTACTAGTTTCATTCTACAAGGTGTGTTATTTCTTTTGCATGGTTTCCTATGATGATGTGACATCTTTCTCAGTTGGGAACTGACTCCTAGATTATGTTTGAACTGACCTTCAAAAGCACATGAATAATTGATGACAATTACTTGGGTTATGGTTTACATCTCAAAGGAAAGACCCATATTGCAATTAAACTTTTGACTAGCTAACTTGTAGTCTAGCTAGCTATATAAGAACTTGGATTTGATGTGGGAGAGTAGGATGAGGAGCATAGGGGTAGCATGATTAGTAGAACATATATAAAAGATTATGAGATTGGACTCTGATGTGGTAATTCTTTTTATATAAGGCCGCAACCCGAAAGGGATCTCAATCAAGAATGTTGGTTGCTATTTATCCCATGTAATCAATCAATAAATCTATGAATTATATGGTCTCTTTTTTGCAACTCTTTGTTTGGCTTCCATGTGTACACTTGGTAAGGTGTTAGTAGGTCTAAGTTGAGTTTATTATACTTATTCCTTCTACCATCCCTTGCATTAGGTGGTGTTGGAGCTTGAGTTCTTTCTTGTGATTTGGATTGTGGAGAACCTTATTTGGATTGGTTTTAGGGTGGCATATGTGAAATCTAACCTATAACTTGCAAAAGGTTATGATTTTGTAGGATCTATTTTCTAGATGGTTCATAGTAGAGGAAATGCAGATAATGTTATAATGGACATGTTGAGGTAGATTACAGTTAGACTGGAAGCTGTTGAGAGAACCTATAGAAGAGGTTTATATCTTAAGGATGTTAGTGATGATGAAGAAGTACCACCTAATTCTAACCACAAACCTAAAGTAGAACAAGATGAATAAAGGATTCTTAGAGTTTTATCTAGGGAAAATTCTAGATCTGATGTTGAAGTTGCTTGCTATGATAGAAGACTTGAGACTAATGTTGATTCAGATTGGAGGGTAGGTGCAAGAAGTTGGTTCTCACTTTTGGGCAAAAAGTGGAAGTGTTTTTCCCATTTTTGAAATTTCTTGTCAATTGATGTCAAAATGTGAGGCATATAGAGAGTGAATATAAAAAAACTCCATAAATAAAAATTGTAGTGCTCAGAATCTAATTTTTGAATATGTAATTTATTTGTGTACCTATATGATATAATTTTTTTTGGTATGGATCTTTAAAAACCACTTTTTCAAAATGCATGTTTCAGGACCATACCACACTCATGCACGAACACCATCATTTGACACAAATAAAATAATTTTTGTAAATCATTTTAAAGGAAGTTACCTAATACACCAAAGATTGATGACAATATTTTTCCTTAATTTTTTATTGAATATTTATTATTATTAATAATTTTTAATTGACTATAAAGGTAAATTTAAAACCTCTTGTGTACGAACACATAATTTGATCAAAATCTCACTTTTTAATTTTAATTTTTTTAACTTCAAAAGAATTGTATGTAGATTGATGACATATAAATTAATTTAAAAATATATAAAATAAAAAAATTATTAAAGTTTTAGTGAATCTCCCTATTTTACATTTAGGTACCACCTTTGATTTAAAAATAATACAAAAATAGTAAATAAAATCATAACACTATAAAATTTATATTTATAAAATTAGGTAATGAGAACTCTAATGGGTTTTTATTTTGTAATTTTTTTTTTTTAGGAAGACCCTCTAAAAATTATGGCAAGACATGAATTCGTCAGTTCAATGCCTTAGCCAAATCTTGAGGGGTCAAGGCATAGGCTTGGTCTCACCAAGCCTATCTCAAACCAAAATCTGAGGCAGGAGGAAACAATCCTGCTCCATGTTGTAAGAGTAGGGCACTTGTTATTTGAAATTCAAAAAATGGATGCTTGTTTTGAAAAAGTAAAAGCGACATTTAAAACGCATTTAAAATCCCCCCCCCCAAAAAAAAAAAAAAAAAGAATTTTTTAAAAACAAGCACCCAATTTTTGAAAAATGTGTACTCATTTTTTATTTATAAAAAATGGGCACCCATTTTCAAAAAAATCATTTTTAATTTTTTTTTTTCAAAATTAAAAATGGGCACCCAATTGTAAGTAAAAATGGGTGCCCAATTTTTGAATTTCGGATTGGTTATCCAAGCCTAATATGAGTGCCCGTTTCTAAAGGAGCATGATCTCAATCCGCAAACTTCTGCATAATAGAGACCCAACTTCTTGTTTCTACCTTGCATCTCTAAGTTGGGTAAATATGCTAAGTATGAAAGCAATCCTAGTAATAAAAAGGTGAAGATAGAAGTCACAAAATTGAAGCTGGGTCATGCTTTACTTTGGTGGGATCACTTGCAAACTAAAAGACAGAAAAGAGGAAAATAAAATATCAAGACATGGGAAAAGATAATTGAAAAAATGAAGAAGTTTTTTCTTGCACATTACCAAGTTAACTTGTTGATAAAAATGTAGAATCTAAGACCAAAGGACATGAGTGTGAAGGAATATATTGAGGAATTCTAGAAATTGGATATTAGATCTCGACATGTGGATGATGAAGTTAAAAAGGTAGCTAGATACCTAAATGGTTTGAGGACATATATTCAAGATGAAATCAGTTATGTAAAGATGGATAGTGTGGAAGAAGCATATCAATATGCTTTGAAAGATGAAGAAAGGTTAGTGAAGAAACATGATCAAAGACAAAGAGGAAGAGGTGGAAAATTTCAAAGAGGTAGAGGTAAAACCAATGGAGATGGAAACATATTTGATAATGTGATGCAAGATAAAGGAAATATAGAATGGAAAGAAGAACTTGGTAGGAAAAGAGGTAATTACACTAGAGGTAGCTATATTGGTTACACTAGGAATAATAATGGTGGTAAGAAAGAAGATAGATCTTTGTTTAAGGGAACTTATTTCAAGCGTGGAGAAGGATATAGAACTTCTGAATGCAGTAATTTTGGTAAGAAGATTGGAGGTAGCGACATAAATAATTTGTCTTGTGAAGAAGTTACTGAAACACTTAATGAACCTAAGTATAGTGAGAACCTAGTGATAAGAAGGGTTTTATGGAATGAGGAAGCTAATGAAGAACTGTTAGTTGCCCAAATTTTAAGCTTGGAAATCCATCCTTCCCAATATGACCCTCCCTCAGAATCTTGATTTTCTCCTATGATTTATGTTGAAAATGTTGTATGAAGGAATGTTGTGTAAAGCAAGTTCCAGATGAAGTTTCATGATAGTGGATCAAAATGCTCAAATGCACATGTTCAAGGCTTTCCGTTATAAATTTGGAACTAATTGAACAAGGTTCAAAAGGTTCAAATGGTTCAGAGGGTATGAAGGTTCAATATGCTTTTCAAATGGATTCATTGATTCAATATGGCTCAACATTTCGAAGTTCAAATGCAGATCCAAGTTAGACTTTGATATGTAGATTCAAATATCCTAGTTTGAAGTTCAACTTAAAATTCAAAGTTCAGCTCAAAGACATGATTATGGGTGTAATTTAGTGGTTCAAGAGGTTCAATAGTTCAAAGATTCAGTTTTAACGACTATAAAATTTTTTCTAAAAATTGAAAATTGGGTCTTAGTACGAGGGTCATAACTTTCAATCCCACTGTTGGATCATGCTCAACATTGGATATGTATGAGTAAACATAATTTTATAAATTTAAACAAGAGAAATTTCATAAATGTGTCCTGATTTGTGAAATACATATGACTGTTCACAACACTGTCGAATCAGTACTAATAGTCATAGAATGCAAATTACAGAATATCAATCATATTTTGGGGGCTATATTTCTCAATCCAACTATTCGATCGGGCTGAATTTTAGATATGTCTTGCCAAATCTAATTCTCTAAATATACTCCAAATAGTTTTATGACATTTGTTATGGATCAAAAGTTACGGGTTTCTGAGTGCAACACTGTCAAAATTAGCACTAATAGTCACAATATGCAAATCATAGAATATTAGTCATACTTTGGGGGTCATAAATTTTATTATAACCATTGGATTTGTCTAAGTTTTGGATTATTTTAACTGACCTAATTCTCTAAATCCTCTCCAAACAATTTTATTAGATCTATTACGGATCAAAGTTATGGTCATTTTCGTGAACTATCAAAACTGTCCTAGCAATTATGAAAAGATGACAACATGTCATCACTGATAAATATCACATGTCAAAGTCTTCCTATAAACACTATAAAATGATATCCATAAAGTCTTAATTATAATTTTTATATAGACTTTATGTTATAGAAGGAAATGGATAAAGGAAAGTGACCGTGAACAATGATCAAAGGAAAGGAGATTTAATTTATGATAATTTCCAAGAATCAGTTGCCCAAACTAAATTGAAATTGACAAGGGAAAAGATAAATATGCCAACTAAAGATAGAATTGGGGTTCTGACTTTCAGATCCTTTCTTTCTCGAGACTTTGTGCTAGAGAAGAGAGAGCCATTTTTCCAGTTTTTCTGATTTGTTGTGTTCCAAAGTTCCACTGTTTGGAAAGACTATGTGTTGCATGAGAGGAGGAATTTTGATTGTATGAAGGGGGCAGTTTTTGATTGTAATTAGAGATGCCTACTTTTATTTTAGTTTTCTTTCTAGTTTTCTAAAAATAATTTGATCGACATTAGTATTCAAAAGTAGCATTGTTTTTTAGTTGAATGAGGATTTCATCATTTTGAAGACTATGTGCTTCAGATTGTTCTCACTCTTGGTTTATGTGTGAATTAGGACTAAGTAATGGAATTGAGTTATACTACTATATTCATTTATTGCAAGGGCTATTTATTGTTTGTTTAATCTTTCTTTTTCTTTCCAAGTACATATATGGATGGAAAGATTGTATGCTTCCATTACTGTATGCCGAGTCCTTTATTTCTATTTTAGTTGTAATAATTTTCCCCCTATCCAAGAATAGTGCAGGTAGCCTTTGCTTTCAGGTTAAAAGATTTCTTAAATCTTATTCATTGTAAATATAATCAGGGAGTTGTACCCTATAAAATTTAGAGGGCACTTACATAATTCAATGGAAAAGTGACCCAATAGTTGGTATCTTTTTGCATCTTCATTTTTGGGCAAATAAGAGTTATTTTGATGGTTTATTGTGTGAAGACAAATTTGTTTACCACCAAGAACCTATTTTGAGGAAAAGTTTGTTCAAGACTAAGTGTAAATTTTTTGGAAAATGTTTCAAGGTAATCATTCATACTGAAAGTTATAATGATTTGGCATCCAAGGAGCTAGTTAACAAGTTACAATTGCAAAGATTGATACATCCTAAACCTTATCATAATGCGTGGATCTAGAAGGAGCATAAATTGCTTGTAAGTGAAAAATGCCTTGTTAAGTTCAAAATTGGGAATTATCATGATGAATTCTTGTGTGATATTATGCCTATGGAATTTTGTTATATATTGTTGGGTAGACCTTGGCAGTATGATAGACAAGCTTTGCATGATGGTATATTGAATCAATATACTAGTTGGGTTAATGGGAAGAAGAAAATTATGTTACTTTTGGTAGAAAAGCATGATGAGAATCATTGTAACACAATTAGAGTATGTTTGGTTAAAGGAAATCAATTTGTTAAAGATGTTAAGGGGAAGAATGCTTTATTTTCTTTAATTCATAGAAAGACAGAAAAACAAGATGAAATTGAGCATGCACCAAATATCAAATCTTTGTTGGAAAAGTTTCAAGACATTATTTTTGATGATTTACTTGATGGTTTACCTCCTATGAGAATTATTAGTCATTGTATGTATCTAATACATGGAGCGATTTTGCTACTAAAGCACCACATAGATTGACACCTCTTGAAAATGTTGAACTGAATAGACAAGTGCAAGAATTACCTAAAAGAAGTATGATTAGAGAAAGTTTGAGTCCTTGTTTTGTAACTACTATATTAGCATGTAAGAAGAATGGAGAATGTGTTAGAAAGTAAAGTCCACCAATATAACTGGGTTGGGGGGGGGGGGGGGGGGGGTGGGGGTGGGGAGGGGGGAGGAGGTTGAATCCATTATCCAATCATTAAAACATTGATCAAACTAATTAATCCTTAACCATATGATCAATATAAAAAACCACCATAAGAATATACACATACATAATAATACCTAATATGTTAACTAGGGAAACCCTTGACCAGAGGGAAAACCCCAGTGGGGATGGCACCCACAAAATGATGTACTAATATAAAAGTTCCTTGTAAGATGATGGAATATATTAGGAGTCAATGAAATGCATTCAATAAATATCAGTCCCTATTAGGAGACTTTGAATCCCTGTCAGGAGATCCCAACCCTATTAAGAGTTGTGCCAACCCTGTTAAGAGTTTTAGAAGTCAGAAGGACCCACTATCAAACAACTTCAGAGGCAAGGCAGCTTAACTCATTGTCCAAATGATCTTTACATTATTCCTTGTAGAATAATAGAAATGAAATAATCTTGAACTTATTTTTCCTCTTGACTGGACCAATCCTCTTTCAGACCTCAATACCAGATCTTCCAACTCACATCCAATAATCCCTTGAATTGCTTACATGCATTTACCAACTTCACATATCACTTATATAATTTTCACTTCATACATAGATCACTCACTTTACAATAAGTAAAATAACCTTCCTTTATACCATATCCTCAAAATAATTCCTTGAGGTGGTCTTGAGGCTTTCACAATTAACTATAATAGGACCTCATTAAGATATTACAATTATATTACAATTTCACAACACTATCGACTCACAGTCTTCACAACTTCTCACACATAAAATTGCTAACCTTGTGCACTTAGTAATGTCATCATCAGGTTGTCTACTATTACTGTCTAACTATACTTATCATGATTCTATCCCTGTTATAAATAGATGCATTCCAAACATAAGAAACCACTTATCAGTTACTTGGTCTACTTACTGTCTTTTATAATTCATGAATAAATTTTGCATGTCTTTGACTCTTTATACATGCATTTGTCCAATTCATCAAGCCATAATGTACAATACATCCTCAACTGTGCTTGACTTGATTATCAATACACAGTCCATACAACCCCATTCTCTATCTGCTACTCTATCAGTCTTCATAGAAATAATGCTACGTTGACATAAATGAAAAACAAACTCATGAATGTAACATGTAATTCATTTACACAGTCTTTCCAATGCTTAGGATACTCCTCCAAAGAAATACCATCAGCATTCATGTTAACATAATAGGGAATGTGCACTAATTCTAGAGCTATAAACAAAATCATAGTAAAGTCTAGGTTTCCCTTACATGGGATGGATGACGTAATGGATTTCTTGAGTGGAAACAATTATTTTACAAAGATGGATTTGAAAAGTGGCTATCATTAGATCAAAATTAGAGAAGGAGATGAATGGAAAACTACTTTTAAGACTAATGAAAGTTTGTATGAATGGTTAGTTATGCCTTTTGGTTTTACTAACACACCTAGTACTTTCATGACATTGATGAATGAAGTTTTGAAGAAATTCTTGGGTAAGATGGAAACTACAATTGGAACAATTGTTATGTTATCATTGATGTCAAACTGTATTTGTAAGACAATTTTCTATTTTGAGTAGAGTGCCATATGAAGATGATTGATGAAGAGGATTTGAGAAGAAGGACATACCAAAAGGACCTATAGGAAATGTTGAGTTATGAGAAACTACAATGGGCACTTGATCAGTTGGATGTTGACTAGATAAAGTGATTATTTAATCATAATACAAGTGAAGAAGAAAGTTGTACTAAAGCCTAGAATAAGTGATCAAAGAATGACAAAATGCATAGGCTTGACCGAGGAAAAGAGTAGGAGGTTAAGGAACTCAAAGTTTATGCTAAGTGATGCTAGAGTTGATCAAATGCCAATATAAGTCAAGAAAATATAGTGTTGACTAAGTATTAGTATTGACCGAGTGCTAGTATATGTTCTAAACAAAGCATTTAGTAGAGACTGAGTAACTCAATGATGACCAAGTGTCAGAAAATAGTGTTGGATGAGGGACAACATTTGATAAATTATGAAGAAACCATAATTTCTAATAGACATAGTTGATTTCTTGGAATATATAAAGCTTGTTGAAGATAAGGATGATTGACCTAGAGTATTTCAAGGGAAATCATGTTTGATCATTTCTATGCAATAATTCAAGTAGAATTTTAGAGAAGTTTCTAAAATAGAAAAGATGAGATGAAATGATGGAAGGATTCAATGAATCTGACCTAATCCTATGATCTACAGTGATGTTTAAGTGAAAAAACATAAGAATTACCTATTTAAGGAGGTACAAGGGCTAAAGTTAGAGAGGTTAGTAAAGCTGGTGAAGACCTTAACAAGGTTGGAGTAGTTGTTGATGCTATTGATTGGTGAACTTAAGTAGGAGGCTGAGAAGAGTTGTGAAGAGGTGAAGTATGATTTCTTGAATGGTTGTCAAGAAGATTAGAGACATAGATGACAATGGAGGCCAGTCAATGAGTCAACTATTGGACTAAATTGTGAATTGTGTTTACAAAGTGAGTTGTATTTGTCAGATCAACCTACTGCTACTTTCTAATCATTGTATTAGTTTTGAAATCCTTTAATCAAGGTTGACCTAACAATCATATCTAAATCCTTTAATCAAGGTGACATTCTAATGGAATATTCTTAAGCCCTCTAACAAGGCCACTCCTAATAGGGTGATTAAATATTTTAAAAAGGTAATATTTAATAGTGTTTTTTGTAACCTTTAATAGGGTTGGCTCCTAATAGCACTCACTTCAGAAGAGTGAATGATTGGTGAAATTTTACTGAAGGTTTTTCCCAAATTGGATTTTCCTATTAAATCCTAGTGTCATACTTGTGTGGATGTTATTTGAGATGTTGAACACTAATGTTTTACATTCTACAAGTTTGTTACTATTAGAATAATGGACTGCAAGTTTGTCTTACTGATTATCTGCTATAAAGATCGAGCTATTGAATGTTTAGATATGAGGTATTTAAAGTGTTTAAAATTTTAATTGGTACATCTAGACCCAAGGATAGTTGATTCCCCCCTCTCCAGTTATTCTAAATCATTATAACAATTGGTTTTTGGCAATATGGTCAATTATATGTCTAAAGTGTTGTCATTATGGCAACATGTACTCATTATTTTATTTATGTATTTAGAGTTAGAAAATTCTCTACGTTAGATTATTTGCAACAATACAGACACAAATGCAATGTGTACAGATGAAAAACTTTGAGTTAGCTCATGCACGGTTGAGGATAGCTATATGATAGTTCCATGATGACATATGCTAGTGCACAGACTTGTGGGAATTGTACGTCACAAGTTACAGTTGATTTACTAGTTCAAGTATTTAATATAGCAGAAAAGGGCATATCAAAGATATGAGTTGTATGACTTAAAGAATTATTTTGGTAACAAAATAATTACTTAATCTTGGCAAGCTAACATGAGTAACCTTGTTGCTAATGGTGGTAGTACGAATAACCTTGTTGTTGAGGAGATGGTTCATAAACTTGGTTGGAAGAGAATGAGACATCCTTTTCCTTATTTGATTAGTTGGTAACAAGATGAACATGCTTTGGAAGTGAGGGAGCAATGTCTTGTAAATTTCCATATTAGGCAGTATAAGGATCAAGTAGCGTGTGATATTGTGGACATAAATAGTTTTCACATATTTCTTGGTAGAGCTTGGTAGTATTATGCAGAGTTGTGCATGCTTGTGTCAAGAATGTGATTAGTGTTGATAAAGGTGGTAGGAAGCATTCCATGATTCCTTTGTAGAATTAAGAACTTAATAAGAGGAACCTAAGTATTAGAAGCCAAGTCAAGTTGACGAATTTTGAGAAGGTTAGAGATCAAAGTGGAAAAAAAACCCCTGGAACACCAAAGAAAGATGTAACAAAGTAAAAATGGAACAAGGGAAAGAGTGTGCAATATGAAGACATGGAAGACATGTATGTAAAGAACTAGTTTGGGATGTATGTGCTAAATCCTAGAAGATGTTCTTCTATCTATTGAGAGCATCTTTTTGCACCTGGGGTGTCTAATGTAGGAGCATCCTAGGGTAGTTAACAATCCTGCATGTTAGAGGGATTTTGGCTTTGGAGTTGAGGACTCGGTCATGAAAGGAGTGGTGATCTATTTTTATTGGGTATAGTGTTGGCCAAGGTGCTCAGTCACTGAAGGAGCTTGGCATATACTATTACTTAGTGTATACTATGTTTCTTGGCATGTGAGGAACTCAATAATACTTGTAGGAGCTTAGTCATGCTTGGTGGTATTTGTTGACATTTGGCTATTTGGTTTACCAAATGGAGTTCTTGCATATTTGATTAGTCACTGAAGGAGCTTGGCATATACTATTTCTTAGTGAATACTATGTTTCTCAACATGTGAGGAATTAAATAATACTTGTAGGATCACGGTCATGCTTGGTTATATTTGTCGACACTTGACTGTTTGGTTTATAGAATTGGCGAACTTGGTGCATTTAATACACGTAGCATGTGATCAGGATGTGGAGTGATTGTGGGAGTTTGTGTGGACCTATTTGGGTCTTGGTTATTTTTCCTAGGTGTATTTAATTAGTGTTGTAAGCCTTCTAAGGCATTTGGTATTTAATATCTATCATAGGTTGACTTGTGGCTCAAATATGTATTTAATGTTAGGGTTTATTTAATTTGCAAATTTCTAGGATGACTTGTGGCTTAGTTGGGTATAAGTAGAGGGTCTTGTGGAGTCTTGAATCATTATCATCCAACAATGCAAAGATGATGAGAAAATTTTGAGTAGAGCTAGTAGTTGCGACTTGGGAAAGAAGGAGGTTTCTTAGTGGCTTGCAAGAACAAGTTTATATTCTTCTTGGATTTATCTACCAGAGTGTGGATCTAGGATAGCTAGGGTTTGGATCTTAAAAGATCTTGCAAAATTACTATTGTAATTGCTTTATATTTGGTCGTAACTTAGAAGACCTTATAGTTGGGCATGTTGGATGAAAATCTAATGATTGTTTTATGATAATTAACATTGTTGTGGATCTAAATCTCTATGTTATTGTGTAAATTCCAATGTATGGTTAGTTTTTGGGGTCTAGGACATCTCCTTTGGGGATTCTCCTACCTTGTACTACACCACATCTTTAGATTGATTTGTCTCAACCTTATTCAGATCTTCTTTTTCATGTTTAGGCTATTTGATTAAAATATTTGATTCCTTTGAAACCTTATGTTTCTTAGATGATTCTCCTTCAAAGTATCCAAGACGAGTCTTACCATATGAATGTCTCTGCATATATATCTTCTCGTCAATTTTTTCACAACTGGAATATAACCTGTCAAGATGTAGTTTAGACTCTGTTAGATCTTCCTTTACAATCACATTGTACTTCTCAAGTTTAACATACTACAACTTTGATGATTCAAGTTCAAATGCCATCTTTTCAAGTTTTAATTTCAAATCTACATTCTCTAATTTTAGATTTGATTCAATTTCCTTGTCATCATCCTTTAGACTCAACTTCGAATTTTTAATATTTAACTCATGCTTTAAGATCTCATTTTCTTTCTTAAGCCTTGAAACTTCATAACAATACTTCATTCTTCAACTTCTCAATGTAGTCTTTAGCATCTTCATACTTATCCTTTAGAGTGTCTCTTTCTTTTGTAAGAGCATCAAGCTTCTCAAGGGCTTCTTCAAGGTTCTTTTGTAACTTATACATATCAATAGAGATCTTACTAAAGTTGTTAGGTCTTTTCTTATTAACTATGCTCTTATACCAATTGTTAGAAATGGAAAATAGTAGGGGGGGGGGGTGAGTCAATATTTCACAAAATTTTGCCCAATTATGGATATCATTAACAATGTTACAACTTGCATTAATGAATAAACTAATTAAGATGACTAATAAACACAAACATAAAGTAATGCAACACATTCCACCATGTTTTTTTAACTAGGGAAACCCTAGTCAAGGCAAAACTCCCATGGGGATGATACCCACAAAATGATCCACTAATCAAAAGTATCTTGTGAAAACTATTCACCCTATTAGGAGTCTATAACATCTATATAGTGTCTCAATCCTTGTTACAGGACTAGGCCTTTTCAAAAGCCTCAACCCTGTTAGGAGTTGTTATTACAATTATAGAATGTATACAAGTTGAGCCCACTGCTCAAATATTCAATATACAATATACAAAAGAGTAGACACAAAAACCTCTTTACAATTTCTTATATCTTCAATATTGGATAGGACCTTTGTAGCTTGTATCAACTTTGCATACTTTTCCTTTTAATACTTTACCATCAAAATTTGCATTACAAAACAATTACATTCTTATCACTATTACCGCACATAACTTCACTTCCAAAAACTTTCATTTATACCCTAATATTTCATAATAACTTGTAATGTCAACCTTCATGCCTTTACACATTTGCCAAAATACAAAACTATACCTTTCCCACTTAGGGTTAATATATAGGATTTCATCCCTAATTAGTCAAGTAATTGTTTTGGTAATAAAAAACAATTCCTTAACATAAAATATCTGATTCCTTGATTTTGTCTTGTTCAGTTGACTCAAAACTGTAATTGGAAAATCTGTAATAACTTCGTCTATATTATCCATACTAGCTTGCACTCTTAGATGTAGTATCCTCATAGTCTACACTTCTTGCACCTAAGTGTACATGTTGCAATAATTTCTCTATTAACTATGCTAATCAAAATTCTAACTATACTACCAGATAAACTCTATGATACTTAGACAATTTTCAAAGTCTAACTTCCAAAACTATATCTTCATACTTTGCTCATTTCATATGACTTATATGTTGTCATAAATGACAACTTCATACTATCTAACTGAGCCAAATTTCCAACATACATTTTTATCCATAGATTGATGGAAAAATTGAGGTTGTGAATAGGATTTTGGGTAACTTGTTGAGATGTTTGGTTGGGAATAAACCTGATAATTGGGGTTTGATTATAGCACAAGAAGAATTTTCATATAATAATTATATGAATAGAAGCACCAAGAAGACACCTTTAGAGATTTTTAATGGATTGAATCCTTATGTAACTTCTGAACTAAGGGATTTGACTACTGGGATGAAGAGAAGTGTTGAAGCGAGGAATTTGCAAATTTCATGAAAACATTGCATGAGAAAGTGAGAAAGAATCTGGAAGGTAGTAACCTATATTATAAATAGAAAGAAGATGAAGGAAGAAGACATGAATCTTTTGAGGAAGACAGTAAGCTAAAGAGGAAGAAGTTTGGTCCTCATAAAATTTAGAGAAAGTTTGATAGTGAAAATGCTTTTGAAGTTGAATTACCTGAAGCTATGGAAATTTCACCTAAATTTAAAATTGTAGACATATTTAAGTAATTTGAAGTAGCTGAGGAATTAAGGGATAACCTAAATTATCTTAAGAATAAGGCTAACATCATTGAGAAGGTTTTGGATAGTAGTATAAGCAAGAGTACCAGAGAAAAAGACTACATGGAATACCTTATTCAATGGAAAGATAAACTAGATGAAGAAAAGTTATGGATAACACAAGCTAGTTGGATCTTTATATTTCAAGTCAGAGCATCATAGTTGTCTAATGTAGACAATAATTTTTTACTTACCCTAGGTGTTTGATGCAGTAGCATCTTAGGTCAATGAGAAATCTTGCATCACCCAAAAACATTTATTGTTTCCTATACTTGTTTATTTTTTGTGGTGGTCATTTCTACCTTGAGTTTTATATTGTGCATAGTTAGCATGTTGTTGAGGACCCATCTTCAATCCTTAACCTAAGAGCACAAATATTGATGTGTCATATTTCTCAAGTTCTTTTATGTTCTTTTGGGTTTTTCTTTCCTACTGGTTGCATCCTACAAGGCATGCTATTTATTTTGCATAATTTCCTATGATGATGCATTGTCTTGCGTAGTTGGGAGCCAAATCCTAGATTGTGTTTGGATTGAAATTCAAGAGCGCATGAACAATTGATGACTAATACTTGGGTTATGGTTCAAATCTCAAAGGTAGTACCTATTGTAATTAAATGTCTGACTTTCCAACTTGTCGTATAGTTATCTATATAAGAACTTAGATTTGATGTGGGAGAGTAGGATGGGGAGTATAAGAATAGAATGATTAGTGGAAGAAAGATAAAAGACTACAAGCTTGGACTTTGATTTTGTAATTATTTTGTATAAGGTTGCAACCTAGAAGGCCTCATAGCCAAGAATGTTGGTTGTTGTTTATCCTATGTAATCAATTAGTAAATATATGAATTATATGGTTTATTTGTTGTAGTTTTGTGTTTGGCTTCCATGTGTACTCTTGGTAGGGTGTTAGTAGGTTTAAGTTGAGTTTACTCTACTTATTCCTTCTACTATCCCCTAGGTTAGTTGGAGAGTTTGTATTGGAGTTGTTCATGTTGCTTATTGGTTTATGTGTTGTGGATGTCCTTGATACTACATGGATTCACTTCTATGAGATGTTGTGAGTGGATTGGTTACATATTTGAAATTATCTTGCAATGGGGGCTTCTTGGTGTATATATGGTAGGTATTGTTCTTGAGGCTTGCAATTTCAAGTTACATATTGGATAAGTTAATGATGTGAGATTTACTTGGTGTACATTTGGAGGTATGGATAGTTAGATGGGTTTGGCACTTGCTGTAGGTGTTATTTCAGCTATGGATTTTGACAACTATATATACTTGAGATTGCCTTTGGATGAGGTGTTTGTGCTTGAAATCTTAGTTGGAATAGGATTTTATGATTCTTATGTGACAAGTTGGGTGAATTTCTCTTTGGATTACTTCTATGTATGTTTGGTGGCAGTGGCATAATAGGAGGTGGCATCATTCATGTTCAAGATGTTGGATACTTTAATTTTGTTACAGGTACTAGGATGGAGCACATAGTGTACTTTGATCCTTGATGTGGATATGCACGGAGGGATTGTTTCCTTGTTCATTTGTGTGGCTATGAATTGACCCTATGCAATGTATACAACAAGTGGGAGATTGTTGAGATTATGTGTGTTGCACATATTGCATAATATTGTTTATGTTATATTATAACATTGTGATAATATTTGATGTAATTATTTAATATTGGGGGAAAATAATTAAATGCCGAATATTAAATGTGAGTTAGTGGGGGTTTGGTAGCACATGGTTTTAGTACATGGTTTATGTAATACTGCTTAGTGGTTTTGTGAAATCTTGGTACTATATAAGAAACCTCAAGGGTAGTTATAGATGAGTGAATAAAGGAAATTCAAGAAAGAAAAGTCAAGATGGGTTATCCAAGGGAGAATTTGTGAAGGTTGAAAGTATGTAATGGCATGTGTGGATTCATGCTTTCTCACAGGGATTGCTTGGTTGTGGCTATGGCTTTGAAGGCTTTCATGTTTGTATTGCAATGGTTTGTTGCTAAATAATACATGGTGATGGATTCTTTTGGAGGTTTCCCGGGATATATCTTATGTCACATTTTTAAGGTTATGTTGTCTATTCTCTTTCATGTGGATTCTAAGTGCCTATTTATTTCAGATTTATTATGGGTTATGTGGAAACTGTAATATTTTTGGTTGCAAGTTTCCTTACAATTTTGGAGATGATAGACCTAGTTGCATATCACTTAGCTCTTCCACCCATTTGTGTATCCACAATGTATTTCATGTTTCTCTCTTTATGAAGCAAATATATGACGAGTCTCACATTATAGACTAGGATTCTTTGTAGGTAGCATCAAATGGGCGGTTGGCCTTGGAGCCCATTCATATATTGGGTCACAGGATCCTTTGAATTTGAGGAAGAGAGATAGATGTGGTTAGGGCCCAATGGGATTACTATGATGGGGTCAATTCCACATGGGAGGATGTAGAACATATGAGACATGACTACCCTTACCTATTTGATGAACTCTAGGAGGAGGTTCATGCCTAGGGGGAGGATGTAAGGTCTCGCCTTGACCCATCCTAGCATTCCTGACATTTTACTTGGATTATGTTAGCGAGACACTATTTTGATACATTGGGATCTTATGGACATTAATATTTTGATAATTTAGATTATGTGATGATTCCATGTGATGTTATTTAGGACATGCTTATATATTTTGGCTTATGATCTATATGTCACGATGATCTATTTTGATACATTCATAGTGGAATTTTGATTATTTATATTGTGGTTCTATGTGATATTAATTACTCATATTTAGCATACCTATGTATTTGGCTTATGATTCATATGTTGTGATAATTAATTAGAAGAATTAGAAATTTATATTTGTACCCAATTTTTCTACATTGGTGTATATGGATTGACTCTATAGTAGGGATAAGTAGAGATGATCCTGATCTATGGTGTTGAATACCAAATATGTAATGTTAAGTTATGTGATTTATTTCTAGCTATTGTAGATTTAAAAAAATAATATTTTTTAATTTTATCATGGATATTAGGATTTATGGGTTTAATGTTTGTACTACCATGTATGGTGATTTTATGTTTGTATTTACCTCATATTGGATGATTGATATTTTGCCTAAGTGTGCAAGTAGTGTAACCATGGACATAAAGAGAACCTTTACTATGTGATTTGTTGTGATATCCTTGTGAATCCAAGGTTGACCCCGAGGAGGGATACAACCTAATAATAACTGTATTTTTTATTTGTGAAAATTTTGTTTGAGTGAATCATGTAATTTGTTAATTGTAATTGTGAATAATCCACATGGCATGCCTAATTTTTGTAAAAGTGATGTGGTAATCGTGGTGTCAATTGACACATGTGTTGTTATGTGACATGCCTGTAGACACCTAAATTTGATTACACTATTTTAGTAATCCTATTTAGTTATCTAAAAAGGGCATTATTAATTAAATTTCTATTTAATTAATCCTTTGTCATCCCCTAGTTGATTAATTTAATTAATCATCTATAGTCCTAATTGATAAATCAAATAATCTATTATTTATCAATTAAATCCTATTCTTCTATCTAATTCCAAAAATCCCCATTTATTAAATAAATCTATTTGATAAATGAAATCCTCAAATTCAAAAACCCCTAACCTATCTCTAATCCTCCATTTAGCCTAATCCACCCCATCCACCCATACTAACCAAGCTTAGCCACTAACTCACCCACCCTCATTAATGCCATCCACTTGCACATCTCTAACATCCCTAATCTAATCCTAAACCCAAGCCTAATCCACCCCCTAATGTTGTCACATTCCTTAAACAAGTTTAAGACTTTCCTAATCCAAACCAAAGTCTCCCCTCAAAAAAAACCCAACCACTAAGTCATGAGTGCTCTTACAAAACATAAAGACTCTTACAAGCCCACTCATGACTCTTACACCCATCTTCCACACTCTTCCCTCTTCCACACTCATTCCTCTTACATCCCTCTTACATACTCAACCCCACTCATCATGACTTTAACCAACCCTTTACCCTACCCTCTCACACTCATCCTCCTTGTGACAAGTGTCACCTTCCCATTGGTGCTAAACAAGCACAATCCATGTGCTCCCCTTTGAGTGCATCTTAGCCCTCCTTAAGCCTTCATCCATCCTTGCATCTAAGCCCTCCATCCCTCTACCCCTTAGCCTATAAATTGAATCCCATCCCAAGCCATTTCATCAACAATCTTTGAGCTAAAGTTACCATGCTATTTTGAGAACCAAAGCCATCAATATTACCCTTATAATGCAAAATTGAGAGCTCACAAAGCTACCAATTTGCCATTACCCATCTCCATTGAAGCAACTTTTGAGCATCTTGAGCATACATCCACAGCAAAAGGACACATCTACAGAATCAAGAAAGCATGGATTGTTTTCTCTTGTGAGGTTTGCACTTCTTGTTTGCTTTCTTTGTCTAAGCATATATGTGAATTTAGTTTTTGGTTTGTGAATGTTTACTTTATTTTTTAATGTTTGAGTGAATCATGTAATTTGTTAATTGTAATTGTGAATAATCCACATGGCATGCCTAATTTTTGTAAAAGTGATGTGGTAATTGTGGTGTCAATTGACACATGTGTTGTTATGTGACATGCCAAGTGGGATGGGTAGGTAGGATGGCCTTTGAGTGACCTTGTAGAAACCATAGGTAAGATTTCTTGTTTATAGAGCCAAGAAGATTTTTCCAATCACTCATTTTTTATGGTCAACCCTTGGTAGACTTTTGGAGGGTAAAAAGTGACTCTAGGAGGTAGTTTAGGCTAAAATTGACCTTTGCCATGGGTGTACTATGGGTTGGGGGTATTTCTAGGTCATTTAAGCTTCCCAAAGACTAATTATGACATTTTAAATTGCCTTAAAGGAGAGTGATAACCTAGGAGGTAGTAAAAGGGGTCTTTTATCAAACCAAGGTAAATCTATCTCATGATGAGTGGTAGGTGAGAGTGGTTGAGAGACTTCTTAGAGGAGTTTTAGAGGAAGTGGTAGGTTAATGCCCACTCTCCAATTTTGGAGATCACTAGTGGAATTAGAGAATCCTAGACATCTTGAGAATTGGCTAAGGATGGAGAAAGCTTGAGGAAGGAGATGAAGCTTAGGTAGGAGAGAGGGATCTCAAAACCAACCTTGGATGTAAGGTTGGTACCCATATCTTGTGAGTATATGTTTTGTGAAACATTGTTCCTAATTTGTTAAATTCCTTTGATCAATTCAAAAATTCTATGTCAAATGGATGTGATTGTGAAGTGTTTAGTGTGAGTAAGTGTCATTGTGTTCATTTGGGATTTTCATGTTTTTCTTTATTTTTCTTTTTTGTATGGGTGTTCCAAGGCAAGCCTTGTCCTTGGGAGGCAAGAAAACCTTGTGTGGGTGAAGGTTGTATGGGGAATGCATTTGGGTGGAGAGTTTCTCCTTGTGATGGAGAGGGATGTCATATGGGTAGTATGAACCCCATATATCACATTTTCTTGAGGTCCATAAGGGATTTTACATTGGAGGACATAAGAGTTATGGATGAAAATCCCTATAAAGGCATGTGGAAGAGTATGAGTAGCCCTGTAAAGACATGTGTTGTATTTGCTATGTGGATTCTCCCCATATGCTCATTTCCACCTTCATCCCTTTGAATAGATCAATAAGAATCCTAGTAAGCCTTGGTTGGGAGTTTTGTGTTAAAATGTGTTATTTTGAATGTGATGTGAAAATATGTTATATAAATATGGTTGTGTAAAAATTTGTAATGTATGTGTTTTTCCCATCTAGTAAAGGTTCTCCTAGCTCAAGGTGGCCTTACATGCATTACAAAAGAAGCTGGGTAAAAGCACAAAGCTTTGTCACCGTTTGTGATATCTTGTACCGTTTCGGCCAAAATGCTTTTGGCCATAACGGCTCCGACTGTACACACGTGTCGATTTTGCGCGCCTATGTGGCGCATACCGTTTCGGTCGAAACCCGTTCGATTGAAAGGGTTCCAACCGAAACCCCGAGCCAGTGTAAAACCTGTCGCAAACCTCTAGTGGCTATCATTGTTACTGTTGCGGTTCCTGGATGTTTGGAGAGCGGGTTAAGGGTTTCGGCCATAACTAGTTAGTGGTTTTTTCCTTCCCATTTTTTAATAGTTTTTAAACATATTTTTTGATTAATAGATGTTAATCGTACTTAAAATAGTTGTTTTTGACGTATTTTGTGAGTGAAATGCTTAAAATTCTTTATTTTTTAATATGTTTAAATTATTTAAATTATTTTAGATTATTTTAGAATGGTATTTAAATTAATTTGTTAGCAAAAATGTAGTTAAACATGAGATAAAAACGTAGAAAAACATTAATTAAAAGTGTAGAAAAACATTAAGTTAAAATATAGAAAAATATTAGGAAAAACATTAGGTTAAAATATAGAAAAACATTAGTTAAAAGTGTAGAAAAACATTAGGTTAAAATATAGAAAAACATTAGGTTAAAATATAGAAAAACATTAGGTTAAAATATAGAAAAATATTAGGTTAAAATTTAGAAAAACATTAGGGAAAACATTAGGTTAAAATATAGAAAAATATTAGTTTATGAGGTAAACATGTAGAAAAATATTAGTAAAAAATGTAAGAAACCTTTAGGGGACATTATTCAGTTTCTAACATAACCTAATGGATCTAGAGGTGAAACAATAATATCTTATGGTGAAATTAATTTTGACATTAAATACACCTTCTAACATAACCTTATATTAACTACAATCATAACCCATACCACATTCCAACCATAACATAGGCCCTCTACTAACCGAATGAACCACACTTAGATATTGATGATGTTCATTTTAACAACTAATTATTGTTAGGTAATAATGAGTCTTACATTACCAAACAACACATTAAGATCACTTATGTCAACTGCGTTTTTCAATACATTATCCATACATGTGTGTCTTAAGGGGACATAGGAGTCGTAATAGGTCATACTATTTTTTATAGGTTCTAATAAGTTTTAATATGTATTATTAGGATATAATAGGTCTTATTAGGTAATGATGATTCTTACATTACCAAATGACACATAACGACCTCATGATACATTTCTAGGTATTTTTATCCATATATATGTTAAGGGGACCTAGGGACTCCTACTAGGTCATTACGTCTATTATAGGTTGTAATAGGTATTCATATGTTTACTAGCACATAATAGGTATTGTCAGGTAATAATGAGTCTTACATTACTAAACAACACATTAAGATCACTTATGTCAACTGCGTTTTTCAATACGTTATCCATACATATGTGTCTTAAGGGGACATAGGAGTCGTAATAGGTCATACTATTTTTTATAGGTTCTAATAAGTCTTAATATGTATTATTAGGATATAATAGGTCTTATTAGGTAATGATGATTCTTACATTACCAAATGATACATAACAACCTCATGATACATTTCTAGGTATTTTTATCCATATATATGTTAAGGGGACCTAGGGACTCCTACTAGGTCATTACGTCTGTTATAGGTTGTAATTGGTATTCATATGTTTACTAGCACATAATAGATATTGTCAGGTAATAATGAGTCTTACATTACTAAACAACACATTAAGATCACTTATGTCAACTGTGTTTTTCAATACGTTATCCATACATGTGTGTCTTAAGGGGACATAGGAGTCGTAATAGGTGATACTATTTTTTATAGGTTCTAATAAGTCTTAATATTTATTATTAGGATATAATAGGTCTTATTAGGTAATGATGATTCTTACATTACCAAATGACACATAACGACCTCATGATACATTTCTAGGTATTTTTATCCATATATATGTTAAGGGGACCTAGGGACTCCTACCAGGTCATTACATCTGTTATAGGTTGTAATAGGTATTCATATGTTTACTAGCACATAATAGGTATTGTCAGGTAATAATGAGTCTTACATTACCAAACAACACATTAAGATCACTTATGTCAACTGCGTTTTTCAATACGTTATCCATACATGTGTGTCTTAAGGGGACATAGGAGTCGTAATAAGTCATACTATTTTTTTTAGGTTCTAATAAGTCTTAATATGTATTATTAGGATATAATAGGTCTTATTAGGTAATGATGATTCTTACATTATGAAATGACACATAACGACCTCATGATACATTTCTAGGTATTTTTATCCATATATATGTTAAGGGGACCTAGGGACTCCTACTAGGTCATTACGTCTATTATAGGTTGTAATAGGTATTCATATGTTTACTAGCACATAATAGACTGACCTTACTATCAACCTTAATAAAACTATATCCCATTTACTTTATTAACATTCTTAACTCTAATTCAAACTACTAAATTAAGTCACGAGTTCTAAATTGTAAACTAACATTTGCTAACTAAACTCATTTACTTATCTAGTAACAAATTTTTCTATCCCTATCTCCTAACTCTCATCTACACTCCCCATAATCATCAAAGCATTTACATCAAAATTTAGATTTTAGTCAAGAATTATATTTTTTTATTGCATGTATGTACATGTGTACACTTAGTTATCATTTAATCAAGAATTTTTTTTTTTAATTTATTGCATATACATGTACATGTACGAATATTTATTTTTCACATTTGCATGAGCACGTTACAATGTACATTAGATATGGTCTCTAAGATAATTTGTTTTAAAATACATATGTATGTTACACGATTGTTCATTTAGCACCATACATTTAATGTTGTGTATTTATATGTACATGTGTTTCAAATTAAATTTAACTTTTAATTATTTTAATTTAAATAGACTTGTATGTTTATATTTGTATATATATGCATGTGCAGATCTCTAGATATTTATCACTCAGATTGTAGCTTCACATTCATATTCTCATATTTATTTTCATATATACATTATGGCATTTGGTTCTGGGGATCATGCTCCTGCATCCTCAGGGGATGCTAGTGTTTGTGGTGGGGGTCAGAGTGATGAGTCTGGTACAGCACGTAGATCAACCTCCTCCACCCATGATAGACATTAGTTATTTAGAGATACAGTGGCGAGATTATCTCATGCTATGCAGGTTTTGGATACCTCGCTTTCCTCTTCTACCACCCTCCCTAATAGGGAGAAGGTCATAGCGATGCGAGAGGAGTTATTTCGTATGATTCAGACAGTTGAATCATACAACCCTTTTGATGATATGAGCATTGGGACATTTTATTCTTCTTTATCTCAAAGTGTCACTGGCATTGTGAAGTACACACAGATTAACATTGAGGTTTCCATCGGCATGGTGAAAACCATGTTTCCATCTTATGCAGATCGTCGCAGAGTTAGAGGATACTCTGCGATGAAGTGTACTGATCCACTCGTCGCACCATTGATGTATCCTCGTTGGTTGGCTACTCATCATAGATGGCCACAGAAGGATGAGTTCCCCCTATATTTCTGCAAACAATTGTTTGCAGAATTTAATTTACACTATGATGTTGACTATACAGATTATCCAAGGCATGTTGGGCAGGGTCAGGGGAGACTTTCTGACAGATTTAGACCCGCGGACACTCCTGCACCCGTTAACAAATGGGCAATGGTGGGTCCAACCCTTTTGGTTATGACGAGAGGTCCATAGATGGCTACTGCAGGTGAGAGTGTTCCTGATGACACAATTAGGACATAGATTTTTTCGAGCATCGCCACCGTCACCACATAGTTACACGAGATTTCTTTTGATCGATGTAGTCGATATATGCTACAGTCTTGAGGTACTACTCTCATAGCTGCATCATCTAGCACACCTGTTGATGATGATTATGGAGTTGCAGACATACCTTCTCCTGTAGACATTTCTGCAATCTTAGAGGTGGATGCATTGCATCGTTTGGCATCATATTTAGCATCTGATCTTTTAGATGCATATCGAGCATTATCTACACTCTTAGGGATTCCACTTCGTGACATGAGTTCTCAGATTAGACATATTTTGTCACGTACAACAGTCCCAGAGGATTCACAGAGGCAAGAGGACATTCTTGCACCTTCTACTACTCCTACTGCTACACAGGCCCAGGCTACAGCACCAGCCCCAGCTACTCTGGACCCTACAACACCCCCCTACTTAGGATCTCAGTGGCACCATACATCTTGGTCTATTTACTTCCATGCTTTTAGATCAGAGCCACACTATTGACTTGGATGCTGATACTATTTTTTCATTACATGATTTAGATATCAGTCAGATCGGCAGAGCATTACATAATGCTACGGTAAATATCTCTATATGTTTAGATTTATTTTTATTATAGTAAATAATATGTCTATATGTTTAAATTAATGTATATGTGTGTGTTTGTGTATGTGTTATAGGGTTTGAGTGATAGTATGTTACATTTTGCTGATCTGCAAACACCGACAGATCCTACACGTTGTGAGTCCCAGGTATGTTACAATATATATATATATATATATGATTTATATACATGTAGATCTTGATATAATTTGTCTGTACACATAATTAAATGGTTCACTTGTTATCATTTGACACAGGGTTCAGATGCAGCTGATAGACCCTTTTGGGGACAAGGCCCAGGATCAGGAGGGGGGATGTAGCTGATTAGATCATATGTGGCCTTTTATTTTATTACACACATGTTATGTCTAGATACATATTTATATGGACAGTTTGATGTTTTATATGTTATTTCCATATGCATACATTTTATATGCAAACACTTTGATGTCTTATATGTTATTTTCTGATACATGGTTTATATGGACACTTTGATGTTTTATATGTTATTTCTAGATACGTGTTTATATCATGGACACTAAATGATGTTTTATATGTTATTTACAGATACATGTTTATATGGAGATTTTGATGTTTTATATATGTTATTTCCAGACATTTGATCTACATGATCTATTTTTATACATTTGATATGGGTACATTATATTCTCCAGATATATGCACATGTATGTTATTGATCTTTTAATGTAGATGTCTATTTTATTGATCTTTTGATGTCTTCATCTTTTATGTAACTTATGTATGTGTTATGCACATGTTTCTATATGTTATTCATATTTTCAATATTCAAGTTTACATGTATATATGTATAGTTATTCATCTTAATGCCTTAATCTAAGTGTAATTAACTATATAATTTTAATGGTCGATGTACATAACAATATAACATATATTTAATGACATGTCTTAATTAACTGTATAATTAACTATATTTAGTCTAATTATATTTAATGTAGATCTTGTATTAACTATATTTAATGACATGCCTTAATTAACTACAGTTAACTATATTAAATCTAATTATATTTAATGTCTTAATAATTAACTCTATTTAATGACTTAATTAACTCTATTTAATGACATGCCTTAATTAACTATAATTAACTATATTTAACCTAATTAACTATAACTAACTATATTTAATCCTATTAACTATATTTAATCTAATTATATTTAATGTCTTACTAATTAACTCTATTTAATGACTTAATTAACTCTATTTAATGACATGCCTTAATTAACTATAATTAACTATATTTAACCTTTAAATTAACTATATTTAACCTTTAAATTAACTATATTTAATCTAATTATATTTAATGTCTTAATAATTAACTCTATTAAATGACTTAATTAACTGTATTTAATGACATACATTCTTAATTAACTATAATTAACAACATTTAATTAATAAAATATAATGTATATGTAATATGTAACATAGTTCATATAACATATACATGTAAGAACATAACGATTATATAAAAACATAAAGAATGTATCATATAAGAACATATAAAGATTATATGTACATACAAATACATACAAATACTAAAAAGGTTGTCTTAAGGGGAGGTCCTAAGAGACCTGGTCTTAAATGAGATATCCATGTTGAATTTAAATAAAAATAAAAATACATGTCTAATTTTGCATATGAAAGATAAATGATCCAATGTGCAAAAATTTACAAAACAAATATCCTATCAATATTAAATATGAAAGTATAAGAGCTATACAGGCATAACTCAACTAGAGCTCCACAATAAGTACATAGGTAAACTAGAGCTCCACAAACAATGTATTGTTAGGATCCTCTCTACTTTTTATTATCTCTAGAAGTTTTTCATGTTCTTCAATAGGAAATTTCCACTTTTGATTTCCACGACGTCCTTTTCTTTGTACCGCTTCAAATTGTAATTTGGTTGCTATAACATGGTTACTGTAGTGTAAAACCTTTTCTCCAAGCTTGTATTCAATAAATTCAATACCACTACCAATTACCCTTGTTTGTTGATAATATGTTCCTTCAATAACAACTGATCCAATTGGATATGACTGTTCATCAGCATCTATAGTTCCTTCTACCAACTTGTGTTTTGCTTTTGTGCATCTTAAAAGATAATAGTCCACATTTTCCGCATTATCTGGTAAGGCTTGAACTGCAAAAATATCTCCTGCATGTATATAAAAAGATAAATATAAATTAATTTTAAAATAAATATACATGTATATTAATTTATATATATGTATATATGCACACAAACCTGCCACAACTAAATCAAAAATGCGCTCATAATCAGCTCAATATACAGGATCATGAATGTCAATGTCAATGTCAACATCTTCAAAAGGAGGCTTTCTAACTATCTCCTTCAAATCCCAATGTGAAACATATCCATTCCCAATATTTTCACATGCACTCACTACATTTTCCTTAATACAATCATCACAAAAACATGTTTTCTCTCTTACTTTAAGTACTGGAGGTTTATGGTTTCCTGTAGTCATCACTTGATGTAAAATTCTAATTCCAGGAATTGGTTGACAATTGTAAGGATTAGATCAATCTATATCTATTACAAATACAAAAACTAATTGTCATATTTCAAAATAAATATTTAATTAAAAATGCAACTTGATTTGAAAAAGACATTAAAAATAAATATAACTTAGTTCACCTTTCACCTCCCAAAAGTAATGCTTATTGTATTCAGTATCTCGAGTAGCAAAATGAACTTTGCACCATTCAAAAATTTGATTTGCGCTCTCTATCCTATTCCCTGTATGTACATAAAATATACATGTATATATAAAATTTAAAATATATGCTATTAGAGTATTAAACATGTACATTTGAAAAATGCATATATTTACCTGCAAGTTCATGTTGTCGAAGCGCACGTTTTATACATGCTCCTGCTCCATTATGCTCCCCTTTTCTGTGTCCACTTTCAAAGAAATTCCATAAAAACTTAACATTGGTTCTAGCATGTTGCATTGCTAACCAATTAAATGCTTTTGCAGATTTGAATTGTCTTGTGAACGTGAAACATGATAAGTATCTACAATTATCCAAGTACATATATCAAATAGAAATAGACATGTCCAAATAAATACAAGTTAAAATAAAGTTATAATAAATGTGTAACTATTTCGTGTATACTAACCTGCACATCCATTAGACCAAATCTAGTGCTCTGAAACATTTATTCCACGATTTTTGAGATCTTCAGAGAACATTGCAAAACAATGAGCCACATAACTCCTGTCATGAACTTTATCATCACTAATATAGAAACGAACCTCTTTGATGATGGTGCATTCATTTTCATCCAATCTTTCTATCTAATCCACCTCAAATTGTGCATGTCTATAGGTCACTTGCACAAATATTGCAACTTGTTCAGAATGATAATATTGGCTTTGGAGCTCTGTATGAGGTGCAAATGTATAATTCTTAGAAAAATCTACAACTGAAAGTATACAACCAGGTAGAAAACAATTTTTGGAATCACAAAACTGTTTAGCTTGCCATCGTGCACCATGACAATGTTGGATATGTGGATATATCAATGGACGAAACTTGGCAATGAACTCATCATAATGCAATTCACTCTCCAATACAATTTTTCTGGATTCATCCCCTCTATTATTTTGGTATGTCTCATATTCATATCTCATCCATGAAACTGGTGTGGATTCATTAATATTCTCAACTTGCATAATTTTAAAAAATTTGTGTAAATCTGCACAATCTTCACACTGATTTTTGATGCATTGCACTTTGAATTCATCTGAATCTTCTAACTTATCACATAATATGGACCTCACAAATTGTGTTGTACTACTAGGGATGACCAAATTAGGATCAAGTATTTCCATAACTTTTTTAAATGATTGCAAATGTAGACCAAATTCAACATGATTTCTACAACAACAAGTTTCTCGCATCTTATTTATGCGTACAAAGGAAGGACGTAAACTCTCAAACATTCTTTGACATATTTTGACATTTGAAAAGTCTTGTTTGAATGCTTCAAAAAGTTCACTTTGAGTTATATCTATGAAATGTTTTGGATGTTCAATTTTGGCCCCTATTTCTTGATCTTTAATTTGTATAGTATCACGCCTATTGGAAGAAACATGAGAATGTGTGGTCCAAAATTCAATAACTTGTCTTTTTACTTCTTCAGAAATCCTGTCTTTTCGAGGAACTCTACAAATATTCACCTAGTTATTCTCAATGTTATCATCTAGCATATTTCTCCTCTTGATGTATCTCTGGACAATTCTTCTAGATATATGTAGTACATCAAAAATTGCACGTACCTATTTTCTATGTGTCAATTTTCTACTAGATATAGTAGTCATCAATGCTCTACGTGCATTACTCAAATCACCTTCTCGAGTTGTGTTGTCAATTTTGTTATAAGCATTTTGCAAATTTTTAACTATTGTTTTATTAATATTATGGGCATGGCTTTTCCTGTTATCAACACCCAACAACTCTAAAATAGGTCTCATATCTTTTCTCCTAAATAACTTGACAAATAATTGTGTTTGTCCAAATATACTTTTATCCTTGAAATATTCATCCCACATGTTCTGAAAATGCTTTCTGGTAGTATTATCATTTATCATATCTTTAGATGGAATTTGGTTAAAAAGTAGTTCTTCATCCAAATCCATCAAATTTTTTATGCTTTCTAATTTGTCTCTATCAATAGAACTGCCAATTTCTTCCTCTTCATTACTTTCATTTTCTTCATGAATCTCATCATGTTCAGGAATTTCAGTAGGTTGGTTTTGAGCATGTTTTGTATGGCCTTTCATTTTGTCATCTCTTTTTCTATCATATTTCCTTGATCTTTTCCTTTTACTACCCATTGAATATTTCAATCTATAGAAAAAAAACAAATAAATTTAGATTTCACTAAATATTAGCGAATGGTTCAACATATAATACATAAAAATAAAAATAATTAGAAGAGAAAAAAGCACCTTCAAAATATTCGATCTTTTGCAATATTGATTAAATCCACAAAACAGTTGTTGAAAATTGCTTCAAAATTAATTATTTTTTGCAAATCTTCTTCAAATTTTCGCTGTCCCTGTATATTTAATTTTTTAAAAAAGAGAAAAAAATATTTTTTTATATCAAATAGTCACATTAACCGCTAGCGGTTTCTCATGCCGACAACCATTCCGGCCAAAACTGTTTTGGCCGAAATAGTCTATGTGGCAGCCAAACAAGCAAAAATCAGAACTTCTGTAAACATCTCACTTTGAAGGCCAATTTGACCTACTAAATTGAAGTATTTTTTAAAACTAAAAATATAATTTTGTAGTTCTCGGAGTCACGATTATGATTGTATAATTTTTTTAAAGTTTTGATTATGAATAATATGTTATAATTTGAAAATATTACAAGTAGGTATCTTAAGATTCAGGAAGATGTCTATTCAAAAATAAGAAAAAATAGTAAATAATGTTAAAAAATTAATTTTTTTTTATGGTGCACTAGAGGAGAAAGTCTTCTTCAAGAATATGTAATTTTTTTTAAAAAATATGTAGATTTGATGGAAAAAGTTTGACGGGAGAAAAAAATTGTCTATTTCTGATAACTTTGACTTTGACCAGTTATAACTTCAAAAATATTAGCCGAATTTCAATTTTTCTTTTTCGGTGCACTAGGTATACATGTTAACTCTAACATATTCCAAAATCAAACCAAAATATGAACATTTGTATATATTTGTTTGACGGGAAAAAAACTCTATATTTTAAGTATTTTAAAAAAAATTAAAAAATACACTTTAGAAATTCAAAAATAAATAAAATTTTCACTCAATTAAAAAAAAAAAAATTATAGACATAAACTTCATCCAATTTTACACATTTCATTAGTTTACATCATCTTCAAATTCTAAGCACAAATGCCACTTTTATTTCGTTAAAGTTGAAGACTTTAAATTCTGATATCACTTCTCCTTTATAAAAGGTGACACAGGTTTGTGCTTTTACCCAGCTGTGTAAGATTTTTTTTTGGAGGATATTGTATGATTGCATGGGATCCCTCATCGGATCATTTTCAATAGAGATCCAGTGTTTACTTCTACACTATGGATGTCTCTCCAACATGCTTTGGGCATCCAACTCAATTTCAATTTAGTTTATCACCCAGAGACCGATGGTCAGTCTGAAAGAGTGAATTAGGTTCTGGAGGATATGCTTCAAATTTATGTTATGGATAGGTAGGTGAAGTGGGAGGACTATTTGTACCTTTTTGAGTTCACATACAATGGGTATCATAGTTCTCTTGGCATGTCACATTTTCAAGCCTTGTACGATAGACCATGTTGTACTCCTTTGAGTTGGGATCGCTTAGAGGATCAAGTTCTTTTAGGTCTAGAGATGCTTTAGGATATGGAACAACAAGTTGTTCACATTAGAGAGCATTTGGTTATTTCTTAGGATAGGCAGAAGAAGTATGCAAATGTCCATAGGTTGGATCGTCACTTTTCTGTTGGTGACAGGGTGTTTTTGTGAGTGTGTCCGAGGAAGAGCCCCATCCATTATGGGAAAGGCTCTAAGTTGGAACCACATTTTGTTGGACCTTTTGAGATTCTTGAGAGGATTGCTCCTATTGCTTATTGACTAGCATTGCTACCTAGCGTATCGTGCACCCATGATGTTTTTCATGTTTATGTTTTGAGGCAGTATATTTTGGATGTGACCCATGTTCTTGATTGGGATGCTTTGTAGTAGTGGATGGGTAGCTTACTTTGGAGCCCATTCATATCCTACAGCACCAGAGGCTGACCTTGCGAGGTCAAGACATAGAGCAAGTAAGGGTCCAATGGGACCCGAGCGATGAGACTTCTGTGACTTGGGAGGATGCTACACGACTGAGGGGATTGTACCCCTACCTTTTTGCTGGCTTCCAGGAGTAAGCCTATGCTAGTGGGGGAGAATGTAGTGCCTCTCATGTTTGCAATCTGTACCTTCTCTATTTTGATTTGAGAGATACTTGATACTTTTATTGTTATTTATACTTTGAATTAACTTGAGGGTCAGATGTTATACTTTGATTCAGTACCATAGATACTTTACTGTTATACTATTCAATTTATCATATTTTCATGTTGATACTATTTTGAGATGATAGTAGATCTATGAGGATATTTGATTATCTAGTTTATTGGACATATTCTCTGATTATGTTATGAGATGGATTTTATGCTATGGTAATTTACTTCATTCTTGTTATTTATGCTTTATGTGAACTTGAGTGGTATAAATGGATTAATTAGTTATTTAATGTATTAATTGCTTCGGCTATTATATTATATGCAATTGCACTTGATTGTGTGTTTTAGTGTGCAAGATTTATATCCCTGACAATGGCACATGGAGTTAGTGATTCATCTATTCATGTTTTACCAATGTCATCCCTATATGGTCAATGTATCCTTATTTTAATTGTTTAAAGTAAAACCTTTCGATGATTATTGAATCCAAACTCATTTGCATTATGTGATTAGACTAGTAAGCGTGTTTGTACATTTAGAGGTTTACATTGTTGTGAAAATTGTTAACTGATTTTCTGTGATTTTGGGTTTTATATCTGTTTGGATTTAATTTTTGACAGCTTTGCCTTAGGTGAATTTCCATTATAGAGAATAACTCGTTTTCATTTGGGTCGATTCAGGGTTTAACTAGTCTAACTGGTTAATTGCCCTAATTGATTATTCAGTCAAAAAGTGAATAAGTATTGAAAAAGTGAATTTTTTATGGACTTCTCACTTTTTGAAATAAAAAATTTGAGAAATTTTTGAGAATCCTCTTCTGAAGGATTCAAATTCTATTCAATTTGGGAGCTGTGAGCATGGGTTTTCTGCGAGATCGGTCTCGTTGGATTCAGCTCGAGGAGTTCTTGCTTTTCCATCACTTTCAATAGTTTCAATGAGTGATTTATTTTATTCTGTAGGTTTTAGTTTCTGCCCCTTTTGCTGTCAGGTAGGGCCTTCCCATTTTGTTGTTTTTGCTCCATTTGAGCTTCCGTTTCTTGTAGCAGTATGTTAGAAGGTTGAGAACCAATGTTCCCCTCTGTTTCTGTTTGCTAGTTCTATTTGGTTGGTCAGGTATGAACATTTTTCCTATTTTTAGGATGGGGGTTTGGGGTTTTGAGCTGTTATACTGGTCATTTTTGCATATGGTGTCTAAACTCATTTATTGTTGGATTTTTGGGGGTTTTGTACCCAAAGGTCAAATGAGTTTTAATTTCAAAATCTTACAATTTTTTGGGGGGTTTTTACCTCATTTTGCGTGCCACCATATTTTTTGGAGTTTTCTTGGCACAATGTGGGTCATAGACCTGGATGATCCATTTGGATATTAGCCAAACCACTATTGCACTTTTTATGTTGCATTCATCCTCCCGAGTATGTTTTCAGTTGAGTGGCTTTCTGTTTGTGTTCTCATCTAGTCCTTGTGTTATAATCTTTGTGATGGTGGTGTGTCATACACAAGTACATGCGTGTACACTTGTTAGGTGACTTGTGAGTCCTGATCTTCTATGGTACTTTCGAAAGTTATGATCATTGTGATTGAGTTGGGAATTTGCATGCCTACGAGCACTCATCATTGGATGAGCATGGATAGGGTAGGGTAGGATATGGAGGTGGCTTCTATCTTGTAGCCTGGTGACCTTGTCCCATAAGGTTGGTGCAAAGAAGTTCTAAGTAAGTGATAATTGAATAAAATATTGGGTGGTAATAAAACTTAAGATAATAAAATGTGTATGTGGGGCCCTCCGTTGAGGAGTTGAAACGCATGATCTGAACTTGGGCTTGTCAATGCCAAGAGACTCTCCATGATGTCAGCCCCTACTTAGTAGCCCATTGAGGTGTCTAACTAGGACCTGTAGTTTATACATTGTTTATATCTTAGATTCAATCATCATACTATCTCGCTTGTGTGTTTGCCATGGATGTTTGCTTTGCATGTGTTTGTGGTTGGATCATTATCTCCATTAGCACGATGGGTGTGGACCTATTGGTGCCACATGGTTGGGAGGCATAGCTACCTTCACCATTGTTTGGTGTATAAAGACAGTCTATTGTTCTAGCACGACCATTGCTGGATGTTTTCACTTGGTAATTTGGATTATGGAGTATGATTTCTTGTGATTTATGCTTTCATTGGGATGCTTGTATATCATGTTTAGATGATGTTAGATTTGACTCATTTCCTTATTCTGATGATTAGCATGTGATAGGTGATGTTATCTACTTGTAGGATTATCTTATGCTTTACTTCTAGCATGTTAGATTTCCTTACACTTTTGTTGTAGTATGTTTTAGTAGTGATGTCCCTATTGCAATAGTATCGATGATCTAATCAGTGGCTTGGGATGTTATGCGTGGGGGATGGCTAGGGCCCATGATGGTCTTATTATGCCATTGATGATTGGAAGGAACTGCATACTTAACTTGTTTGTATTGCTCATTGTGATGTTATTTCTATTTACTATGATGTTGCATTTGTACTCTATGATGTTTTCCTTCTGTACATTTCCTTTTCTACTTGTTGATGGTTAGATGTAGTTTTCATCTTTTAGTAGTGTGTTCGAGTGTTCATGCCTCAAATTATGGATCTGGTACTCCCCGATGTGGAGATTCTAAACCTTGTTTAACCTCTTTTGTTGTCTTTTTGTGTTTTGTTGCTTTTCCTGGGTGACACAATTTTATGTCACATGCCCAATAGGATTCTGTCATGCAATACTAGAAAGTATCGTACCCCTTAAGAAAAAATGTCGTGCGATATTGGAAAGTATCGCACCCTCCTTGGTGAAGAGTTGTACGATACTAGTAAAGTATCGCACACTCTTAAGAGTAGTGTCACCCTATCCCTAGAAGTGTTGCCTTGCTTCTTTAGAAATCTCACACAATACTAGAAAGTATCGCCCAGTGCTAATTTAAAGTGGGCAGGCAACTGCCACTTTTTAGTAAGACCCAAACTTTTTGGGAGGTGTTTAGGGTACCCTCTTAAGTGCTCTTCAATCCTTTAGTGTTACATTTTGGATTCAATATGTTTGTTTCAAATTCAATTGTGCGTCTTCTGTTGTCTATTCAGGTAGTGGCAGCAGGAGATCTGTTGGTTGTCGGGATGGTGGTTATGTCTTCTGTTGCAATCTTTATGATCGTGTATGTTGTTGTCTTGCGCACTTACACTTGTTTAAAAAAAAAATCTTGGCTTGTACTTCATCCTTGTTCCAAGGATCTCTGGGCGGGGCATTACAATTATCATTAGATATGTTGACAATGATTTACGCTTTTCATAAATCTTAAAAATAATAATTTAATAATAATCAATTTATATGTCAATTTTGATTTTAGACTTGTGATTAAACTACTTATTGCTTTCTCTCAAAATTAAACAATTAAATTATCTCGAATTAGAATTTGAAATGAAAAAAGATGACAGAATACAAAATTTCTAAAAATAAAATTAAAAGATTGCATTTGTATCGAGTTTTTATTATTTAATAGAAATATTGTTCATAGGAAAAATATAGAAATGTTTTTTTTTGGCACGTTCTATCTAGGAATAGTACTCTTTATATTATTGAAAAAAGATTACATATTATGAAGGAGCTATCTCTCATTAAAGAACCAATTACAAACAAACTCGGCTAACCACATCAATGAAAAAGATATCCAATCCCTTGTTTAATAGAGAGCAACCTTGCTAACACTTCTGCTAGGAATAGGTTACCATTTGATTGACAAAAGGCCTCAAACCTGCTCATGTCAAACTCCTTTGCAACACAAGTTTTAAATAGCTTCTAGGCCTTCTTCATCAACTGAAGAGATCAAATACCAACTTCCCATTATGCACATGGCCTCCTGTCCAGTAATCTACACCCGACAACTCTATAATGGTTTCTTTCTCTTGATCAATAACATGTTTAAAAAATATGGAGATTTGTCCCTTCGGTGTCTCCACCATACCTTCTTCCTACATACATTTACATCTAATTCCTAAGACCGCCATCTAATTAATGCAAATGAAAGAGGCCACACTTCCTTTAAAAGAAAAACAAATTGTCAAAGGTGTAGAGATCACAAATCAAAACACTACCAAGTCAAACTTAGTGTCTAAACTCTACTAGATTCCTGAAAACCATTGGACAACAACTAAGAAAGGACCTATGCTCATGAGAGACTCCCCTTTTGGAAATCGATGCAACACATTCTGATATTAACCTATAACCTTTCTCGTGAAAATCCAAATGTCTTCTTCAATAATCTCCTTCAAAGATGAGAGCATGTGATCACCACATTCAAAAGCTATCAATTCATTGCCTTCATCCTAAGATTTTCCAGTATGTCTACCATCCTATTACCTTCTCATAAAACATGTTGAAGTTGAAATTTGCCTATTATCCTCAGATGATTCAAGATTTTTGGAATCTACTTAGCTAGTCTCCATGATTGGAAATTCCTATTCACCACTCCATTGATGATGACGTTTGTGTTGGAATTTACAAGTGGAAAGTTTTACTTCTGGGGGGGGGGTGAATCAAAAGTAACTAATTTTAACCTTTTAAAACCTTATAGCTGAAATCATTTACATGCATCTAATTCATCTAATAAACATGAAAGTAAAGACATGCATGAAAACATATAACACAAGAATTTGGTAACCCAGAAACCCTCCAAAATGAGAAGGTAAAGCTGGGGTGGGGATGACACCCACAAAGTATCACTGTAGCAACATGTAACGGTTTAAGGTTACAAAGTTTGACCACTTCCAATGGTCTGCCCTATGAAAGGCCTATCCTATTAAAGACTTTACACCTTGTTAAAAGTGACCTAGTTAAAGGATTTACAAACATTCACTTGGAATGTTACCCTATTAAAGGTTTTACAATCCTATTAAGGATCCACATATGGCTATTAAACCAATATAGCTATTAGGCTAACCTATCAACATAAGATTTTCATTCTTACAATACAATGGTTAGAAAGTATAGAAGAATGTCTTGACCTGATGACTTGCAATCCTTAATTGTTGATTCTAGATCCTCTTTCTGCTCTCTCTGTTATGATCCTTTCTTGATTTGATTTGTCTCTCCTTGAAACTCTAATACTCTGTTCTTGATCAACTAAATTCTGCAATGCTACTCTTCCTTCTATGTCTTTAAACACCCCTCTAAACTTCACTATAATTTATCCATACACTTTCTCACACGCATGCATAGAATGGGGTATTGTACTCCTTTTAAAGGCTTCAAAGACTTGGGGTTAGGTATGGATCTATGATCAATATTTACTCTTCATTTCTTGCTCAATTCTTGCACTTTTCCTATTGGTTGCATGCCTTCTCCATTTTTCTTATTGGCTACATGTTGATTACATAGGTAATGCAAAATATTTGATCTTATTTTCAAGATCCTTCAAGATTCATCCTATGTCAGCTCCAAAAATGGTTTACATCTGAGTTTGTGAAGATTCAAACTCATATGTTGATTCTGTGTTACTTGACACTTACTTGTTGCTGATGCTTGGCACATATAGGAATTCTATCTCACTCGGCTCCTATAGTAATTCTGTTTTGCTTAGCATCTATACTTTTCTTGGCACCTGTAGTGACTTGGCATAACTTATCACTCAACACTTGAACTTCACTGGGCACCTGAAGTTCACTCTACACTTGAAGTTCACTCGACACCTGTTGAATCTCTGGCTCAACACACACTTTAGCTTAGTGTCTGTATTATACTTAACATGATCTTGAGAATTGGTTAAGTGTATTGACACTCAAATGTCAAAACCAATATGAGACTGACAATCTCCCCCTTTGACATGAGTGGAAAAAACACTTAACTAAGCTTTATGAATATGGTATCTATGAGTATAATACATATTTTATTCAGCATATATACAAAAATTTCAAAAACTTGTTCAAAAATTTGTAGTAAACTATATACCTTTAAAAAATTTGTAACTCCCTTGAGTTGATGTGCCATTCCTATAACCAAAAACTCTTGTGTTGAATTTGTCTCATGTTGATGTATCTGATACTCTTTGCCTTGTTCATTCTTTTGCCTCTATTTTTGTGTACCCTATTTTTGCTTTGTTTGTACTCTATATTTTCTCCCCTTTTCACATCTTCTTACAATTTTTACATCTTTTTGGCTGTATCTCCTGATCTCCTTATTATATCCTCAAAATTGAATATCTCCCCCTTTGGATATCCTCCACCAAAGAATGTAGTATCTCCCTTATTCTTATTATATGCACAATGTTTATATCTCCCCTTATATCAAAAATGTATAGCTCCCCCTTTTTTGACACTTATGTTAAAGGGTCCTAAGGATGAATAGAATATTTAGCCAAAAAGATTTTATTTACCTCCATTATCATCTTCAGAGAAGAATCCTAGTTGTTAAATGCTATTTCTAGTGATTTGTGCTGGATGGTTGTCTCTGTTGCAAGATGTATAAGGCCTTCTAAAGTAGAAAGATTTGGGTCTTTCTTCAAAACATTTCCCACATAAGCTTGTTCCTTATGTAGGACTTCTAGATGTGGAGTAATAGAGGATTGAATCTGTATCAATTTGGCCTTAATATTGGCCTCTTCTACTATCCATATAGCTAACTCCTTTTGGGTGTGAAGCGTTGTTGTAAAATGCTTCTCACTCTAAGCTGAATCTTTGGGTAGCTGTGTGCTAGAAATTTTAAGATTTTGTTCCAAGCTCAATATTCTTAGGCTAGTTTCTTGTGTGAAATATGATGAATCACACAACTTGGAGTACAATGAGAATACATTCCCAAGTACTATTTTCACTTTTTTAACCTTCTTAGCCAATTCTACTTATGAAAGTGCTATCTCACTAGATATCTTCTCATTGACTTTCATTTGAAACTTCTTTTTAGACCATTCTAATAATTTAACATTTTTTTCAAGGTCTTCATTTTGTACCTAGTCCACTATGTTGGACAATTGCTCCATTTTAGGCTTGGTTTCATTAGGTACTAGCAAGTTGAATCCATCAAGGAATATGTCTTTGATTTCAACTAATGCTTGCTTCTATCTATACTCATTTATGAGTATCTCCTACTTCTTTCTTCTCTCTAGTGCCTCTTGCACTTCATTTATCTATGTCAAATTCATTGTTTTAGAGTCATAACTTGGTATGACTATCTCCTCATCAAGTGCAGGGTCTCCATAGTGAAGTACCCTTGCTACCTTGGTGAAGTTCGAGCCTGGTGCTAAAATTTACAGTGGTACTACATCAGTGCTCGACTGTTTGGTAGGAGTCCCTGAGGTAGGCAAGTTCACCAGTCTCTATATTGCCTCTTGCTCTTTTTCTTTAGGGGTTTTCTCCTCTTCCTTCTGTTCTTCTCTACTGTCCTGATCAATAACAATGATTTGAGGAGGTGCACCTAGTCTTTGTGTTGTAGGAACATCTTGTCTTGTTTGCTCTTTTGTTGGCTCCTCAATAGTTGTTGTTGCTTTGACTGTATGATCAACCTTAGCAATTGTATCTTGTGCTTCTTTCTCTTTTGGTTGATCTACTATAGTTGTGGTGGGTTCTGAAGGTGGTTCTTGTGTGTCCACCTTCTCCCTAGTAATCTTTGCTACAACCTTTTGCAACTCTTCCACACTCACCAAAATAGGATTTGTGCATAGTTGTGATTGCAGTGTAGTTTGGTGAAGGATCTTTTTGAGATCCTTTGTAGTTAATGGATTGATGTTCTGACCTGAAGTGTTAGGAACATCCTTGAAAATTACTATTTCTGCAGTTTTTGTATGTGGAGGACTTGGTGGTGGCATTTGGGTGTCTTGGACACTTTGTTCTTCTTGTTGTTCCTCAATTGTTGCCTCTTCACCTTGTGTCTTCTCCATTGTTGCCTCTTCTTTCTCTTTCACTCCTTCCCCCTTTTTTTCATTCTCTTCTTCCTCTTTATCATTTCTCCTCTCAAAGGGGTCTTCCTACCCTTCCTTTACTATTTGGAGTCCATATGTAACCTTCCATAAAAGAGTGGAATTCTGCACAACATCCTCAATTTGATTTTGCAATATACTAAAGGCTTTGTATTTAGGTGCAAATTTGCTCCCATATTTCTTACTAGCCTTAGTTATTTGACCTTTTGTAAGGTATGGTATTACATGAGCCAATGTTGACTCCCTTATATCCTTTTCCATATTAAGGCAGTAATGCCATTTATTCTCAACTAATGAGCTTAGCTCTTTGGGCATTGAATTGTCTAGTTCAAGTGGGGTGGTCTTGAACTTAGCCATCATAGTGTAGATGGACTCTTCCACTATGTTTTGTTCTTCCTTTTACAACTTATTAAAATCAATGGTCTTTAAACTAGTTAAATCTGCATTATCTCTAATGTTATTGCAAACATTTTTCAATTTAGATTTGGTAGAATGTCTTACCAATCTAAATTGTTCATCATCAGACTCTATCTTTTCTTCGTATGATTCTGGAGGTGCAACATATTTTCTTATTTTCTTTTGCTCTGTAGGTCCTCTTTGTTTTGTTTCCTTTTGTTTCCCCTATTCTTTGGCCACTTGTGTTGTTGGCTTGGTATCTGCCCTTGTAGTTGGCTTGGCTGGGCTTGGCTTTGTTGCCTTCTTCGTTGCCTTTGGCTATGCAACTGGTTGTTTCTTTGCCTTTCTTTTCTTTGGTTCAGCCTTGGATGCTTCTTGTTCAACACCTTCCTCTTCTTCTTCATCCTCCCCCATTCCTTGGGTTAATGCAAGTGTTTCCTGACCTTGTTCCTCTTCATCATCTTCAGCTTCTTCTTCTTCTTCTTCTTCTTCTTCTGCAGTGCCCTCACCAAATTTGGCTTTGAGTTTCTTCACAAGTTTTCTTTCTTTTTTAGTGTGGAGGCAGTCTTTAACTCCATATCCACCTTTGACTTGACCACATCATAGGTTCCAAAATGTGGTGCAATTTTGTCCACTTCTTCTGCTAGCAGTATAGTTATAGTTGTTGATGCCTCATTTATATTTATTTCATAGCCAAGAGATCTTAACCATCTAACTCTTGGTATGGCAGCTTGAATGTATATATAGTCAATATCTATGAGAAAGCATACATCATTTACATGTTTCTCGACTAAGGAAACTAGTATTCTTAGCCTTTTCTCTATTGTCTTCTTGAAGTCTTTAAAATAACTAGTCATAAGGGTCTCAAAATTAGCTCCCATCTATTCTATATATTCATTAACTTGAGCTATGATTGACCTATTTTCTTTCCACACTACTTTGCCAAAAGAAGGAAATTCATTCTACACATAAAAGAATATACAAATCAAAATAGCACCAAACTTGCATTGGGCTCCCTTGGTTCTCCTTATTGCTACTAAATTCTCATTGATTTGTTATAGTTGCAGTTCTGCAAGATCATAAGTATGATCCTTTTTCACCAATTCGTAGCCTAAATCCACCACACTGCAAAACACATTGTTAAGTTTGCTAGATTGGTAGAACTTGTGTGCAATAACTCTAACAGAAAAATCTACAAGAGGGTCTTGAATGGTATCAATTGTCTTTCCTCTCTTGTTCCACTTAGCACTAGTATTCTTCTCAATTATCTCCTTGGCATCACTCCTAAGGGTCTTTGGCCAATCTAGGGTTGGGTACCCTGTCACTCTATGTACAATTCTTTTGGTGATTCTCACTAGACCATCCTCCAACCATAAACTTCCATCATGAATTCTGCTAAGCACTAGCCTAATCCATTTAGTCTTGAAAACTGTAAGGAATTCTAGGGCACACGTCAAACCCTTCTTCTCAACAATCTAATATTCCCCTTTCAACACTCCATTTTAACACAACCTCTCATAGGCTTCCCTCATCTCCATGTCACCTATGGCTCCAATCTTGCAATTGTAACATCTCCTAATGTCTTGGACCATAACTACTTTAGGGGGTGTGAGAGATAGGGCTCCAGTTGGGTCATTTTTATATGCTACCTCTAGAATTGGCCTAAATGGTTCCTTTTCTTGTGTTTTCCTAGAGCTAGAAGCCATTGGTGTGATCTAGGGTTTGAACAAAAAGAAAATATGAAACTATGTAGCTCGGCTCAAATGTAAATACCTCAAAATCGATGAAATCATGCTGAATTGCTATTGAAATCTACTTAAACATTGGATTCTCTACTGTGAAGTTGTTTTGCATTCTTCATCATCTTGGCTCATTGATTGTGATGGAAAAAAATGATTGAAAATGTGATAATATACCCTATTTCCATTGCATTTAATGCTTAGTGCATTTACAGCTATCCACTCAGCTTCAGAAGGATTTCTACATTACTCAGCTTCCACTACCAACTCGGCTACTACTAATCATTTGACTTCTACTATTTTTGATAATCAACTTGGCATGTACTGGGATTTTACTTGACATCTTCGGGCAACTCGACAATACTTGTGAAATCTTAAAATTTTAACTTTGCATCTTTCATCATGTTGTTCTCTTCCTTTTAGTACTTGCTTGTTTAGGAACTGATGTATGATGAAACTTTGTAAATTAGTCCCTCATGCCTTTCTTTTTCTTAGTTTGATGAAGTGTAATCACTTGAACTTTTAGGTGAAGTGATCCCTTCATTTGATGTGTTATTCCCATCTTTCTTTTTCCATGTCTTATTCATTTCTCCTCTGGTATGTTCAACATCTACCTTCTCTTTACCTTTGTTGTTCTTTGAGTTGAGTTCCTTTGACCTTGTTGGAAAATTTCTGCTGATATGACCAGTCTTCAAGCAACTAAAACATGTGGTTTGACTCAACCATCTACTGTAATTTCCTCTAGAATGTGTTCTTATGAAATTTTCAGGAATGTTTCCATATTCTTGATAGTAATGATAGCTGTGCCTGGTGTTGTAGTCCCAATTGTAGTGATGTCCATTGTTATTTCCCCTTGTTGGCTAATTAGGTGTCCACATAGGCTTTGATCTGCACTCAATAGCTCTATGTCCATACTTCTTGCAATTGTAGCACTGACCTTCAAATCCTTGTGTTCTGATAGTCTTGGTCCTCTATTCATGTGCTTGATGTCCTTGCTTTTTGCACTTATGACAGTGACTCTCATTCTTAGGTTTGTCGTGCTAATGAACATTCTTTCTCCCACATACATTAGAGGTATGTCCCTTTTACCACAAAAATGACAAGTAGGTTTAGTGTTCTTACCTTTGTTACTGTAGACACCTAAATTTGTCCAAAACCCATTTTTTGACCAATCAGATAAATATTTATTATTTATTTAATTACCTTTTCATTTAATTAAATAAATTTACATTTATTTAATTATATTCCCCTTTTCTTGATTTAAATAAACTAAAGTTTATTTAAATCTTAACCTATTCTCACTTGCATCTAACCCCTTTCACTTTAATTAAGTATGTCACTTAATTAATTCCCTCCTAATCCAACTAGGAATTAAATATTGCATTTAATCCTATTTGAGCACATGGCTCCTACATTTAACCCTCACCTAACCTCACTATCCTACCTAACCCATCATGCTAAACCTACTCACTTCCCTAATCATGCTTGCTTTGCATAATTATCCTAGCTAATCTCCTCTTAATCCTAAGTGTGTTCTCACACATGTGTGAGGAATCCTCACACATGTGTGAGATATGTTCACACTTTCCTCATCCCTCATGTCTTGCATGTCTCTTGCACACTTGTCCTCTTGCACGAGAATCAAGTTGTCTCACACGTGTGAGAAGCCATGCTTCTCACACCTCATTGATCATGTCACTTTCAAAGGTGTCTCACACATGTGTGAGAAAATTTGAGCCTCCAACCCTCTTACACCTGTCATAGACATGTCACATCAAAGGTTTCTCACACATGTGTGAGCATCTTTCACCCTTTGAATGGTCAAAACCCTAATCCACATGGAGTCTACTTGGCCTCCACCTCATTGACACCTCATTGATCCTGAGAGATCCTAGCCATCCATCTTGCATTCAATCTCAACCATCCATTGCATCCATTTTCCTATAAAAGGAGAGCCCTCTCCTCATTTCTACATCTACTATCTACCTCATTGTTATGCTGTTGGATTTGTGAGCAACCACATCCCACAACAATGTGAAATCATCAATCACTTGATGGTTTCATGAGGTTTGCATAGTGATATTTTGAATGCTTTAATACTATTTTTTGTTTCATGTTGTTTATTCACATGTCTTATTTCATATTTTGAGGTTTTGCATGATAATGTAGGAATGTGCATTAGTTGATTAGTGTTATTTCCTTGGTTACATTTTTATGCAACGCAGTTACTCCTTTCTTCTGCTATCTTGGTTCAGTGCTGGTGTATCCTAGTCTTGAAGTATCATTGCTAGCCCTTGGTGATTTTAGTAGCTGCTCAAAGTACTTGATGGCCTCATTGAGTTTGTTGAAGCTTTCTATAGTCTCCTTTTCTCTTTTCAGGTCATTTTGTAGTTTTTCATTTTGCATCTTCAGCGTAGAGATCTCAATATCCTTGACATTCAGTTCATGATGTGCATTCATCATCTGACTTAAGGTGTCTAGCTGCATGTTTCAGATTCTTGCAAGCTCAATTGACTTTTCTTCCAGTATGTTGGCAAGATTTCTCTTGTCTTCTTCTAACATAGCCTTTTCTTCAATGGCTCTTTTCTTCTATTCAGTTACCTCGCAAAGCATCATGGCTTGTGACTCTTGTTCAAGCTTGAGTGTTCTAATTTCTTTTGCTTGAGCTCTATTTTTCTCCATTAGGTCTACTATTGCTGCATCAAACTCTTTGGAATCTCCATTTGAAAATAGTTTTGAGGTGTCAATCTCCTTGTATTGTGTATCATTCTTAGCTATGGCAATCTCTCTTCTTCTCTTTATGAATTTTCTCAGTTCCTCTCTAGCTTCTTCCAAAGCATGTAAAGCAAGTTGTATATCAATTTCTCGATTCTCTATGATCTTTCCAAGTTTTTAGACTTCCATTTCCATATCTTTTCTCTAAGTTGTAAGGCTTCTTCTTGTAAGAACTAGGCTCTGATACCAATTTTTGGAATTTACAAGTGGGAAGTTTTACTTCGGGGGGGGGGGGGGTGGTGAATCAGAAGTAACTAATTTTGACCTTTTAAAACCTTATAGCTGAAATCATTTACATGCATCTAATTCATCTAATAAACATGAAAATAAAGACATGCATGAAAACATATAACAAAAGAATTTGGTAACCCAGAAACCCTCCAAAATGAGAGGCTAAAATTGGGGTGGGGATAACACCCACAAAGTATCACTACAACAATATTTAACTATTTAAGGTTACAAAGTTTGACCACTTCCAATGGTCTACCCTGTGAAAGGCCTATCCTAATAAAGACTTTACACCTTGTTAAAAGTGACCTGGTTAAAGGATCTGCAAATATTCACTTGGAATGTTACCCTGTTAAAGGTTTTACAATCCTGTTAAGGATCTACAATATGGCTATTAAACCAATATAGTTGTTAGGCCAACCTATCAACATAGGATTTTCATTCTTACAATACAATGGTTAGAAAGTATAGAAGAATGTGTTGACATGATGACTTGCAATCCTTAATTGTTGATTCCAGATCCTCTTTATGCTTTGTCTATTCTGATCCTTGCTTGATCTAATTTGTCTCTCCTCGAAACTCTGATACTCTATTCTTGATCAATTGAATTCTGTAATGCTACTCTTCTTCTAAGTCTTTAAACACCCCTCTGAACTTTGCTATAATTTACCCATACACTTTCTCACATGCACACATACAATGGGGTATTGTCCTCCTTTTAAAGGCTTTGAAGACTTAGGGTTAGGTATAAATCTACGATCAATATTTACTCTTTATTTCCCTCTCAATTCTTTCACTTTTCCTCTTGGTTGCATGCGTTCTCCATTTTTCTTATTCGCTGCATGCTGATTACATAGGTAATGCAAAAGATTCAATCTTATCCTCAAGATCTTCGAGATTCATCCTACGTCGGCTCCAAAAATGATTTACATATGAGTTTGTGAAGATGCAAACTCATATGTTGATTCTATGTTACTCAGCACTTAATAGCTGTTGATGCTCAACACATATAGGAATTCTATCTCACTCAGCTCCTATAATAATTTTGTTTTGCTTGACATCTATACTTTGCTAGGCACCTGTAGTGACTTGGCATCACTTATCACTCAGCACCTAAAGTTCACTCAGTACTTGTTGAATCTCTTGCTTAGCACACACTATAGCTTGGCATCTATATCATACTTGACATCATCTTGAGAGTTGGTTAAGTGTGTTGACACTCAAATGTCAAAACCAATCTGAGACCAACACTTTGAGTCTCCCTCGATGGCTAGGTTTATTATTCTATTAGAAGTACACCATCTGGGACTAAATTCCAATGCATAAATCTTAGGAACATTATTTCAAATGATGCCAATAGGAATTGATATTGCTTTGATCAACCATCCTTCTTCATTTTAGATGATAATGCTAATCCCACTTTGATCCTAGTTACCTCTACTAGCCACGTCAAAATTTAATTTCAACCACCCCTTTTGAGTAGGCTTCCATGTAACCAGTCTTTTGACTACCTTCTTATCTCTCATGAGATGGTCCCCTCTAGATTTGAGTGTCCAAAGTACTTCCATATCCGGATCCCTTTTAGATTGAAATCTATACTTTAGCCATTGGGTCTTATTATTAACAACTTCTTCAATGGCACATTTAATCTTTTCCTAGCAAACACTCAACTCCCATCTCTTTCTCTTCAAAAATCCTACGATTTCTCTCTTTCTAGATATGCCATACAAGCATAGATGGAATTACTATCTAGAGAATTCCCCATTTGGAAAAATGCCTATCTATTGGCCATGATAACAAAAAATCTCTAAACAATTCATACCTAGCCACATTCCACTTCAATGTACTCATCAACCATTCCCAACATTATTGCACAAAAGGACACCATAACAGGAGATGATCTATTGTCTCCTCATCCTTTTTACACAAAATGCACCAACTTGGTCCCTCAATACCAATAACCTTCAATAAATTACCTATTAAAATCCTTCCATGAAGGGTGATCCAAAGAAAAGCTCCTGCTCTTAGAAGGAGCCATTTTACCCAACACAGAATCAAAGGCCACTCAACATCTCTAGTCCTAATCCTCTCCAACTCATACCCAAGGTTGACCTTGTAATCTCCTAATTTATAAGCACTCCAAATTAGTCGATCTTCATAGCTTGAGGGAATCACAATTCTATCTGAAAGGATGATAGATAATTTTTTCTGAAATTCTTGGGAGCCTATTTCCACTGACTTCTGACTCACTAAGCATGAATTTTCATGACTATTATAATAATCAACAACTTTTTAACCCATCACTATTTTTTTTTCAATCACCCAATTAATATCCTCAAAATAGTTGATTAATGGAGGATCTCCATTCCACGAATCCTGCCGAAACTTTGCTCTTCATCTATTTCCTATTTTCCAAGAAAGATAATCCATAATTAGATTATGACTATTCCAAAGAAAACATCATAGATGAGATCCCTTGTCCACATTGGTTACTGTAAGAATTCTATCAGGGATGATAGAATCCAAATATTTAGCTGACATAACTTTACACCATGGTTTTTTTGGGCATTTAAACATCTTCCATGCTAATTTAGCTCCCAGAGCATGATTCTACAATCCCATCTTCCTCAAACAAAAATTGCCATCAGTTTTGGATTAGCAGGCCACATCCTAGCTAATGAGTAAAATATTTTTCACTTCATTTGATCCTTTCCACAAGAATTTCTTTAACAAACCATCAATGGAAGCTACTTATTTGATAGACATTTGATAGACCGACATGTAGTATATGGGAATGGTTGAAAGCACTGACTTTATCATTTGAATTCTACCAACCTAGGATAACACTAGTTTTTCCAACCAAGAGCCTTCTGTTGAAATTTATTTGAAATATTCTCCTAAATCTTGGGATCAAACCTTCCTATGAACAGAGAGATCCCCAAATACAATGGGAAATTCTCTTGCAATGAAACCCAATATAGTAACAATATTATTTTCCAAACTCCTATTGGAATTGAGAAAATAAACCTTGGACTTCAACCTATTCATACATTTTCTCAAATCCCTTTCATAATTATCCAACACCTCCCTGATGACCACAGCTTCCCTAACCGATGCCTCCCTGAAAAGCACAATATCATCAACAAATTATGAGTGAAAAATTAGTTCAGGGAAATTATGTATTAAGCTCCCTTTCCATCGACCCAAATTTATTTATTTTCTACATTTGTTTCTACCAAATACCTTTTCCATAAAAAAAAAGGAATAGGGATAGAGGATCACCTTGCCTCAATCCATTGGTTGCTTGAAAAAATCCACAAAGCGAACCATTGACCAAAACTGAGAAGTGAACCGAAGATAAACAATGGATGATAAATCTAATCTATTTTTGACAAAATCTGAATCTGGAAAGCACTTCACAAAGAAAAGACCATCTAACATTATCATATGCTTTATTAACATCTAATCTAATAATCATACCTGGTCTCTTTCTTGACTTCATAGAATGAATAACTTCTCCTACCATAAGAATACTATCTAAAATTTCTCTCCCAGGGATAAAACCATGTTGTTCATCCAAAATATACCTATCTAGCTTTGACTTAAATCTATTAACCATAGCCTTGGAGATGATTTTATATATAGAATTATGTAATGAAATTGGTCCAAAATTTGACATTAAAATGCACTCCTATTTCTTAGGAATCAAAACAATGACCATATTATTGGTCTCTCTCAAAAATCTCCCTTTCTTCCTAAAATCCTCCACAATCTTTACAATGTCTTCCCCCATAAAATTCCAACATTCATGAACGAATTTTGAGGGAAAACCATCAGTCCTGGTGTCTTATCTGATAGATTGTCAAAGATGACTTTTTTAATCCCAGAATGGAAAAGGCATGCATCAAATCCAAGTTGTCCTCTTCTAAAACCACTTCTAGAATCACATCAAGCAACTGTTGAGGGTCTAGAATAATAGAGTCTAAAGATTCCTCTAATAGAAATTTAAAATGGTCAACTACTTCATTTGCTATAACACCTTCATCTTCTAACCAAATTCCTGATCCTTTTGAATATAATTGATTCTATTGTTGACTCTCCTCAATTTAACCAAAGCATGAAAGAATTTATAGTTGAGATCTCCAGCACTAATCCAATTATCTTTGGATTTATCCCTCCAAAATACCTCCTCCCTATGAAGTAATTTTGCTACATCATTTTTCAAAAAAATTTCCTGAAGAAAATCTTCATTAGACATGTCATGCACAATGACATGATTATTCAATAGATCTAATCTGATGCAATCCTAAATTTCTTTGAAATAATGTTTTTGAATGAATCCTTATTCCAAATTTTAATCTTTATTTTAACCAATTTCAATCTTTGTGTGAAACAATAACTTGGTGTCTCAATAAAAGTATTACTCTCCTCTTACCATAATTCCAAATTTGGCAAAAAATCCTTATCTCTCCACCACATATTTTGGAATCTAAAGCTACCTTTACACCTTTGAGAAGATACTTTGATAGAGAGTTGAATTGGGAAATGATCAGATAGAGAAAAAGGAAGGATACATGAATCCATAATAAAAGAAGATTCAACCCAAAAAGAACTAACCAAAAATCTATCCAACCTCACCAAAATTCTAGTGAATTTTTCCTACGGTTGGTCAAAGTGTCTTTACCATTTGTCAAGACTACATCAAATAAATGATTTTGAAGAACAAACATTCTGAAATCCTCCATGATTTGAGAAGATATCCTTAAGCCCCCAGACTTATCCTCTTGATCAAGTAAGGTATTAAAATCCCCTTTTATAATCACCTTGTTGTTATCAATCAAAGCAAGCCTCTCTGAAATCTCTATCCAGACCTTAAGTTTATCAACAAATTTAATGGGACTAAGATATTGAAAAAGGGGAATTCCAATTTATACTTCTAACAAATAACTTTCCCAAAGATCCTATGGGGAGATCTTTCTAATTCTGAATTTTTTTATGATGTTTGGATTCCACATTATACCCAATCCTCTCAAGGCTCCAACAACTTCCTAAAAATAACCTTCCCACTTATGGAAAGACAACAAGAAGCTAAGAGCTTTATCAAGATTGATCTTTGTCTCCTATAAGAAAACCAACTCCCCTTCCATTCTATTTGATGCTCATTTTACCAAGCATTTCTTGTCAGGGGCTGATAGTCCCTTGACATTCCATGTAGAGATTTTCATCAGTCACTAAGGGAGCATTCTACTCCCTTGGCTTTTCTTAAATAATCAAAAACATTTACTATCCCTTTCTCATTAGCCCTCTCTTCTCTTTTCTTCCTATTAGATCTCCTTCCCCTATCACCTTTGGATTTACCAAGAAGAACATTGGCTAATTGACTCACACTTCTTGGATCAACATTTTCTAGTTTGTCTGAAGCAAAAAAACTATCATTAGATACCCGACCATAGTCCACTTTTGTGTTTGACTGAAAATGGGTGGTATTATTTTCCATGGATGGCTTTCTCCTATCCACTCGATTTTATTTCAAAATAGAACATTCCCCTTCTTCTACAATAGAGTTTTGCTTTAGAGGAACAATCTTTTGTTCCATAGAAGCAATTTTTGTAACCATTTTCTTTGGAAGCCAAACATTGTTTGCTTTATCCTTTGGCCAATGATTGCATGTAGTGAGATTATTGCCCTCTTTCCTATCAATGGAGATTGGCAATTCAATCTTGACTTTTTGTTTCCAAATTATGCTCTCTAATTTGAGGTTGATGATTGACGAGATTCTCTTGACTACTGCAATCTTAATCCTTGCGTAAATATATGAATCTTTATTGATGATCTCTTCATCCACTTCCAACAGAGTACCCATTGATCATCCAATGTGTTCCAAACACTCATCCTTCCAATAATCCATCAAAAGATTATATAATCTAATCCAAATCAATTCCTTGTATACTGCTAATGGGGTCATATCAAAATTTGTTCATCATGGCTACAAATATAATGGTGAAGAGTTGAAAAACCAATTTTGTTGCTCCAAGATTTTATTTCTGATCGACTCTTCTCGAAAAACAATGATGCAAAATCCTTTTGGAATGAATTTTAGAACATATTCTTTGCACCAATATTTAGAGACCCATTCTCTAATTTGTTGTCTATTAAACCTTGCACTAATAAATCTTATATTCTCCCAAAGATCAATATCCAACTTGATCTCTTCAGAAACTTCAATTTTAATTGGTTCCCTTGTCTCCATCATCTGATTTGCTAAATCCTTCTAAAAACCATGACTCCCCCCTCTGAAACTCTGATCGCAACCTCCATTACTACGTTAACCAGGAAATATTCTCCACCACTCCATCACTCCTCTCGTTTCTAAGTATATTACAAATATAGAAATGTTGTTTTCATATACATTATAATTTGAAAGATATGCATGCAAAAATATAAAATCAAATAAAAAAACTTACATTTTTAGAAAAATAAAATAAATTACATTAAGTCTAGATTTATAGTTTTTAGTTATAAATTTAAGTTGATTCATTTTAGAAGATTGAAAATAGAATTTTATATAATTTTAAAATTTGAAATGACTTATAAGAAAGAAAGAAAATTAAAATATATATTTAGTGCATTTTAAAATATATATTTAGTGCATTTTTATTTCTATTTTTTAACTTTAGTAATTATTAAGATAAAAATGAGCCAATAGTGGCATGTTGTGATGGTTAAGTTGTTATGTTGTTATCTTTGCCATCAAGGTTCAAATCTCATGGGGATGAGGTCCCCCGTTTGTGGCCTCACTGGTTCATAGCTCCAGGTCAAAGCGTTTACCCCTCTTTAAAAAAAAATTAAAAAAAAAAATTTATTAAGATAAAAATAAAATACATGCAAAAAAGAAATGTAGTTTACATATCTTAGAAAGATTTCCTTTGTATCTAGATTTTAGTTTTAAATTTATAGTTTAATTTTATCATTTGAAATTGTTTTTTTACATAAAAATGATTTGAAATTTAGAAAAGTTTGTTATATATGTAGATTAATTTCTACCATTTTTTTAAATTTTCTAATAGAAATATTGTTTGTAGAAAAATATAGAAAGGTTATTTTCATATCAATTACAATTTCAAATGATATGCATGCAAAAATGTAAAATATAATAGATATATTTCTTACATTTATAGAAAAAATCTAGAAAGTCTACAAGTAACTCTAGATTTTAGTTTTTTGGTTTTCAATTTATGTTGATTCATTTTGAAAAAATACAAATAGAATTTTGTATAATTTTAAAATTTGAAATAATTTATAAGGAAGAAGAAAACTGAAATATATGTTATACATATTTATTTATATTTTTAAAGTTTACACACACAGAGACACAGACACAGACACAGACACACAGACACAGACACACACACACACACACACACACACACACACACACACACACACACACACACACACACACACACACACACACACACACACACACACACACACACACACACACACATTTTAATTTAGTAATTATTAAGATAAAAATGAAATGCATGTCAAACAAAAAAATTGTTTACATATCTTCAATCAATATACACAAATTTTCCCCCACGGGTTAGGCGAGTTGGTTTGAAGTTGTGGGTAGATCCCCATGGTCTCAGGTTCAATTCCTTGCTCGTCACTACCTCGCCACAGACACTTGGGGGACATGTTGGTTATCCCGTGGCCAAAGGGATTAGTCTAGCCTCAAGCTTGCCCCATAAAGGGAATCTGTTGGGCTTGGGTTGTGGGGATACCCTCTGAAAACAAATAAACAAACAAAATAAAAATACAAAGATTTTATTTGTATCTAGATTTTAGTTTTAAATTTATAGTTTAATTTTATAGTTTGAATTTTTTTACATAAAAATATTTAAAATTTGGAAATATTTGTCATATATGTAAATTAATTTCTATGTCTTTTTATTTTCATAATTATAACAATTATTTATTCATTTAAAATAAATTAATTTATTATAATGCCAACATAATACATAATATAAGCATCTATTTACCTATATTATAATAATGTATTCTAGGGTCATAACATTCTCACAACTCTTAGAGCTATCCGTTATGTAAATCCTAACTATAACCATAATCCCAATCCTAACTATAGCCATAATCCCAATTCTAACCTTAAAATCATTTTTCAAGACCCTTAACTCTAGGCTAAATCCTAGTCCAAATTTTAATCATAATGTAACTACAATGTGACCTTAACTATGACTTAAAGCTTAAACATAATGTGAATCCTAAATTAATCTGATTTTGTGTATGGATTAAAATGTGTATTCACCTACTAAAAATATAAATCCATCTATCTTAATAAATTAGCCATTAAGCTAACATAAGTCATAAGTATAAATTGAATCCGTACCCTAAAAAAATTGAGTTTTCAATACCTTCCAAAATCTTCTCTAATTAATTAAACTTTGAACCTAATTCTACTACTTAGGCAAAAACAAATTGAATCCTAATCTATTTAAAATCTAAATAAATTAACCTAATCCTATACCATATAATTAATTTAAATAATTTTTTGTGTACCATAGCTCTAATCCTAAATGATATTAAAAATTTAAGATATATTTGAATCATAATTCTAACTCCAAGCTTATCCAACTTGATACCTAACCTCAAACTTAACTCTAACCCTAATTAAACATAATGTTAAATTGAAAACCCAATCTAATTATAATTCTAAAATTAACCAAAGTACTTCTTCTTTTCCTTTCATTCAATTATACAAATCACTCCTATCGTCTATTCATTGCACACACATAGACATGCAACTGCTAGTTAAGTCGATAGGCTTTATGTGGGAGCTTTGCTCTTGGAAATGACATTTATTGCTGGAAAAGTTCTAAGACTCTTTATTATCTTTTCCAATGATATTCTAATATATGAAGTTGTCATCATTTCTAAAATAATGGGTAATTATTGGATGATTTTCTAACATAGTAACATCATTTCTAAAATTGTAGAAGTAAATCTTGCAAAAAAGTGACATGATGATATCTATCCAAATCCAAATCCTTAAGTTGAGAAGACTAAATTAATTTTTATTTCAATTGAACTAAATGATAAAATCTATATAAACTCAATACAATCCTATGAATTTCACACATTTTCATTTATTTTTGCATTGAGCTTCTCAAATATTCATTTCTCTTCCATTCAAATTGTTTTTCTTGGAGAATTGCTTAAGCAATGTTGTTTATTTGATGAGAAAGGGAGAGAAGCAAGAGAAAGTGCATGCATTTGTATTTTTCAATAGGGAAGAGTTTGTGGCATCAATTGGAACAATGTAAAACTTCTCCATTAGTTTTCCAAAGTTAATTTTTCCATTCTTGTTTCCTCCAACACAGATTGATCACAATAATTTTAAATATTTTTGTTCCAATTTTTTCAATTTTGTTAATTATCATTTTTCATTATTGTTAGTAAATTTATAAAAATATCTATTTTTAAATTAAAATTTAATTATCCTTATTATTTTTGGTTTGTTTCACTTTAGTAACATTTCTTAAAGATATTTTCAAAAGTAAAAGTATCTACATAAGGACCATTCAATACATGCTTTTTTGGACAATAAGAGTTTCAATTAAATTTGAGAAAAGGGAAATTCAAGAATAAAGTTGTAAAGATTGATTTGATTAATATAAACTATTATAAAAGATTTGAAAATTAATGGTAGTTATATTTTATATCTTTAGATTTTTTTATTTTTAGATTATAATTTTGTTCATTTTCTAAATATGAATATTTTACTAAATCGATATAAATGATGGATACTAAATAATTTTATTATATGAAACATCAAAATTATTAGTTTAATTTTTTATACATACAAATTATTCAAATTACTCTTTAATCTAATTTGATGTAAATGGCATGCATTAACTTATCTCAGAATGCAAACAATGTAAGGTGTAATAATGATATTGAATTTTTCTTTATTCAAATTGTTGAATAATATTTAAATAAGAATGATGTACATGCAGAAACAAGTAAGTGTAAGCTAGCTTAAACTACACACAAATCTTTGTAGAAAGATATGTATTTTGAACAAAATCATAGATAATAAATATGTCATTTAGCAACCCACATTCATTATAATTGTCTAACAAGTCTTTAGTTTTTATCCTTTGTGGCATGTAATCGAAGATCACTCACAAAGTGAAGTTTGATTACATATTTGGAGGATATTTTACTGGTTCATTTTTCTAAAATAGTAAGTGGTCATTATTTCTAATTTAATAGGAAAAAATCATATAGAAAAGCAACATGATGATATCTATCCAAATCTCAAAGCTCAAAGAATAGCCCAACCTTTTCCCATGTAGAGTTTTATTCTATACACACACCTCTTTTACATTTAGAAATTTAAAATAGGACAATCCCCCTATTTGACAGTCAATACATAATATTGGAATAAAAGAATACGATACAAACTTATTTTCTAATCTAACGTATTTATAGTTTAAAATCTATATTTCTATAGAAAAATCCACTAAAAATTAGAATAAAACATAAATTGATCTTGGTAGAAGATAGATGATTCTAATTTCATTACATTGATTTAGTTGCTTATCAAAATAATAATAAGTTATATATCAAAATAAATTTAATTGATAATCTACATACATTTCTTAGATTGAGTAATTATTTTAAAATAATAGTTATCTTGTTAAAAAAAAAAGAAAAAAGAGAGAGAATGCATATGCACATGTTTAAATTTTAAAGGTGATTTTAAAGAAAAATATATTTATAAATATTTTATTACTAAATACTATAAATACATGATTCAATATATAAATAAAATTTATAACTACAATAAACTCTAGATACAACTATTTGTTCCTAGTGAATAAAAGATAGGCATAAATTAGTAATGTTTAAGAAAATCACAAACTTATTAAATATGTTTCCAAGTCAATATTCACATTTTCTAAAATCTTCTCAAATTCATATTCTATTTGCTAATCTCTAACTTTTTTTATTTTTTATTTTCTACTTAAAAAAAAATCTATATTTACATTATTAATGTTTATAAGTGAAAATCAAATATTGTTGCATGCACGAAATCATGCAACTGCTAGTAGTTACTATTTTTAAACTTATTTTATCCTAATTTTTTTTTTAACATTCACACTTTCTTATTTTTAAAAAGATTTCTATTATACTTTTATGAATTAATATTTGATAATTCCCAAAACTACTCAACCTCTAACAATTTAAAGATTTTTTCTTTCAATTATAACTAGAACATAAATAGCTTTATTGCTTTATTCAAAAAACAAAAACATTCTAAAACAAATACTAAAATTTAAACATGCAAAGAAAGTACTCTTTAAAAATGACAATGTCTAAAGACATGTAAAGGGGTATCATAAAGGAAACAACACAACAAATCTATATAGAACTAATGATGGATGATTGATCAACCTACATAAATTAAAATTAAAATTTTGAAGTGTATTATAGTTATAAAGCATTAGATTTTTTTTTTTCATTCAAATGTTTTCCAAATATAAATAAGTTAAAATTTAGAACTCTCCAAGTAAAGATCTAAATTCAAATTTGGACATCTAAATATAGAATTGAAGCAATGTGGTGGTTTTTCAATAGATTTTGGTATAAGAGAGAGGTGCGGGGTATACACACTACTACATTTAGCCTCATTTTTTGACCAAAATTTTCGACCATTCACTAAATAAGTTTAATTTGTCTGGAATGTTAAGGCAAAGAATTTCTTTTTTTTACATGTAAGCCCCGTGTTGGTCAAAATTTTGACCAACACGGGGCTTATGCATAAAAAAACAAAAAAACCATTTGTAACTTTCACTTTGTCTTTCTTGCACACGGGTTTTCTATGATGACGACCGCTACTCCCACCCGCATGGGAGACGCTTGGGGCTCGAAACTAAGGAGGAGGGGAGTCCTCTTCCTGTTACCATTGCCAAATTGCAACATTGCCAAGCCCAAGGGTTTGGACATGGACTTCATCAATGTGGCCTACAACAACCTCATTCATGCCCACTGGGATTTTCTCTCTCAAATTGCCTCTGTGCTTACCTTGTTATGAGTAAGCCATGTTTTGCTCAAGACCCATAGAGACCACATACTCGCTAGACAATTCTTCAACTGGGCTAGGCAGAAGAATGGCTTCACCCACAACATTGAGATGCACTACTTGATGTTTCACATTCTGGTCAGGATTAACAAGTTCAAAGCTGTAGCGGCTTATACATTCGTGTGGGTTTTCCTAGCTTTTGATGCTGGAGCATTATTTGGAACACAAGAAATATTTTTCCTTAATGTCTGGTAGTTGCAGTATGTTGGCTTTTGTCACCTTTTTCATGGGTCGAGTGAAGATTAATCTGCTGAGTGAGTCTAGATTATGGCAGCAGAGGGTAAGCCATTTGTGAAATACCATTGGCTTTCAACTAGTTTTCTGACATCAGTGCCGATGCAAAGTAAAAAACACAAAATTTTAGTGCAAAGTAATTCCTATACATTGCGTAATTGTTGCCTCTCACTTTTGGGTCATATAGGTGATGTGCTTTCTATAAGGCACATTGTGTCAAGTTCAAGAACCCTCATCTGCTCAATATCTACATTTGTAATAGAAACTTTCTCACAGAGTTTGGGATTGTATTTTGATGCTCAAGAGAACAGCTACTCTGATAACTCTAATGGTCATCTATTCAATATCATTCTCAATAATATCTGGAAGGTTGATTCATTCCTATCTAGGCTAGAAAAAGTTGATGCCATGGAGTTGTTTGGGGTTCACTTTACAGGAGGTGATAGACCGTATCTAATTTCAGGTTCAGATGATCGTATAGCCAAGGTACTCTTTACAAATTCCTTCCTGGTTGACATTTGTTACTTTTTGTATGGATCTTTTTGAATAATAGTCCACTGCTTATTTTATTTGGTGCACTTGTAACAGGTGTGGGATTACCAAACAAAAAGTTGAATCTAGACTCTTGATGGACATACCCATAATGTATCAATAGTTTGCTTTCATCCTGAACTTCCTATCATTGTCACTGGTTCTGAAGATGGTACTGTATGCATTTGGCATTCAACAACATACAGGCAAGTTTATTGAATTATTTTTTTCACTGGATTTTTTAAAGCACAATGTAATTTTGCATATCATTTTATTTTATAGTCATCGAATCATTTGTAATAATAAGGGCCAATACAAATTTATTAGATGATTATTATATACCCATTTTTTCGTATGCGGCCTACATTATGTAAATTAATTTTGTCTTGGTTGAAGGTCTATTTACATCCCATTTTGACTATTGTGTCCTATTTTTGCAATTGCTTCCTAAACAAAAGGCTTGCTTCTTGAGTAAATCCCTCTAAAATTTTTGGACAATAGGTAGTATCATGCCTTGAGGCTGGCTGGCCATTTTAATGCAGAATTTTGTGCCCCTGCCCTGATCTGAAAAAGACCGTTATGCCATGAATATTTATACATACTAAAATTAGCTAAAAATACCTTATATAATGTCTTAGTGAAGTTGTGATAAGATGGTTGATAAGTATTTTTACTTGGTATGATGGGAATATACCTTGTGGAGTATGTTGTTTTGTTTGTATTCAATGTTTTCTCATCTTTTACCACTTGCAAATCTTATTGTTCTTTTATGATATTCTAAAATATTGGAGCTTGTTACTGGATAAATTCATGGGGTAGGTACAAACATTTTTCTTTTTCTTTTTTGGCATTTCGTAGCTCATGCTTTTGACTACTTGTTATGTAACTTCAGTTAATGCAACACAAATCCTAATACATGTTATAACTATCAGAAGAATTATAAATCTAGTGGATTATTACTATGCATCTCATATACTGTTTAGTATTACATTAAAAAAATTTCATTTTTTTTTAGGTTGTTCAAGATTTTTGAGTTTTTTTAATATATTTTTTAAATATGAAATAGTCATTTCCTATATCTTGTACTAAACTTTTACCTTATCCCAAATTGTGCCCTAATCTCCAAAACTGAGAGAGCTTTTCATACCCAATCCCCTAGGTTCTCTACTAATTGAATGAAAGATACTTCTACCCTTCAAACAATTGAATTAAACCCTTTGATTTCTCAATAAGAGTGGCTCCTTGTTGAGGCCTATCTATTTCAAAGAGTAGTTGGGATTGCTAAGTAGTTGTAAGCTATTACTGAATGGTGTGTTGGATACCACTGAATCTTCTTTTATTTGTACAAAAATTTCTGTGTTTCATAGGTTTTCTAACTATTATCCATTAGGATAGTGATTAACCATAGCCACCATTCCATCATTTTAACTAAGTATATTGATTAAATTGGCCCTAGCTTTATGTTTTGTGCCTATCATCCATAGTGCAACAACTAGAAACTTGCTAAAAGATCTTATTTTGGCACAAAAGGAAACTTGGTTTGAAACTTTGATGTATACCCATACACTATTCCAAAGATCTTATTTTAGTACAATAACAAGGAATGTTAGCAAAAGTTGTAGAATTTGTGTCAACACATTTCAGTTTCATTTTATTGAATGTTTATAGATCCCTTCAACTAATCCATTTCATACATATCTTGTAATCATTGCATTCCATGAGAAGACATCATGTAAGTTCTTATATTGAAAATTGTAACTCTTACCACTATTAAGTCCACAATGTTCAAAATACAATCTCTGTTGAAAAATTAGGTTCTTCTGGACTACATGGTTTTGTTAGATCTAGATACACTCATCTACTTAAGCAAGTTAAATGAAATCCTCCTGTAGATAAGAAGACAACGACACACCTTTTACTTCAGTTTCAAATAATTCCCACTGTGTATGATTTTAAGATGGCTCAAAGTTGCCAAAAGCATTTAACTATAATCTCTTGATTGACACATTATCCTTTTCATCATCATTTCTCCTCACTATCTCTTCCACACTATCAATGTTTGCTCAATTCTAACTTGTCTCTTCATCATTCAATTCAGCCATGCTAGTGTTATGATCTCTTCTAGTTCATACTCTCTGTTCTCTTCTTCTTGGTTTTGTTCTTAAACTTGTTGATTTCTTGATTTGCTTCCACCTCATGTGGCTAAATTTTACCATCCTCTGATTGTGCCTCCGAATCAATAATCTCAATCTCTTCATCTTGATGTTCTTTGTCCTGCTGGAGGGGAGAATCCACCTCTTGCCTATGTCTTTGTCTTACTAACATTTGCCTTATGTCCTGGGATGTTGGAGGCTTCTCTTATGGCATCCATTGTGAGTGGAGCTGCAACATTTCCCTTCGGTGTGAGGACTTGTTTTGTTGTTAGAGTGTAGTTTTTTTCCATCTCTAAAACTAACTCTATCCACTGATGTATAGGAGGGAAGACCGCTGCTTGTGTGATGCCACTCATAATGATCATCTTGATCACCTTGGACTGGTTGACTCCATACATTCTATCCCTTATAAAATTTCATGTCAAATGGCCCAAGATTGGTGTCTCCAATTTTCTCCCATGTAGAGGTGAAGTTGGATTGATGTGTCATTTCTTGTGTATCAACTTTCAATTGTGCCAACCTTCGCGCCTCAGCACTTTCATCATTTCCTACTCCCTTTCCTATAGTTGCTTGCTCATTTCTTTCTTTCTCTCTTGTAGGTGGATCTTTCTTCTCCTCAGCTTTGGCTATGGATTTGGATTTGGATTTTGGGTTCTCACCTCCTTTCTCCATGAATAATCCTACCACAACAACCTCAAATTAGATTTCAACTCATTTTCATCAAACTTGGACTAAATTTTAAAGTTAATAGTTGTTGAAGTACCTAAAACCAGATCCTAGACATTTACATCATATTTTTTAAATTAGTGAATTAGAGGTCTAAATGGCTTAAACACTTAGGAATGTAGTCATTTTCTAATACTAGGCCTCATGTCACCTTTATCAATTTGGTTTTAATTCACTCTTAGTGGAAATGGAAAAGAGGACTAAGATTTGGAAAATGAATTGTGATATGGAATTATATAAATGTGGAAGTAATTGCAAACCACTGTTAACAGCAACAATAAAGTTGTTGGAGGTGAAGCTTCAAGAGCTTGATTGATTTTTCTCAATTTAGACCTTGGCACTTATTGGTGCTAATGGAAATTAAGCTCTAATTTGCTGGTAAGCACCCCAATTTGATTGTAAAAGCCTGGGACTAGAGTTTATTACTGGAAAATGCTTGAAATATGAGTCCTCTTGTTGCAATCAGACCCCAATTTTCTTGAAAGCAAAACTTTTACACTAGTGAATGCCTGTAGGTGCATGGAATCAGAGTTCTAATGCTGGTAAATGCAAATAGGGTCTTTAATTTTCTGATGAATGCTGATAATTAGAGCCTAACTTGCTAGTAGACAGCTGCAATCAAACCTTAAGTTGATGATGAATGCTGGTAATCAATTCATCTTCAACCGAAAAACTTGGAGGAGAAAGATGTGTGTCAAATTGCATCATCTCCATTATTTAGATCTGCCACAATATGATTGAAAAACTTCCAAAATCCTTGTTTTGATGGTTTGGATTTCTTAGATCTGCCTATAATTAGTTAGAAAAAACTATTTTGAAATGAATGAATGACTTTATTTTATATAGAGATGGCCTCTTTGAGTGATTCTATCCTTGCAGTTCTAGAAAAATTTAATCATTATTATCAAACATTTAATAATCACTCTTATTTGCATTGAATTCGTAGTTTTATTAAATCTGGGCCTCTCTGTCATTTTAAAATCAAATTTAAACCCCCTTAATGCATCAAAGCTATCTATGTAGGCATCACATTATTAAATTTAGGCCTCTTCTGGTATCCTTAGGTTATCAGGGGGAATAAGAAAATATTTGCTTCATTTCTAGTATCCTTAGGTTATCAGTAAAATATTGATTTAATTTCCTGTTGTGGTTGCACTTAGACACATTTTCACATTGTATCACATGATATTAAATAGTAATATATATGTTTAGAGATAATACAATTTGATCTTTTTGAGTCATTTTACGTAGATCTGTACTTATTGCACACTATTCTTATCAATGAAAAAGTTTATTAAAAAGTAGTTCTTTATTGAGGTCATCTACCTGTATCTTACTTAAAGAGTTGCTTCAGGAATTAGTTTGCCTGAATTGCATATTTTTGGAGTTTGTGTAATATTAACATTTAAGAATAGAAACATAGCAGTTAAAACATGTAAAATTAAGACATAGTTTTATAAAGTTGTGACACATATAAAAAAGTCAAAAATAACTTGGAATACAGACACATTTTATAGTAGTGTTCAACTTCTTGTTGCCCATGAAAGGTGGGTCACATTTTTAAGTTTAACCAATGCATTCATAATACATCTTCTCTTTTCAATCTCATAATTTTTTATCTTTTTTCAGGGCACTCAATGTTGTACTTCCCCATAAAATGATCTTGGTAATTATTTGGCTTAGCAATTCAATGATGCTAAATCTCTATTGATTATAGCCTTGGTATCTATAATTTTAAGACAATTACCTGTAAGAGTTTATATATGTACTTATTAGATGTTAACAAATTTGCAATGATTTCCAGGCTACATTTTTTCAGTTTAACATATGAGTCAACAATTCCAAGAAAATATTTGGAATCTTCATCTATAGCCTAGGGATCCATGTTTTTCATAAAATAACATTCAAGATGTGAAGATGTGAAAGCAGAAGATTCTGTATTCAGAATTCACATGTTGATCAAAATAGATTACTAGTAAAGTCTTCCTTGGTTTTGGATGTTAGTAGTTCAATAATCTCTTTATTATTATGTTCAATAATCTCTTTATTAGTAGTTCCATCCCATACCCTACTTTGACATAAAATCTTGGCATATTATTAATGGGTCTTTACGACACTCCAAGATTTGCATAATTAAATTGGAAAGAGATGTAATACCTCCATCCCACTTATTGGATTCTTCATTTAGAGAGATGTCCATTTTTTGATCCTCCCATTTTGATTACAGTTTTAGTTTCGTAACTTGACATTGTGAGTCACATGTGTGAAATTTTGAGTGAATGCTGTTGAAAATTGTTCATTGGAAATACAGGCACAACCTTGATGGAATAGAAAGAAGAGATCAAAGAAATAAAATGAAGAGATGAAGATGATGAGGTTAGCATACATTTTTTTCTTTTTAAATCCTAGTTGTATTAGAATGGCATGATAAAATAGATTAGAGAATATTAATACATCAAATCATTTGCTATCCTTTATGCTATAAATTAGTATGAAGTCTCTTAATATGAATTGATCCATAGTTTGGCATAACTATATCCCCCACTAGTGATTGTGAACTAGATCATTCAGAGAATCACAACCAAATTCCAAATATTTCGTAACTAGTCAAGCCCATACTACCCTTGAGCCAATAGACAGTCTAGATCTACAGATAAAGTGTTTGTGTTGATCTTGCATAAGATTTGTAGGGTGGATTCATTAAAGAAGTTTCTCTCTTCACATATTCTATCAATATAGTTCTACAACTCACCGATAAAGAGTTTTGAAAATTCCTCACTTATGATAATTGATTCTTCCTCCACATTATTTATCTTAGCTAATTCAAAGTCATCCTTTTTACTATTCATGCATAGTAACAGATGTATTCAAAGTTGTAGATTTAGTTTGCTCTTGATGAGTCATGGTACTATTCTCACCTATATCTTTGCCCTCATCACTAGGTTGGAATATGTTTGTTTCATTTACAAATATGATATAGTGTCCATGCCTTGTGACACTTGAAACTAATCTGCACTTTCTCATTTGGTTCTTACCCTTTTTAAAGACCCTACAACTTGTAAGCCCATTGAAATTAGCTCATTTTTGGTTGTGTGCTTTTGGAATGTTTCAATTTTATGGTCAATCAATCTTTTGGAAACCCTATAAGCTATAGGTGATATAGCCCATTCCTTCCACAAAATGGCCAACAAGTCTAATAGAAGCTTATCATTGTCATTTAAGATTAAGGACATAATGATTTGCATACAAACTCTCACCTTGTCTGAATGATGCTTTTAAATTTTTTTCAAGAAGCATTGAAACATTTTAAGAATACTTTTTTCACTCTTGAGTTTCAACATAATGATAAAGGATCTAGTTCTTGCCACAGTTTCTAAAATCTTAGCCCTCTCACCAAAAGTTAGGGCTTCAGTATCATGTAACCCATGAGGGCACTGCACTTTCACTTGTAGAGCCTTCCTTAGTATGTCATGAATATAGGGGTCTACATGAGCTTTTATTCTTACAATCTCATTGTAACAAGAAGCAACTGCAAGTCTTACTTCACACTAGTGTTCCAAAAACTTGTACAAAACCTAAGAGAGAGTATTGAGGGCTGCAAAGCCTAATTTAGAAGCTTCTAGTCTGACTGGGCCACTTTGGACAAATATGAATCTAATTCCTCCAGCTTGGAGAGAACACCATTAGGAAATTTCAAACTCCAATTGTAGTCCCATTACATAGACTTAATTTCCTATTTCTTTCACTTTTTGCAAGTATCCTAGTTGTTCACCATTAAATGTATCATTGAATGCTTTGAGTAAAAAATCACTTTTGTGATCTACCATTGTCTTCATTTTTTTTGCTAAATTGAAAGATGCTACCCCTGTTCTCCTAAATTTTAACAAACCCTTTTCACTCCATCAACAATTAGGACATTTTCTTGAACAATTGGCAGTTCTTTTTTAAAGAAGATTTCACAATCAGCTAATACCTAATTTTAGTAAGAAGTATTGAAACATATGAAAAATCATTTTTTTTTCACACTTGAGATCTAACATAATATAAATGATCTAGCTCTTTCCATAGTTTCTCAAATCTTAGCCCTCTTTCCAAAATTAAGGGCTTTCATATCATGTAACCCATGAAGGCTCTCCACAATCAACTATGGAACCTTCCTTAGTATGTCATCATTATAGGGGAGCTATAGGAGCTATTATTCTTATGATCTTGTTGTAACAAGAAGCAATTGCAAGTCTTACTTCTTCACACGAATGTTCCAAATACCTGTACCAAACCAAAGCACGAATGTTACAAAAGCTTGTACCAAACCAAAGAAATCAATGAGGGCTACAAGGCTCAATTTAGAATCTTGCAATTTGGCTGGTCCACTTTGGACAAATATGAATCCAATTCCTCCGTGTTGTAGAGAAAACCATTGGGAAATTTCATGGAATCCAGTTGTAGTACCCTTATATAGAGTAAGTTTTTCTATTTCTTTTTCATTTTGCAAGTCCCTTAGCTGTTCAGCATTGAATGTACCATTGAATGCTTCAAAGAATAGTTCACTTTTCTAATTTGCCATTGTCCTCATTTTATTTTTTCCAAACTGAAGGATGCTACCCGTTTTTTGTTCAAAATTCTAAGAAACTTTTGTCAACACATTAACAACCAAACCATTTTTGTGAACAATATATTTGTTGTACTCGCAATCAATGTCCCTTACTAATGTTTTTTATCCTAATTGTATAAACTGAGTCTTTTCTTGTGAACCATATCGAATTAAAGGATGTTTTTTCTTGAACATGTTTGTTATCATTTTAGTAGATGTATAAACTATCAGTGTTGGAGCTCTATTTCTCATGACAGATTTTGAGTTTTTGATCACTTCATGTATAAATCTTTTAGGCTCTAAAGAAATTTTTGGATGGAGATGCCATATTAACGTTAGATCCAAAAATAAATAGAAACCCTACTGCAAACTTGGTGATAGAGAAAGTGTTATTAAGGAGTGGTTAAAAGGCTTAGTGATTTGATTTTGATCAATCAGGTACGCTTCATGTGTCCAAACTTTGTCTACTCAGAATTTAGCTCTTGTTTATGGTGTATTATTATTATGAGCTTTATAAGTTTATATAGTTCATTTCTCCATTAAAAATTTCTATTACATTTTGGTTTTCTTTGTGTTGTACATAACCCAAATTAAACCCATTTATTTCTTATTATAGGCCCGCATCAGCCTTATGCTTGAAAAAAGAAGAGGAAGCCTCATGTTATAAGAGTAGAACCACAAGAGCCATAGGAGAATGTCGAAGATAGTCACGATGTGCCTATTAGCATCATGACTATCTTCGGCATTCTCCTATGGCTCATAAGGGAGATCAGCTAGCGAAGATGCTCTGTTAGCTTTTAATACACTTCATAGATGAGATTCATTACTATGCTTAGGAATGGGCTCATCTTCAATCTTCTAAAGATTGAAGATGAGCCCATTCCCGAGCGTAGTAATGAATCTCAAAGCTCCTTCAGCCCAAGCATATCATGTCCTTAGGACAATCTTTCTGAAGTTGCATCAACATTGTATCCTTCAGGTGTTTGATTCTTCATCTTTCTTCTTTGTTATTCTAGAGAACAATTCTTATGGTTTAAGGTTTTTAGCATCAATTTGTAATTTCAGTTGAAAATCTCTATATATCTTTTCTTGCCAGACATGGTTGCTTAGTTTTTATGTAAATGTCTTTGCTTTTGCAACTTGGACTTGAATTCACCACCAATGTTCTTTATACTCATCCAACAATATATTTGTACCCAGTATAGCACATTGTAATGGTATTGTCCAAGTGATTTATGTGTTTCACAGTATCATGTAATACATCCTAAACCCATTCACCTGCTACTTTGGCTACTGCTTTGCACTTATGCAGATTCTCCAATGATTACTGATTGGTTGTAGAGGATACATCAATAATGGCTGACATCTCATGGATTGGCTTTGCTTTAGGGTGCAAGATAGCGTTAATGTACTACGCCATACTTTTTATTGTTTCCTTCATTTCTTTCTTATCTTGCCCATCTTTCCATACTCTGTGTGCAATCTTCTTATTATAAACTTCAAAGAATTCCATGTCTACTTCGCAGTTCCCTTTTCCCAAATCAACCTTTGTTATTTGGAAGTCCTATGGCACTACGAAATCATGAGAGCTTCCCTCTGGTGGTGTAGCTATCTTTGCTGCCCATTGACCTAAACTTTTGTCAAAATTGATCCTTGCTTCGGTCCTTGCTTTTTTCACTTTAGGTGCCTTACCAAGGCACTTACTGACCAGGTCGTCAATAGGCATAGATATTGGGACTATGCTCCTTTTCTTTTCCATTGATGTCTCCAGCCATTTAGGCATAGCTTGATCTTTAAAGTAGAGAGGGAACATTTAACTAAGGAGAGATTTCTTTCCTGGTTCTCGGTAGCCATTTGCAAATTTTAGGACTCAGATACATTATCTGCCATAGATAAGTCTTCTGCTGTCTCCAAGTTTATGGTTATGGTGTTCTTGCTTTTGACAGCTGATGCCTTCTTCGTGCTTGAGCGGGTTACTCTCCTTCCTTTTGGAGTTTCTCCTTGAACTTGAAGTTGAAGTGTCTTAGGAATTGCTTCAACTTCAACTTTAGCTAGACTTGCAACAGAATCAGGAACACCTCGATTAGTTTGCTTCCTAGCAGTCCTTTTATCTTTGCTTTTTGAAAATTTCCCAGAAAGATCTGGAGTAGCCATGGCCTTTAACTTTATCCACTTGGAAGTTCTAGCTATTACATCTGTGGTATGGGAATAAACATCATTTTCTTCCTTCTTTTCATCATCTTTTATCCCATAAGTATCCAACTCCACATTAAACATAGTGATCTGTTTAATGGTTAAACAAGACCACAGTCTTTTCCTTACTTCAAGTTCATTAAGGCAGTTTGCCCAAAAATCCTCTAATTGTGGGGAGTGAACCAGGAATATCGCATTCTTAACATGGTTTCTGATAAAGTCGGTGTAGTCAAAATCTAACCGAGAAATGAAAGGTTCAAAGCATAAGCGGGCTAATGATTTTATTGACAATATGGCTTCTTTCAGACTAGGGCACCTATAGTGTCCAATCTCAATTGGGAAGAATGCTAAAAATGATCTTTTTGAAATCTGGAAGGACTCAATCATGGAAACAAATTGCCTACACATCTCAGATAACACTATAGAATCTGAACAATAATGTGGCAGCTTTAAAGGTTCATCAGAAAAACCACCCACTCTGATATATGTAAATCTGGGAAATTGAATATAATAGCAGCCATAGATTTTTACCACTTGCATAGCTTCTTCTGTCATCCTATCATTCTCCTAGCCTCGGAGTTCAAATACCAATTTCCCTAGAAAGACATCATTGACCCTCTTGAACTCTTTGCATATTGTGGCTTCTTGAAGATCGCCATAATATTGGTAAATGGGTATGTCATTAACCAAAGGTGCATGTGGAAGATAGTCCCATTCCTTCGATGCAACTAAGATGTAAATTAGATAAGAAGACAAGAAAAATGGGCCATAGTTGTTAACAACCATTAAACCCCTATGCAGGTTTTCTACTATGAGATCAGACCAATCAATGAATTTAACCCCTTCTATAATCTTTTGTATTAAAAAGTACATCTAGGATTCCCAGTGGAATGCATGCTCATTTCCTTTGACCCTATTCAACAGAAGAACCATGTCTGCAATTTCTTTTATAAAATGTTCAATAGTCAATGGCTTGGGCAGTCTTGAACCTCCCTCTGCAGGTTTCAAAAGCCATGACTGAGCTATCTTGTTATCATAGCTATTTTTGTTTTTGGCATACAGGCACTCAGCTTCTTCAAAAGTCCATGGCTCATAAGGTTCCTTGTGGGGAATTCTAAAGGCTGAATGGACACTAGTTCTATTGATTCTAACAATCACTTCCTTTGAGGCTTTTTTGATACATCCAGAAATAGGGTCATAATGGCTTGCACATTCAAGGACGAGTTCCAGATATGTGATAGCAGCAGGAAAAACAACAACTTCTAGTAATCCACTATCGAATAACCTCTGATAAATGGGGCTTGACTGGGTATTCTTGGCTCGTTCAATTAATTCAGATAAACTTTTGTTTACCATGAATGTGTCATGAATTTCAAGCAGAGAACTGAGCAAAGAAGGTTTCTCTAGCTTAGGCAATTTTGGGAAAAAAAGCGTCATGACTGCTAATAAAGATAGGCTTTACAATATATGGCTTGAAATACCTCAAAAAAAAGCAAACACAATTTGAAATGCAAAGAGGTATGAAGATGTACTTATAGTTTAACAGAGACAAAGCCTGCTACTCGCCCTTCTTACCCAACAATACTGGGAATTTCTTCGAAGAAAATGGAATGAGCAGAAAAGGGTTAAAATGAATGCATTTAAGGAAAGAATTGTGTGGAAGATCGCAGGAATAGATTTGGCAAGTAAGTGCACTAATTACCTACTCATGCGGCATGGATTTTAAAAGATTCCATGTGTACTTTGTTTTAAATACTATATCAAATCTGCACGTATGCTACTGCGTTAGGTGATCATGACATGACAATTTTATCCTTCAACCAAATCTTGTCATAACCAAACACCAATTGCCTTAAATCTTTGCATTCATAACTTCACATGTCTGGAAAATGCTGGACTGGGACCCATCTTGATTTGGTTCGAAGATTTAAAACTTGCATACAACTTTTAGTTCGCGTGTGACATTGACACTAAAGTTGAAGTTGAAGAATTGGGTGACCGGGTTTCAACTTTGACTTCAAACTTAAACTAGAACCAACTCGAGGAAAGAGATCGGGTTAGACACACAAAGACTAAGGCGGAGTTGAACTTGAAGTTGAGGTAAACTAAAACTTCAAGTTCAACTTCAAGACAGAAAGAAACTCTGGACTAAAACATAGAAGGGTGCGAGAAAAGATATAAGCACTAATAGTTGGATTAAAGTAATTTATCTTGTACTATCTTTCTGATTTATTCAAAGAGTTGGCATGCTTCTTGATATCTGTTTGCAAGAACTAGAATTTGGGGGTTTACCAGGCAACAATTCCAATAAGATTGTTGGTATAAAAAACAAGGTTTGTTTTAACCATTAAAAACTAGTTTTACCCATCTTATTTAAGACATGTGGGATCTTATCAAGTTTTATTGCCACACTACTTTCTTTTAAACTTTTGTGTTTTATGGTGTCTTCATTATTGCAATTAAGAGCTGACTTCTTATTTAAAAGGATTAATCTACATTAGAATGTAGTGGACTATAGCATATATTCCCTTTTAGCATTGATGGTAGTGAAAGGTATTATCTATGATATATGTGAGGTGCTCTGGAGATGTATCTGTCTATATTTATGGATATCACCAGAGAAAATTTAACATATGTGCAACATAAAATACAATCTAACTTTCTTTGCTTTGAGGGTCTCAACAGGAAGTGAGCCTAATGTTGCTGAAGAAATTGGTTGTAGCTGGTATTAGGGAACAACCCGTGGTATTTATCACTCACAAGTTGTCTTGAAGTCTCATTTTTAGTATATAGATATTCTCCTGATTTATGTTCTCATTGTATTTTTAATTTGCATTCTTGTTGCGTCAGGTGGTGCTCTATATCTACTAGAATGTGATAGTAATGCTTGCTTGGCCTCAGCTCTTGATTAGCTCTTTTTCTGGTTACTCACAAATAGGTAATTTGCCAAAAAAAAATGTAGAAAGTTCAAAACAGAGTAGGTTTCTGGGAAAAACTTGTTTGAGTGGCAATTATAAGTGAATATTTGAAAGAAATTTACAAAGGTTAAAGACACTTTTTAGAGTGTTACTGTTAATTGTCGTGGACAAGTATACTGTATGTAAATTCTAGTATGGTAATGTTGATTTTTTAATTCTCAGTCCTGGCAGTATGCTCCTGCTGCGTATATGACTTAATGTGGTAATGAGTAGAATTTCCAACATTTATATTACACTCAATATTAGAAGTTTGCACACCTTTAAGATTTGATTTTATTCTCAAGATTGGGAGTAAATTGAACCTAGTGATCCACCTAAACCATGAAACCCATTGTTGGTCAGTCTTCCTGTTTCTTGAAGGATAATGGGAAGGTCCAATACTGGTAACACAAGATGTAAAAGTAGAACTTTGTAAATAGAAAATTATTAATGTAGAATGTTTAATGAATGTTTATGGGAAGGTCCAATCCCGAAAATAACACAAGTTGTAAAAGTAGAACTTTGTAAACAGATAACAATTAATATAGAATTATAATTTGGAATTGTAGGTTCATATTTATTAAGTTTGCTCTTTGGAATGAGATAGAAGAAGATTCAAAATATATTATTTTGTAATATTATTTGGATAAAATGTTGGGATGACTGATACGTGCCTAAGTTCAAGTTTAATGAAACTTTGTCAATGACATACCCATAACATACAGTTATCATTGTGAATCCAATGCCATCATATTGACATGAGTAGGTACTGATGTCAATGTGTTAAAGATTTCCAACATCTTTTGTTGAATAAAATCTTGAAAAGTGCTCAAGTGCAAGATGTTGCACATTGATGTTTTGACTCTTAAATCAAAGTCTCTGGTCAAACTCATCATTGGCTACTTTTGAAATTGGGCCTGGATTTAGTATAGAGTTAATAAATTGGAAGAACTAAAAAATTAGAACAGAACAACAGTATTTGGAAGAACTAAAAAATTAAAAAGGTAGTAGAGAACATAGAAACATAAATAAGTTAATCATCTTCTATGGTTAGAATGCAAGATTCCAATGATGATTTTGATAATTTATCCATAGATACTCATCTATAGAAGAGATTTGAGGTAAAAGTCATGATTTTTTTAATACTGTTGACAATGAATTTCTAGCTATAGTTGTCATATTTTTTGATATATCTAATTTGATTACAACGAAAAGAGTATACCATCCATAAAATTTGAAGGAACATATTAGTATGTGAAGAATCAGTTCAAGTCTCTATGCTACTGTTTAAGAGGTTATCATTTATCATGCTGCAAAGTGCAAGTGGCTGAACTCGTTAATGATTTACATGTAACATTATATTTTATTTGTTTTTAGAGATATAGTAGTTGCATTCATATTTATGAATCAACATGTGTTGATTGTTTGTGGGATTCATTAGCTACCCCAATCAGAACAAATTTGATTTAAACTTTGAATTTCCTAATATAACTGTATTGTCATGCCACCAGGGTGCAGGTTTGAGTCCTTGTCAAGGTAGTGAATAACATCATGATACTTGTTCCACCAATTGGCTGGATTTTGCAACATGGCCTAAGTTTACTTTAAAGTTTTTTGTTGTAGTCGATGGAATTGAAGAGCATTTTTAATGTGATTTTTTGGTTATCAATTTCTTTGGAATTCTAATTGAAAATTTGGATGGCTTCTAGCTAAATCAATGAGCTTCAGTTGAATCTATGAAACCATGTTGATTTGATTTATTTCAAAATCACATAAATCAAATCAACTCAAATACGAGTTGATTTTCAAATACAAGTCTTCCTTGTCCTGTAGCTCTACAGATAATTGTAAATTATATCTCAATGTCATGGCTTGCTTGTTCACAAAGCAGCAAAACCATAATCTGATTACCATAGAGATGAGGTCATATACTTTTTAGCATTTCAATAGTTTATTCATGTGTTTGATATGGAATATGGTGTTGCAGCTGCTCTATATGCAAATGTTGGATATTCTCAGTCTAATATATTTATTGCTTTGGCTCACCCAGGATGCAGTTCATCAACCCTCTTTAATCAGGACCTCTCAGAGTCGACGTGCTTGATTTTTTTAATTTGCCCACCTGTTAATGAAGATTTGATTAGTAGTGCTTCAAGGTATTGTTCTTCTTGTGTGTGTGTAATGGTAAATCACCTTGGATATGGAAAACAGGAAGATGCTCATGAGTTTTTAAGGTAACATGAATTGCAAAGTGCTTAGAGTCTTTCAATTTTTAAATCATACTGACATATATCAAGATATAAATGCTCATAGAAATTTTTAAAATTAATCTCCATTGATGTGCTTAAACATACTTACATGGCACATGCATGCATGCTCGCGTGTGTGCACGCGCACACACAGATTGATATCTTGTTTTTCTTTTCCCTTTTAGATTTGCAGTTGATACTATGCAATTGGTATGCCTTGATGAAGCTGGTGGAGAGGAAGCCATTCATCCAATAGCACATGTGACTACGTTCATTCAACAAACAAATGGTGGTTATCTTGAATCAAAGGTGGTGCTAGTATTAACTTTAAAATGTAAAAATGTCAATGAACAAATACACGTGATTTGTAGATTTCAATTATAAAATTTATTTCTATATAAGGAGTTTAGATTAGGGGAGTCGGCCTAGCGAGCTAACATGGTGAGTCGACTTAAAGTGGTGAGTTGGTGGGGCAAGTGAGGGTGATTTGGTGAGCTAACCTGGAGAGTTGGCCTAGGGGGCAGACTTGGTGAGTGAACTTAGAGAGTTGACTTGGTGAGTGTACTTCAATTGTCAGCTTGGTGAGCTGACTTGGGGAGCCAGCCTGGAAATCTAACATGGTGAGTGGGCTTAAAGTGGCAACTTGGTGGGGCAAGTTGGCGAGCTGACTTAGCAAGGCCACTTAGAGATACGACATGGCGAGCTGACTTGGTGAGCAAGATCAATGAGCGGACCTAAAGACTGACCTTGATGAGGCAATTTGGTGGGGTGACTTGATGACCAAACTCAAAGAGTCAACTTGGCGAGCATACTTGAACAATCGACTTGGCGGGGCAAGTTGGCGAGCTGACATAGTGAGTCCACTTGGTGAGGCGAGATGGTGAGTCAACTTGGTACGGTGACTTGGTGAGCTAACTTGGTGAGCAGACTTAAAGACTGACCTTGATGAGGTGCTTTGGTGGGGTGACTTGATGAGCGAACTTAAAGAGTTAACTTTGTGAGCGTACTCAAACAGTCAACTTGGTGACATGACTTGGTGGCCTGGCTTGGTGAGCCGACCTGGTGTGCATACTTGAATAGTAGACTTGGTGAGCTGACTAAAAGAGTCAACTCATTGAGGTGACTGGGTGGGAGTGACTTGGTGAGCTAACCTAGAGAGTTGACCTAGGGGATGGGCTTGGTGAGAAAACTTAAAGAGTCAACTTGGTGAGTGCACTTGAATTGTTGGTTTGGCGAGAAGATTTGGGGACTTGGTGGGACATGTGGGTGAGCCAACTTGGTGAGGTGACTTGGCGAGTTGACTTGGTGAGAAGATTTAAGGAATGACCTTGATGAGGCACTTTGGTGGGGTGACTTGATGAACGAACTCAGAGTCAACTTGGCGAGCACACTTGAACAGTCAACTTGGTGGGGCAACTTGGCCAGCCCACCTGGCGAATGTACTTGAATAGTAGACTTGGTGAGCTAACAAAGTGAGCTAACACGGTGAGCAGGCTTAGAGAAGCAACTCAGTGGGGTAACTTGGCAAGCACACATAGTGAGCCAACTTGTTGAGGCAAGGTGGTAAAACCACTGGGTGAGTCAAAATGGTGAGCTAACTTAAAGAGTCAACTCGTTGAGGTGACTCAGTGGGGGTGACTTGGTGGGCTGACCTAGAGAGTTGACCTAGGGGGAAAACTTGGTGAGTGAACTTAAAGAGTCGACTTGGTGAGCGTACTTGAATTTTCAGCTTGGTGAGCTGACTATGGGAGTCAGCCTGGCGAGGTGATATGGAAAGTTGACTTAAAGTGGCGACTTGGTGGCACAAGTTGGCGAGCTGACTTATCGAGGCCACTTGGTGAGGCGACTTTGTGAAGCAACTTGGTGAGCTGACTTGCTGAGTGTACTTAAAGACTGACCTTGATGAGGCACTTTGGTTGGGTGAATTGATGAGAAAACTTAAATTGTCAACTTGATGAACGCACTTGAACAGATGACTTGGTGACATGACTTGGTGGGGTGACTTCATTAGTTGATTTGGTGAGCCGACCTGGCGAGCATACTAGAAAAGTTGACTTGGCATGCCGACCAAGTGAGTTTACATGGTGAGCGAGCTTAGAGAAGTAACTCTATGGGGCAACTTCACAAGCACACTAAGCAAGCCCACTTGTTGGGGCAAGGTGGTAAAACCACTAGGTCAAAATTTTTCTGGTCAAAATTTTGACCAACTCACTGGTACATGATTTGTCTCAATCATATAACTAATTATATATTCTTCATATTAGTTATTGTCGGTTTTTTTCAGGCATTCTATAAAATAGTTCACATGCCTTGCATATGATATGATATTTTGCATGCATCCTGCACTCTCTCTCATCTGGCTAATGATGGATTACGCAGAGTGACCTGAAACCATGATGCTAAAAAACACACAATCAAATCCAAAATGAACTTGCACTACAAATGGATTGTGTAAATATGATATTGGAAAAATTGCATGCATGTCTACTAGGACAATAAAAACTTAAACACATATTTGTCCTGGTAGACATGCATTCAAAATTAACAATATCAGATTTCCACAATTAATTGTAGTGCAAGTTCATTTTGGATTTGATTGTGTGTGTTTTTTAGAATAATGGTTTCAGATCACTCTGTGTAATCCATCATCAGCTGGATGAGAGAGTGTAGGATGCATGTAAAATGTCATATGATAGGCAAGACATGTGAACTGTTTTATAGAATGCCTAAAAAAAATTTACACCTAGTTGTTGGTAGAAATTTCCACCAACACCTAAATTTTTTTCTACCTTTGTTGGTGGAAATTTCCACCAATGCCTAAATTTTTTTGTAAGAAATGATAATGTTGAGCAAGGAACGAGAAACAATCCAAGTAAGTTAAGTGTGAAACAATGTTACCATAAGATAAGAAACTCCAAGAGCATACACCAAGATGGTTCAACAATGGAGACAAGGATTTATAAGGGGAAAGCAAAGAAAACCCCTTGTGAGTATTATGAATGAAGGCAAATGCCTAGAGAACAGAGAGAGAGAGTGTTCGAGAAAAAGTAGCTCAATACAATAACATCAAGTGCTTAGAGTGGTGTTGTAGTTGTGAAGAAAGAAGGAGGAGCATCTCTTATATAGAGATGAGAGAGGAGTTGCATTTGTAACTCCCATTTCTATGAATGCCACATTCATAATAGGTGTGTGCAAAGTGTCACAATCCTCTTAAGGAGGATAAACTAAATAAAGAAATAAACAAGAGTTGTCCTTACATGTGGAATAAAGGAAAAACAATGACATGTCCTCCACATGTGTACAAGTGGACAAACTACATGTAGGGACCCTTGGAATATCCCAATTAAAATATATCCAAGGAAAGATTAACCTTTCTAACACCCCCCCTTAATCTTTACTTGGGGAGTTTACTTCAACGGGTTGTAAACCCAAATTTTTACAATGGAACTAAAATCTCTCTTTAGAAAGTGGTTTGGTTAAAATATCAGCCACTTGATCTTCTCCTTTACAATAAAGAAGAATAATTTGACTGTCTTCAACTTGTTCTTGAATGAAGTGATGTTGAAGTGAAATATGTTTGGTGCGGGCATGATACACTGGATTCTTTGCCAAGGCAATAGCACTTTGATTGTCACAATGTATAGGTGTAGGTAATTGTTGAGGTAGACCCAAATCATCAAGAAGTCTTCGAATCCACAAAGCTTCCTTAGCTGCATTGGTACAACCTTTGTATTCAGCTTCAGTTGAGCATAGGGAAATAGAGTGTTCTTTTTTGCTTTTCCAAGAAATTGGACCTGAACCAACAAAGAAAAAATAACCACAAGTGGATTTCCCATCATTGGGATCTCCACCTAGATCAGAATCAGTATAGCCATGTAAAATAAATTCAGAGTTTGGATCATAAAATAAGCCTATATTAATAGTTCCTTTAATATACCTTAAGATGCGTTTAGCAACTTTAAAATGAGTTTGTTGAGGTTTAGACATAAAGAGAGACACTAAACCAACACTATAAGCAATATCAGGTCTAGTAAGAGTTAAATAATTTAAACTTCCTACTAACTGTCTATACAAAGTTTCATCAACAAAAGGAGTATTCATATCATTCATTAATTTAGTTCCTAATTCACATGGAATTGAAACATGGTTAGAGTCATTCATCTTAAATTTTTCTAAAAGATCATAAGCATACTTGCTTTGAGAAACAAAGATACCTTTAGGAGTTTGAAAAATTTGCATACCTAAGAAATAATGTAAGATACCTAAGTCTGTCATTTGAAATTTTTGTTTAAGTTGGAATTTAAGATCAGAAATCAAAATGTCTGAACTAGAAGTGAGAATTAAATCATCTACATAAACAATAACAATGATAATATCATCGTTAGTATGTTTAATATACAAATTAGGATCATTTTTGCTTCTAGTAAAACCTTGAGAAATGAAGAAAGAATTAATTTTAGAATACCATTCTCTAGGTGATTGTTTAAGACCATAAATAGATTTGTTCAATTTGCAAACTAGATTTTCACTACCTTTCTTAACAAATCCAGGAGGTTGAGCCATATAGATTTCTTCATGTAACTCACCATTTAAGAAGGCACTTTTAACATCCATTTGATGAATGGGCCAATTCATTTTAGATGCTAAAGCAAGAACTAATTTGATAGTAGGCATTTTAGCAATAGGTGCAAAAGTTTCATTATAGTCTAAGCCTTCAATTTGGGAAAAACCTCTAGCAACTAGTCTAGCTTTAAATTTACTAATTTCATTATTAGTATTCAATTTTGTTTTATATAACCATTTACATGAAACTAGATTTTTGCTAGGAGGTAATGTGACTAAGTCCCAAGTGTGATTAGCAAGTAATGAATCATATTCCTCTTGCATGGCTTTCTGCCAATGAGGTTGAGAGTTAGCTTGATCAAAAGACTTAGGATCGTTAGAATTCATAATAGTAGTCATCAAAGCATAATTACAATAATTAATCCTTCTATGTTTAAGTCCACCAGATTTAGAAATATAATCATCAGCTTCATTGATGAGGTTTTGAGCCCATTTAGGTTTACGTTTAGTTGTAATGGAATTATCACTAGAGGAAGAATGATGAGTAAGAAAAGTATCATTAGTATCTATTTGAGTATCATGAGATGTAGGAGCAGAAATAATTGGTGGTACTTGATTAAGAGAAAGAGTAGGGTTAAGAGAAGGAGGTTGGTCCTCCACCAGCACAATTTTAGTGCTACTGAATTCTTCATCCGTTGTAGTAGAGCAATCATGAACGCCATTTTCTGCAATACAAACATCTCTAGCAACTTGAACTTTGTTAGTAGTGGAATCATAAACACGATAACCCTTAGTGTTTTCATCATAGCCAACAAACATATAAGGAGATGACTTAGCATCTAATTTATGCCTTTTCTGTTTAGGCGTATGAACATAAGCAATAGAACCAAATATTCGTAAATGATGTAAATTCGGTTTCCTACTAGACCAAGCCTCTTCTGGAGTGATAGCCTTGAGAGCTTTGGTAGGAGTCCGATTAAGAATATAAGTTGCACAAAACATGGCTTCAGCCCAAAATTTATAATGCAAATTCTTAGCATGCAACATGCTTCTAGCCATTTCAACAATGGTCTGATGCTTTCTTTTCGCTACACCATTTTGTTGTGGTGTATAAGGAATAGTAAGCTCATGCTTAATTCCACATGATTTCAAATAAGAATGAAAAGAATTATTCACATATTCCTTCCCATTATCAGTTCTAAGAATTTTAAGTTTATACCCAGATTGCCTTTCAACATATAACTAAAATTCAATAAATATATCAAGAACTTGATCCTTGCTATGCAAAAAATAGATCCAAGTTCGTCTAGAAAAATCATCAAAAAAGGTAAGTGCATACCGAGAACCTTGGATGGAGGTATTCTCCATGGGGCCCAAAAGATCACTATGGACAAGATGCAACTTATGAGTTGCTCGCCATGATTTTCCACTGGGAAAGGGCTCCCTATGCATCTTACTACTCATACAACTTGTACAGGCAATCTTGGAAGGAATAATGTGAGGCAAGCCATCAACCATATTATGCTTTTGCATGAAAGTAATATAATCAGAATTTAAATGACCAAGTCTTTCATGCCATATATTGAAATCAATAGAAGTATGTAAAGAATATCGTGAACTAGCAAATTCATGGAATTTAAACAAATTGTCATTATCCATTTTAGCATGAGCAATCACTTTGAGAGTTTGAGGATCTATGATATAACATGTATCTTTGTAGAATTCTACTTTATAGTTCTGACATAACTGTGAAACAGAAAGTAGATTAGTTTTCAAGTCAGGTACATATAAAACATCATGCAATTTACCATTAGGAATAGTAACATCACCTAGTCCTTCAACTTTACAAGTCTGATTATTAGCTAACTGAATAGGAATGTTAGCAATATCAGGTTGTAAAGAATCCAAAATTTCTTTATGAGAAGTGACATGTTGTGATGCACCACTATCAACAATCCATTCTAAAGGTCTACAAAGATTAAAGCTACAAGTAAAAGCATGACGAGGATTAGAACTAGTCGAATTACCTTTTTTATGGTTTGAGGTTTGATGATTGCTACTATGATTCATAGGTTTTTTATCATTTTATTTTTTAAAACAGTTATTGACAAGGTGACCATCTTTGCCACAATAAGAACAATGAGGTTTGGAATTGGAATGGTTCCTTTGATTATTAGTATTACGAGTATTATTAGGATGATTGGTATTATTATTATATTTGGGATGAAATTTATTGTTTGTGTTATTTGAATTAGAATTAGATTGTTTGTAATTATTATTATTGGAACGAAAATTATTAGTTGAATTTCTAGACACAAATGCATGTTCAGTTGATTTGAGAGTACCAAACTGAATTAGCTTAGCTTCTTCCTGTCTTAATAAAGTTTGAAAAATAACATAAGTTAACTGAGAAGTTAAAGTAGGAATAGCAAGCTGTGCATGAATATTAGTTATAAACTGTTGAAACTGTCTAGGAAGATATTTTTTAAGAATAAGATGAATTAACCGAATGTCCTCTAATTGAACACCTAAAGCCATAATTTGGCTTTTAAGAGAATCAAATTTTAAGAGGAATTCATCCATACCTTTAAAATCTGCATACCTGAGATCTTCGAGTTGATCTTGCAATTGTATTTTGCGGTATTCATCGCCACTGTCATACTTGGTTTTCAAGATGGACCATGCATCATGAGCTTTAGAACAGTGAGCAATTAAGACATATAAGTCTGGAATAATAGAAATACCAATTAACCCTAAAGCTTCTTCGTTTTTAGCTTTCCAAGTATCTTTCTCATCTTGAGTAGCCGCTGAACTGGGCTCAAGAGAAGGGTCAGTGGCTATTTCGAAGAGATGTTTAAAACGAAAAATAAATGAGATATGAGTTTTCCAAGAATGATAATTAGAATAATTAAGTTTGATTTCTGGAATTAATGTTGACATGATTAAGGAAAAAAAATTCTTCGCTTTTTTTTTGAAAAAAAAATTCCCTTAATTTGAAAATGAGATTAATTGAAAAAAAATAATGTTAAGTGAGAGAAAAAAAATTTTAATTTTATTAATTGAAAAAAAATTGGTTTTTTTTGTTTTTTTTGTTTATATGATTAAGAATATTTTTTATTTTAATTTCAACTATTTGTGTGAGAGAAAATTAAAAAATTGATTTGTTAAACAAATAAAAAACATTAATATAAAACAGGTTTTATTAGTTTGATTTAAAACAAAATTTGAAAAACATAAAAGGTGGAAAATTAGCAAAGAGGGGGAAAATTTTTTTTAAAAATTTAAAAGGGGAGCGGAGCTCGTCGGTGGCTGCCGCGTGGCCAAAGGAGTGGCCGTGGTTGATGGTTAAAAAAAATTTAAAAAAAAACTCTGTGCGAATGAGGATGCGGGCACTACAGGCGGCGGTTGCCGTGTGTCCGGGATGCAGGCCGCGGAAAGGTTTGCGCGCAGAGTTATGGGGGCGGCGGAAGCAGTGGTCAGGGTTTATATTGCAAGCAGAGTTGCAGAGGTGGGGCAGAGATGCAGAGGGCGGCGGTGCGCAGCGGCGCAACCGGTTCGCAGCGGCACAACCGGTTCGCAGCGACGGTAGGGTGTCGCGCGGCGGCGTTGGATCTGTACCGTCGGCGGTGTTTGCGCGGCGGCGCGGGGTCTGTACCATTGGCGGCAACTGCGGTGGCGCGCGGGTGGCGCGCGGGTGGCGCGGCCGCCCAACAAAATTCAAAAATTATATTTTTTTTTATTTTTATTTTTATAAAATGAAGCTTTACACTGTTTTTATAAAAACACAATATAGTGAAATTTTTTTTTTTTTTTAAATAGTAAAAAAAAATTTTTTTTTATAAATGAAGTAAGAAAAAGTAGAGAGTTATAAAGCTTTACTAATGTAATATTTTTTGTTTTGGCGGCATGCCGTCCAAAACAAACCAAAAAAAATTGAAATTTACTAAGAAAACCCTTTGGCGGCAAGCCTTCCAAAGAGGGTTAGTAAAAAATATGAAGCTTTTACAAGAAAACCCTTTGGCGGCAAGCCTTCCAAAGAGGGTTAGTAAAAAATATGAAATTTGCATGCACAAGATTAGTTAAAAAAAGCTAAAATCACAACACAAACTTCTTCTCTCAATAACGTCTCCAAATAAGGTGTACTCCAATGAATGGCAACCTTCACCACAAAACTTAAAACAAGGATTAGATAACCAAGCTCTGATACCATGTAAGAAATGATAATGTTGAGCAAGGAACAAGAAACAATCCAAGTAAGTTAAGTGTGAAACAATGTTACCATAAGATAAGCAACTCCAAGAGCATACACCAAGATGGTTCAACAATGGAGACGAGGATTTATAAGGGGAAAGCAAAGAAAACCCCTTGTGAGTATTATGAATGAAGGAAAATGCCTAGAGAAGAGAGAGAGTGTTGAAGCAAAAGTAGCTCAATACAATAACATCAAGTGCTTAGAGTGGTGTTGTAGTTGTGAAGAAAGAAGGAGGAGCATCTCTTATATAGAGATGAGAGAGGAGTTGCATTTGTAACTCCCATTTCTATGAATGTCACATTCATAATAGGTGTGTGCAAAGTGTCACAATCCTCTTAAGGACGATAAACTAAATAAAGAAATAAACAAGAGTTGTCCTTACATGTGGAATAAAGGACAAACAATGACATGTCCTCCACATGTGTACAAGTGGACAAACTACATGTAGGGACCCTTGGAATATCCCAATTAAAATATATCCAAGGAAAGATTAACCTTTCTAACATTTTTTCTACCTTTATTGATCGAAATTTCCACCTTCATTGGTCAAAATTTCCACCAACGACTAAATTTTTTTCTACATTTGTTGGTCAAAATTTTCACCAACGGCTAAATTTTTTTCCTACCTTTGTTGGTCAAAATTTCCACCTTCATTGGTCGAAATTTCCACCAAAGCTTAAAAAAAATTTCTACCTTTGTTGGTCAAAATTTCCACCAATGCACAATTTTTTTCTACCTTTGTTGGTCAAAATTTTGACCTTCATTGGTCAAAATTTTGATCAAATCCTGTTTGAACCTACACAATGGGTTTGGTAGGTTTTTGACCAATGCATTGGTCAAAATTTTGACCAACTAGTGAGTTGGTCAAAATTTTGACCAAAAAATTTTCGACCAATGTGCAGGTCGAATTTGGTCGAAGTTTGGTCAAAAAATGGGTCAAAATTTTGACCAATAAAGGTCAAAAAATGAGCCCAAATGTACTAGTGACAACTATCAATTAATTATTTTTCCATGCTAAATTATTTTTGTAACATTCATAGTTTCTAATTTTAAAATAGATATCTATTATACTTTAACAACTTTTTGTTTGACAATTTCCAAAACTACTCAACCTATAACTATCTAAAGATTGTTTCTTTCAATTATAATGGGAACATTACTTTATTCAAAAAACTAAATATTAGAACACTTTAAAAAACCTTCTATTATTATTTAAATTTCTTTATCATTCTCCTTTACATGAAGAATACTAAAAACATAAACATTCTAAAAAAATGCTAAGACTTCAACATGCAAAGAGAGTACTCTTTAAAAAAGATTAGAGCTATTGATGTATGATTGATTAATCTACATTATTTTAAAAAAGAATCTTACAATAACTATAGAAATAAACAAATAAAATAAGTTCACATTCCTTATTCAACGACCAAAATTGCTTTAATAAATAATTGTTATGACCATAAAGATGACTAATAGATTATGTCTATAGTAGCCATTATTTTCAAGCTGAAAATGTAAAAAGATAAAAAGAAACCATACAAACAAATCAAAATTAATACTGCAAAATATCAAATGCATGCGTTAACCTTACCTACAAATTTTGATGAAACTATGTTTGCTTGCTTCCTTTAAAATCCCACTAATCTCAAATTACTACTAAATACCTCTTCAATCATACTTTTTATAGAATCCTAATTGTTAAATATATAAATAAATTACATTACAGTAACATGCATTTGTGGTTGCCTTTGTTCATATTTTTTCTCACTCATGTCTCCGTAACCATCTCTCTTTTATATTCTCTTCCGTAAAATCAACCCATAGTTTAAAATATAAAATATTTATTAGCCTACTCTGAATATTTATCACATAAAAATTAGTATGCAAATTTCATAACAAATACTTGAATTTTTTTCTATTTGGGTTTTAACACAATTTATTCATTACAAGAAAAGGACCACAAACATTATAATTTGTTCTCAGCCAAGGTGAAACCTATTCCCTTCACCTCCTTGTTGTTTTAGGATCCATACCTCTCCATCTAGATACATTAATCACTCTGTCATACTTAAAGCCTCTATAAAAAGAATATTTTTGTAGGAAAGGAATATGAAAAACCTAAGGATCATTTACTTATAACCAAAAAGGGATATAAAAAAAGCTTCAAAAAATGCTAGTGAAGTAATGCTCATAAGTTAGTCACATAACAGTTTTCAACTACAAAAAAATCATTTGCTTGTCTCAAGCAAATACATTAAAATCTATATTTTATTGATCTCCACAAGATCAATTGAAATAAAAAAGTGGTTCCTTCTTGAAATAAAAGAATCCTATATCCTTAGCACTGTCAAATTTTCAATCATCCTAGAGAAAATGAGGTTCACCAGAGTAGAAAGCCAACTCGAAGCACCTGTTCAAATTGATTGAAAAAGCTCACTCAAATTGATATAATGGTTTCTCAAAATTGCATAGCTTGCTCAAATTAAAATACTTAAGATCATAGAATAACACTCTTCCATTTTCGTTTGCATTTGTTAATTTGTCAATCTAGCAGGATCTCATTTCTTTGAAGAGACTCAAATTATGTCACTTCCACATATTATCTGGATTCATTTTATTATAAATCCAATCATTACATCTTCTCAATTCATTTACTATTATTTTGTAACTATTGCTAAACTCTTTAATATTGTGCACACATGGATCTATTCAATCAATTATCATTCTAAAATATACATGTACAAATGTCTGTATAATTTTTTCAAAAAAAGACAAATGTTTACATTGATAAATACTTCCTCTATAGAAAGCATGTCAGCTTACTTATCATTTAACACTTTATAATTATTTACAACTTTTTGTTTGCCTAGAAGGATAAGGATCACATTTCCTAAAGTGATGATGTGGCATTGTCTACATTGTGCTCTCAAATGTTGCTGTAAAACTCACATTCAATTTAGTTAGGTTTTTTTTTTTTATCTATATGTAGTACCATACATAGTAAAGAAATGTTGCAAGAATGTGGTATAAAAATACCACCTCAAACTATAAAGGATTTCATACCAAGTTTGTTTTATAAGCCACCTAATGACCAGTATTTTCTTTTCAATGCATGTCTTTTTGGTACATGTGATATGTGTGGCAATTTTGCTTTGTTAGATGAATGTTTGCATGAAAATTCTTTGACTACTTTTGGACAATAATTGGTGTTGGTCATTTTTTCCTTCCCGCCATAATCACCACATTTGAATTCAACGCAGTAACATTCGCAAGTTTTAAATATCCAAATATTCAAAAAGGGAACAAAATACTTTATGCTAACCTGATAATATTCCTTTCCCTACACATTTTAATATTTCTATTGGATCACAAGTTCCTCATCATCGGATCAAGATAGATCAACGGTTGGCACTATCTCGCTATGAGAAGTTGCATGTTGTTTTGCCATAGCAACATAGTGCCTTTTGGCCGCATGTCAGGTGGGTCCTTCCTTTCCTTGTTGTTTCTTCGGCGCCAGGTTTTGCTAAATCCACGATGGGCGCTATGGCACTATCAGAAAATTTGTGTTCCTCGCCATTAGCAACATAGCACCCAGACAGAAAGTGATACTGCGGTGACATCAAAAGGAAGGTGGGTCCCAAGTATGCCCCGTCAGATATCAGTGATAAAATTTGTTAGACATCTTGGCAGTTGGTCAATTTTTTCATTGGCTAAAGTATAATTGTGTAGAATGTGGGTCCTACTTCACTTAGCGAGCTGCAAACGAGGATTTTTCAGACAGGTTGGCACATGGCCAGTTTCTATTGGTCGGTATACTGATAGGTCAGATCCATCTTACTTGTCGCTAGATCTCAAAAAATCAACAGTGGGCACTATCTCGCTATGGGAAGCTGCGAGGATATTATCCATAGCAACATAGTGCCTCGGCAATGCATGGCACAAATGATGTAATGGGCCCACCCTTCTCCAAAGTAATATTATGACTCGTCCTCAGTGGCAGTTGTCAGGTGGGTCATAGTATAGTGGTGATATTTCATTGGTCCATTCAGCCAACTCAGTGTGTTGTTGTACAATGTTGTTGATCATCGTAGATCTAAGGAAATTGATGGTAGGTGCCATCTCGCTATGGAAAGTTCCAAGGATACTACCCATAGCGACATAGCGCCATTGTGCCACATGTATTAGTGGGGCCAAGTCTTGCCAAGATGAGGATGCCAAGTTGTGCTAGATGGTTGCCAAGTATTTCGTGGGCCCAAAATTTTTAAGGAGATAACACAGTAATATGGCAAGTCTTCACGATCGTTAGATCAGTCTAAATCCACGGTGGGCACTATCTTGCTATGAGAAATTGCTTGAAGGATATGCATAGCGACATAGTGCCTTGGTGACACATGTCCCAATAGGTTCGATGGAGACAATAACGATTAGATGCGCTGGCAGTTAATGTGACTATCGTAGTTGGAGTTTAAGGAATTGGTGCAGTTAGTAAAGAAAGATTGGTCAACCTCAGGAAGACCTTATGGGGTGGCAAACTGAAAAGAGGTCGTTGGTCCATGTGGCTCATTCTAGTGCTAGGTTTATGTTGACTTACTAACCCTACTGATTTAGGTGCTCAGGAATGAAGAAAGTCATGATTTTTTATGCGATTTGATCTTTGTGATCAATCCCAACCAACCTAGAATGAATGCAAAACTAGGAAGAACACTCCACCTCTGATCCAATCCATCTACCTAGTCAGAATGGCTTAATGGCACCATTTTTGTCCTCTCAAGGCATTATTTGATACAAAAGATCAGATATCATTGCATCTAGATCTGTATCCAAATCAGATTTTCTCCATGATTTTTCTTTGTAGGGCTTAATGGCAGGTTGTTGTGAAGTAATTATAGTTGGAGGACACCCCAGTTATGCCTGAGCTATAAAGACAAAATTTTATGAATTTTAAAGGGTCAACCTTTTTCTATTTTCTATATTATTGCTCTGTAGATTCTCAGTGTAAATTCCCCTATGCTTCTAAACTACATGATTTTCTGTCTTATCTCCTTCACCCATTGGTATGAAAGTGCAAGAATTTTTTGCCTCTTACTAGTGTTTTATAAAGATCTATGATCTGCATGACAGTATCTCCTTGGCCTATGAATGATAATATAAGTGAATCTCTCTTTGCTTGTGTCATTCATCTTGGTCTTCTGATCTGCATGTAATTATTAGATTAAAGCAAGTCTGAATGTGTATATCCTTAGTTTCATTGTGGTTCAATAGTGCATATATGGGTAGAGTTTGGTCTGAACACTCTATTTTGGTGCATCACCTCTTTAGATTGGATTAGGTAGATTTTCTTTCATGCTCTCCTTCTCCCATTTCTCTCCAAGAGTAGTTAGGTGCATCTTGATAGTAAGAGGAAGCCAACCTTCTCCGGAGACTCAACCTCACAGTTCAAGTCCCACAGCTTGGAGGTTGTTTCCATGTTTCACTAGGTTGTCCTCATGCATAGGGTTTGGACAAGGGTGAAAACCTAAGTGAAAACAATTTTTGGCACACCCGGTGGGACAACTTTTCAGAAGATTTCAAGCCTACTAGTGTCAAAAGGGAAGATTTCAAGATCAATACCGAGGAGATAGTACTGGCTTCAGTGTTTAAGCCTTCAAGGGGCTCATTTTTCAAAGTACTTGGTGACTTTGAGCTTCAAATACATATCTGGTTCCAGACCAAAGTTGTAGTGATTCATGCCCAGAGCTAAAACAAGGGCATCCTCTAGAGGTAAGTTTTAGTATCAAGAGCTTTCATTTTCAAACCCTACAAGAGGAAGACTAGAATATCTTTATCACCGATTAGGAGTGCAATAGTAACAAATACACCTACAAGATCTATCTCTACTCCTCCTGCTGTTAGATCTCAGCTTAGACTGCCATCAATACATATCAATAGATCACTTGTCTATATGGCATTTCCTAGAGCTCATAATTTTTTCACCTTTAATGGTAGGAGCCCTCTCTTATTAGCCCAAAGACATGACATACTAGTAGCTGCCTTCAAAAGTATACCAGAGTTTACTGGTGAAACTTCTATCTCTCCCTTAGAACACATTCAAGAGGTTGCAAATGTCTACAATATCCATGGTATTACAGAGGATGATGTTGTAGTTAGGCTCCTAGCCTCATCCATGAAAGGAAAAGCACTACAATGGTATAGAGGTTTAGCTCATGGTTCTATAATAGATTGGGAAGGATTAGGAGCAGGATTCTGCAAATATTTTGAGGATAAAAGTGACTATTTATCACTTTTAGAGTAGTTGACTACTATAAAAAGAGCCCCCATGTATGTATGACTGATTTCAATTATAGATTTCAAAAAGACATGGGATAGAATACCTACTTCAGTGAAGCCTACCCCTGGTAATGCCTTCTTGCATTACCTTAGAGCTTTTAATAGTGATATTGCCACTACAATCCAAACTATGGAAGGAGATACCTTGCCTAATGCTTATGACATAGCAATAAAATTAGAGAACATCCTAATACAAGGAGGTAAGCTAGCTCCAAGGCCTCCTATGCCTTTCTTCCCTGATGTTCCAAATCATCAACCAACAATGGCTCCTCTTCCCACAACTTCTACATCACAATCCCTTGTTCCAGTCCCTCAAGCTTCCACATCTTCAAATGGGATAGATGAAATCAAAGAGATGATGCAATCTCTGATGTAGAACATGGATAAAAGAGAAAAGAACCTAGAGAAAAGATTGCAAGATTATGTGAAGAAGTTGGAGGATAACTCCTCTATGATGCAGAAAGTAAGCAACAAGGTGATGACTTTAGAAAGACAGCAAGCTCGAGGTAGTAAGCCTTATCAATTGCAATATCAAACTCCAAGCAGTGGTAGGCCCCCAAATCCTAATCATTGGAACAATTATTTTGATTAGAGTAGGCAGGGTGGCCATGCTTCAACCTCAAATGTAAACCAAAGTAGGGCCATAGTCCCTCAAAACAATATGGCTCAATATTAAAAAATTTGTCCCTCCTGTAACTACTCCTATGCCTATTGTATGTGTCAGAAGGCTAAATATTTTATGGCTTTGACAGTCCAAGAGCCTATTATACAACAATCATACAAGGAGGACCAATCTAAAGATGCCTCAGATATACAAAGACAGGGTGATTGCTCTTTTATGAATCATCAGATGGAGGAACATTGTAATGTAAACCAAGATTCCATTGCTCATAACACTAGAAGCAAAAGAAGAGCTATGGAAGATGTTGTCCCTCCTTTCCCCAACTAGGCCTCAACTTCAAATGCAATATCTCATGAGCAAGAAGCAAATAATCAATCAAGTGTCTTTCAGCAACAAAGGCAAAATCATGGCAGGAAGGATGCAAGTGATCCTCAGGTTATTCCATCTCAACCTCATACAATTGTAGCTCCCAAAGCTTTTACCAAAGCACCTGCTCCTACATTCAATGTGGTAGAGCAAATGAAGAAGAAAAATATGAATATCTCTATGTGGGATGTTATTGCTACTATACCCGTGCAAAAGAGGTTACTGCAGCAAGAATTGGAAAGAATTGAACCAAAGGATCATCCACCTAGTATGGAAAGTGCCACAAGCCTAGTACAACCATCAAGGGAAGTAGAAACAAGTAAAAAAGTTAGACTTCCTCCATTCTATGTTTCTCTAATTATAGGGGGCAAGCTAGTCCATAATTGCATGATTGATTCAGGGGCTAGCAGTTCAGTGATGCCTAGGTGTGTTGCTGATGCTTTGGGAATGAAATATGAGCCCATTGTTAGGGATGTATTACAATTGGATGGTAGTACTTTCAAGATTGTAGGGATCCTTAGGAATGTGGAGATGGCCTTACATGCATGCCCTGGTTGTACTGTAACCCAAGATATCTCTGTTGTTGAGGTCAAGCCATATTTTTTCATCTGTCTGTCAAGAGACTTCACTGCCCAAATAGGTGGTTTCATATCTTCTAATTGGTCATATATGTCTTTTAAAATGAGATATGGAGCCAATGCTTCAATCAAAGTAGAGCCTGAAGCCTTCCATCATACTGAATCTTACACCCCCAACCCCATCAACATGAATTACCCTATTCTAGAGATGAATGAGAACGACATAGTGAATGAGCCCACCACTCCCCTAGAGAAGATACCTAATTTTTTCTTGGATGAATGGGCTAATACGTATCAATTTGACCCTATGCCAGAAACCCTTGAGATAGGTCTCAGTACATACTGTATATTGGAGAAAGATGCTCTAGTTCCCAATCTTGTGGGTACTAAAGAAGATATGAGTGGGATATGGAGTATGTACTTTGATGGATCAAGGAATACAAATGGATCAAGGGCTGGTGTGATGTTAATTTCTCCTGCACAAGTAAGGTACTATTTCTCCTTCAGGCTCTAGTTCAGTTGCACTAATAATGTGGCCGAGTACAAATCCTTGATTCAAGGTCTCCTACTTGCTCAAAAAAGAGGAATCCAAGCATTAAGGGTGTATGGTGACAGTGAGTTGGTGGTTAATCAAGTGAGAAATCAGAATACCATTAAGAATGGTTTGCTCAAGTCTTATAAAAATAGGGTATCGAATTTCTTGAAGGTTTCAATGCATTTAATATTCAAAGCATCCCTAGAAAGGAAAATAGATATGCTGATACACTTGCAACAATAGGTGCATCTTGTGATGTGCCAGGGAATCTTGAGGAGGAGAGGAAGCAACAAATCAAAGTAGTAGTAAGGCCTGCCATCTCTAATAACAACATCCATCGGCAAGTGTTTTAATCTAATGAGCAAGTTGTCAGATTCTTGCAGAATGAAGCAGAGTTTTCAAGCAGGAACCAGTTGAGACTGCAGGATCAGTATGGTGATCAGATCATTCATCTCAGTTCTAACAAATTGCCTAAGGGTCTCATTAGCTTAGAGAGTGTTTTTAATCTTGATGATCAAGCAAGAGGCAGGGCCATGAACCTAGTTGCTGATGAAGATGACTACACTCCAGTCATGATTGTCGATGGAAAGTCCTTAAACATGGGGAAGGTATGTTTTAAAATTGAACAAGAAAATTTTATTCATCTATGTCAAGAATTTAATGATATATTTTCCTGGACATATGATGACTTAAAGGGCTTTGACCCCCAAGGTTGTTTCAACATACCATAGATTTAATTAATGATGTAAAACCAGTAAGACAAAAATAGAGACCAGTGAATCCCAAGATTGAACCCTTAATGAGAAAGGAGCTATCCAAATTGATTGAGGCCCACATAATTTTTCCCATCAAACACTAATCATGGGTAGAAAACCTTGTCCCTGTTAGGAAGAAAAATAGAGAAATTAGATTGTGTGTGGACTTTAGGGACCTTAACCAAGTTTCCCTTAAATATCACCATCCTCTCGCTTCTATGGAGAAAATTTTGTCCAAGGTCAGTGGTTCAAAGAGATTTTCATTTCTTGATGGATTTTCTGGCTACAATCAAGTGTTGGTTAAAGAGTCTGATAGGTACAAGACTGCATTTACCACTAAATGGGGTACCTATGCTTATTGTAAGATGCCATTTGGGCTAACAAATGTAGGTGCTACATTTTAGAAGGCAATGGAGATGGCCTTCAAAAGATTGATTGACAAGTTTGTCTTAGTTTACCTTGATGATATTACAGTGTATTCAAAGGATGTAGAAGATCATTTTGATCATCTAAGACAGGTATTCCTAAGATGCAGAGAGTTTGGGGTTTCCCTTAACCCAAGCAAGTGTGTCTTTGCTACTAACCAAGGAAAATTATTAGGACATATTGTATCTGAGGATGGCTTAACCGTTGATCCAGAGAGAACAAAAGAAATACTTGCCCTTCCTCTTCCTAAACACAAGAAAGGGCTACAAATTTTTTTAGGTAGGATAAATTTTGTGAGAAGATTTATCCCAAATCTTGCTACCATGGTGAAACCTCTTACAGCTATGCTCAAGAAAGGTATGGTCTTTGCATGGACCAAGGAAGGGAAGGAAAGTTTTGAAGAGATCAAGATAGCCATAGCCTCAGCCCCTACTCTCATGAATCCAAATTTTGAGAAAGATTTCATCCTTTATACCCTAGGTCATAAGTTAGGCATTTTTGTTGTCCCGACTCAAAGAAATGATAAAGGTGACGAGTAGCCCATAGCTTTCTTTAGTGAAGGGCTGAAAGAGTATGAAGATAAATACAACAATGTAGAGAAGCAAGCCCTTGTAGTCATCAAAGCTTTAAAGAAATTTAGACACCTCCTATCTCATAATAAGATTCATTTGTTAGTACCCCATGCTAGTGTGAAGGATTTCCTTTTGAGCAAAGATATTAGTGAGAAAAGAATTGGTTGGATTACTAAAGTGATGGAATATGCTATTGAAATTTAGATTACCAAGCTAGTAAGAGGGAGGGGGTTGTGTAAACAGATGTTATCATCTCAAGAACCTGATGAGGAAGTTGCTATGATACTAATAGAGCAACAAGAGGTAAGAAATAGCGACCCAAGGAATTGGATGGATGATATGATGAATTTCTTATTAGGCAATGGATACCCTCAAGGATTAGATAGAACTAAAAGGAGACAGTATAGATTATAGTCAATTCCTTATGTCATAGTTGACGGTGTCCTCTTTAGAAAAGATTTTAATGGAGTCTATTAAGATGCCTTGATACAGACTAGGCTGAAAGAATGATCAAAGAACTTCATGATGGTCCTGATGGTGGTCACTTCTTAGCTAGAACAATTGCAATGAAGATCATGAGGGTTGGTTACTTTTGGCCATCCTTGTTCCATGATTGTCATAGGTATGTAAGGAAGTGTGAAAAATGTTCCTTCTTCTCTGGAAAACAAAGACTTGCAGCTCTTCTCCTTCATCCTATTCAGGTGGACCAGCCTTTTGCTCAATGGGGATTGGATTTCATAGGCCCTATCAATCCTCCTTCTAATTTAGGTCACTAATGGATTTTAGCTGCTATAGATTACTTCACCAGATGGACAGAGGTAGTTGCATTGAAGGATGCCACTGAATCTTTAGTTGTTGAGTTCCTTGATGGAATTGTGACCAGGTTTGGTGCCCCTTCAACCATTATTTCAAATAATGCAAAGTCTTTTGTTGGAGCTCAAATTTGTGCATGGGCAATGGATCATAATATCTATTTGAGCACATCCTCAAATTACTATCCTCAAGGTAATGGTTTGGTTGAGTCCTCCAATGAGAACCTGATCAGGATCATGAAAAGGACAATAGAAGATAACCAGAGGTGTTGGTATAAAAAACTAAAGACTGCACTGTGGGATGACAGAATAATGCCTAAAAGGTCAATAGAGAATTCACCATTTGTGTTAGTCTATGGCAGAGAAGAAAGGCTTCCAATTTCATTAGAGTTCTCATCCCTAGAGCTAGCTCATCAGCTAGAGTTGATTGAAGATGATGCCATGATAGTAAGAATGGCAGAGGTGATGGAGCTAGAAGAGAAGAGAAGTGAAGCCATGTAGACCCTAGAGACACACCAACAGTAGGTAAAAAAGAGTTTTGATAGGAAGGCTAAGGTCAGAATCTTCAAGGAGGGAGATTTGATTCTAAAATGGGATGCATATAGGGAAAAACTAGGAAGACACTCAAAGTTTGATGCATTATGGAGTGGTCCCTATCTGATTGTCAATTGCAAACAGGCTAATGCTTTCCAGTTAAGCAAGCCTAGTGGTGAAATTTTGCCCATCCCAGTCAATGGGATCTATCTCAAGCCATGTTTCTAAGTGTTTGAGATTCCATGTACATAGTTATTTTAGTTTTGTTTCCAGTTGTTTCCTACTTTTCCAAGAAGTGCACGAGCACAGGATTGTCTCCGTGAGACAGCAAGTTTTGAAATTTTGAAGGGTGTAGAAGGAGGTTTTGGTCTCTAGTTCTAGTTGCAGAGACAGGGGTTTCAGGGTTTTCCTCTCAGAGGTAGGGTTAGGGTTTCATAGTATACATAGGATCCACATCTTTTTGACTCTGTAGCCCAATGGATGCATGAGGTCACTGGTCTATGCATAGCTGGCTTGCATCCCCTCTAAGTTGCCAAATTTGTTGGTCATTTTTGCCTTCCCGCCAGAATCACCACATTTGAATTCAACATAGTAATGTTCACAGGTTTTAAATATCCAAATATTCAAAAAGGGCACAAAATACTTTATGCTAACCTGATAATATTCCTTTCGCTGTGAATTTTAATGTTTCTGCGAGCCCGCAAGTTCCTCATCGTAGGATCGAGATAGATCAATGGTTGGCGCTATCTAGTTATGGGAAGTTGCACGTTGTTTTTCCATAGTGACATAGCACCTTTTGGTTGCGTGTTAGGTGGGTCCTCCCTTTCCTTGTTTTTTCTTCGATGCTGATTTTTGCTAAATCCACAGTGGGTGCTATGGCACTATTGAAACATCTGTGTTCCTCACCGTTAGCGACATACCAACTAGACAGAAAGTGATACTATGGCGACAACAGAAGGAAGGTGGGTCCCAAGTATGCCCTGTCGAATATCAGTGATGAAATTTGTCAAACACGTTGGTAGTTGGTCAATTTTTTCATTGGCTAAAGTATAATTGTGTAGAATATGGGTCATGCTTCACTTGGTGAGCCGCAAACGAGGATTTGTCAGACAAGTTGGCACACGGCTAGTTTCTATTGGTTAGTATACTAATAGGTCAGATCCATCTTGCTCATCGCCAGATCTTAGAAAATCAACAGTGGGCGCTATCTCGCTATGGGAAGTTGCGAGGATATTATCCGTAGCGACATAGTGCCTCAACGATGCATGGCACAGATGACGTAATGGGCCCGCCCTTCTTCAAAGTAATATTACAACTCATCCTCGATGGTAGTTGTTATGTGGGTCATAGTAGAGTGGTGATATTTCATTGTTCCATTCAACCAACTCAGTGTGCAGTTGTACAATTTTGTTGATCACCATAGATCTAAGGAAATTGACGGTAGGTGCCATCTCACTATGGAAAGCTGCGAGGATATTACCCATAGCAACATAGCGCAATTGTGCCACATGTATCAGTGGGGCTAGGTCTCATCAAGATGAGGATGCCAGGTTGTGCCAGATGGTTGCCAAGTATTTCATGGGCCTAGAAGTTTTAAGGAGATAGCACAGTAATATGGCGAGTCTTCACAATCGTTAGATCAGTCTAAATCCACAGTGGGTGCTATCTCGCTATGGGAAATTACTCAAAGGATACACATAGCAACATAGCACCTCAGTGACATGTGTCCCAGTGGGTCTGATGGAGATAGTAATGGTTAGATGCATTGGTAGTTAATGTGACCGTCGCAGTTGGAGTTTGAGGAATTGGCGCAGTTAGTAAAGAAAGATTGGTCAACCTTAGGAAGACCTTATGGGGTGGCAAAGTGAAAAGAGGTCGTTGGTCCACATGGCTCATTCTGGTGCCAGGGTTATGTTGACTTACTGACCGTGATGATTCATGTGCTCAAGAATGAAGAAAGTCAAGATTTTTTTATGCGATTTGATCTTTGTGATCAATCCCAACCAACCCAGAATGAATGCAAAACTAGGAAGAATGCTCCACCTTTGATCTAATCCATCTACCTAGTCAGAATGGCTTAATGGTACCATTTTCATCCTCTCAAGACATTATTTGATATAGAAGATTAGATATCATTGCATCTAGATCATATTTTCTCCATGATTTTTCTTTGTAGGGCTTAATGGCAGGTTGTTGCAAAGTAATTACAGTTGGAGGACACCCTAATTATGCCTAAGCTATAAAGGAAAATTTTTATGAATTTTAAAGGGTCAACCTTTCTCTGTTTTCTCTGTTACTACTCTATAGATTCTTAGTGTAAATTCCCCTGTGCCTCTGAACTACATGATTTTATGTCTTATCTCCTTCAGCCATTGGTATGAAAGTACAAGAATTCTTTGCCTCTTACTGGTGTTTTGTAGAGATCTATGATTTGCATGACTATATCTCCTTGGCCTATGAATGATAATATAAGTGAATCTCTCTTTCCTTGTGTCATTCATCTTGGTCTTCTGATCTGCATGTAACTATTAGATTAAAGCAAGTCTGAATGTGTATATCCTTAGTTTCATTCTGGTTCAATAGTGTATATATGGGCAGAGTTTGGTCTGAACACTCTATTTTGGTGCATCACCTCTTTAGATTAGATTAGGTAGATTTTATTTCATGCTCTCCTTCTCCCTTTTCCTCTCCAAGAGTACTTAGGTGCATCCTGATAGTAAGAGGAAGCCAACCTTCTCTGGAGACTCAACCTCACAGTTCAAGTCCCACAGCTTGGAGGTTGTTTCCATGTTTCACTAGCTTGTCCTCATGCATAGGCTTTGGACAAGGGTGCAAACCTAAGTGACAATAATTAGTTCATGTAAAAAGATTCAAAACTATTGAATATACATTGAAGGATGGGACGATTGGAAGGTGTTATCTAGTTATAGATAAAGTTAGTTGTCATGCATTTATGGATGAGTTTAAGAGTGTGATCATACCAATAAATGTTAAACACTTTCAATATGCTAGATGGCTTGATGGACAATTTTGCATATGTAAGAATAAGTTTCCAATTGATAAGTTATAAGTTTTTAATCATTGACTTTGGAGAGAACTATAAGCTTGCACCCCAAGATGAGGTATAAGCACAATATTACAATTCAATTCAAGTAGCAATTTTTGTTCATATAGTTTATAGGTATGCACTTGATAGTACACAAGAGGATCAAAAAATATTGAGAGAGTACCATTTCTATATGAGTGATAATAAACTTCATTCATTTGAGTTTTTTCATAATTGCTTCAAGGTCTTTTATGATAATTTAAGAGAGAGATAAATTCAAATGATACAACATCTAATATTGTTAGATAATTGTATAGGATAATTCAAGAATGCTAGAATATTCTACTGGTTTAAAAAATATTAAGGCAAATTAATATCCAACATATGTGGAGTTTTTTTTGAGGCTGGACATGGTAAAGGAGAAAATGATGGTGTTGGTGCATGTGTGAAGAGAGACCTTTGTAGAGAGAAATTAAAATTTGAGAAAAAGGCCAAATTCAAAAATGTACATGACATTGTGGAATGGTGTAACAAATATTTGTACACAAGATCAAGTCAAAACTCTACACTCAAACATTTTCTTCTATCTATTTGAGGAGAAGAATATCCTTTCAAGATATGAATATGCTACAATTAGTGGGTCAGCTAAATGACATTCATTTAGGAGTTGGATTCTAACACTTGGACTATATGGACTAGGGAGCTTGCTCATTTTTTCAGTTTTGTCTTGGGTTGAAGACTAGCAAAAAAAATCATTAGCACCTACTAACACACATATTGAAGATGATATAGCAAATGAAGGCCCAAATCTTACATTTTCATCAGAAGACTGTGGTTGTATTTCGAACCTCATACAACCCGGTATCCAAATTTTAATTAAACTTTGTTGTGACCGTGCCTCAATTTATATTATTTATTTATATACATATCATTAATATAATTCAAGTACATTTAATTAATATATTATTTATTTATGTACATGTCATTATTATTTATGTACTTTATCTTATCTTGCAAGACATGGTTATGTTGTTATTATACCTGATGATAATGATGAACATACTGAGTATTGGATAGCTAGATGTGTGGAACCTTAAAAAAATTGATACGTCATCAAGTAGATAATGATGGTTTTGAATATTTAGTTGGGTATGTCATTGTTGTTGGCACTTGGCTACGTTCATACCTAACAAGAAGAAATGGCTTACCAACATTTGAAGACTACCAATTAGAAAAGAATATTTTACACTATTCTCATTTGGTTGTGGCAAAGACTATCAAATTAGAAAGATACAAAGGGAGACCACCAATAAGTTATTAGGAGTAATTTCAATGGAATACCATGAGACAATCATAGATGCATTGCAAAAGAGAGAGGATGCAGATGGCATAGTAAGATGACTACAAAATACACACATGTAAGTTTTTTCTTTATTGTGCTCTTTTACATATGTACTTATATAGTTTAAATGTACTTATATAGTTTTTTCTTTATTTTTAATAGAAAATTAGATAACTTATATACCTCTTATTTAGGTCTCAAGTACAAATTTATGCAAATTTAAATGTTTTAGGTGGATCCAACATCAACATCTTGTCCAATTACACATAGTGAGTGTACATTAAACATATTTACATAATCCATATCATAGGTCTAATAAATTTTTTCTTTTACTAACATTTCAATTTGTGTATTTTTTTAGTTTTACAAGACCTCATTTGAAGAAATGTGTTCAACCAATTTTTTTATTTCAATCGAAACATGTTGTAAACATTTTAAAACACAAGTTAACTTCTATTTATCTCCTTCATATTGTGTTACATATATATGAATTCACTTATTTTAAATAATATATGAGTTTAGTTGTGTAAAATATAGGAGCTCACTTCTAATCGAAAGTTATTGGTGTGCACTTGATATTAAATCTTTGTCAATTTGTAATGACCTCCTATATTTTTTCATTAATTTTACATTGAAACATGTTTAAATTAATATTTCTATGTTTTATTAAAATTATTAAAATTATTGTTCATACCATATACTAACAAAATGTGTCATAACATGAATAAAACATGTCACAATAAACAAAGTGGGTCATACTTACAACACGATAACATAAGAAGATAACATACACTAGCATGATAACAAGTCATAAAAATATATAACATGGTCTAATATGTGTGACAATTTTCATGATCTATGAAGTCCAAAAAAACTTAGAATAGATAATTGTCCCGATACAAAGTGTATCATAAAAAATGTTTCATAAAAACACAATGTAAAGGTGCCAAAAGACCTAATCTATCTAATTTGTAGTCCTCTTTACTCCACACGAAGAGGACTCAGATGGATCATCCTGTGTAACATGACATGTCTCATAATGTGGGGCATCATGTGCCACATCTTGTGTGGCATCTTGAGAAGAAAATATGTACATTCTTAATTGAAATGCGTTTCAAATTCTAGTTTGCAAATAAAATAAAATATTTAGTACTTATTTAAAATTGTACCATGTGAGATAGGTGTCCCTCTATGACAGGAGGAGATGCACTGTCATAGCTACCAAATGTGGTAATGGTCAAGTCCTATAATAGAATACACAAATTTTAAAAATTTGATAAAGATCATAATGAACTATGTATAAATAAAAATACTGACCTCAAAAGGTGATGTATGTACCTCCATCTAGCTTAGTCAGATACTCCCACCAATACTCATGTTGACATCCTCCTAAGATCATGGATACACAAAACTTGAGTCAAAATTATGTATACATGAATTTTAAGAAGTACACAAATTTAAAAGTACATAATTTACACTATAATGTTTTGCAATAAATACATATATATCATACTTGACTACTAGCCAATGTCAAAGATGAGTCTAGAGATATGCTTGTACAATGATGATCACGTACTCCAATGGCCTACAATTACAAAATACAATGATGAATCAGAGTTGTAGAGATAAGTTAGTAACCATACATATGCAACAGAAAAATCTTGAAAAAGTACATACAGTACATATTTGAGGTTGAGCCTCACTACTAGAAGCATGGACATGTCTAAAATGGCCAAAAGTTGAAGGACTAAAAAAAAAACTATATTGAGGCCTAAATGGAATAGTATAATCCATCCCTATTTGTAAAACCAACATACATTATTATACGTGAATTGAAGTTGAAGATAAGTTAATAACAATGTGTAAATAAAAATAGTGAAAAGTATTTTTCTTGAAAAGTTCATACCTGAGGTATTTGAGGTTGTGCCTCATTGGTGGATGGATCAAGACCTATAGAAGCATCTAACTGTGTAACTGATGACAATCCCTACAAAATTAGACAAAAAGAATATATGAGCACATGCTATTAAATTTGAGTTCTAATGCACAGTATTTTAGTGTAATTCAAAGTGAATATCGTATGAGGGATGCTAACGTCTAAAGGTCTCGAAAAAAACTATACTTTCTCCTAGGAGGAACAATATCATCCACCCTCTATTAATTTAAAATCAAAATACATTAATATCATTAATACAATTATGCATATGTAGAAAGTAAATAATAATGTACTTTATAAATTTTAATTAATTTTTACCTGTTGCTCCTGATTATCTCCCTCCCCACAAACAAGGTCAAAAAATGATGACACATCAATATCATCACTAACACCATAATGAGTAGCATACGCCTCATCATCAAAATCAACACCCTCGACATCATGGGCATCTAGTGTTGTATTTGCATCACTCTGGGGGCTTCTGCATATACCCCCACAACTAGTACAAATGTGTCCAAGGGGATGAATATCCTACACCTGCATCCACTAGTCTACTAAATTCCTCAAAAGGGCACTCAATGAACTAAGAGAGGATAAAACTACTCAACAATGGAAAGGCACTAGAATAACTAGAGCAAGATAAGGAACAAGAGACCAAGGACATCAACAATTCCTTGTATTATCACTCAGCTTTGCCCTAGGCCTATCCTGAGGCATCCCTCCACCGACCCCCTGAAATGGTTTTGTATCAAAATAATTGGGTTTTGAACCCAATTCAAACTATGCCCATAATTTCCTAAGAAAGTACATGGGCACTTCATGATTAGTGTGTGGTGGATGGTCAAGTACCATCCACCACCACTCCCAAAAATGCTCTAATATGCGGGGGTGTGTGCACCATTTAATACATATACGAGGCTTCTTGTCACTTATATATTCACCCATCTTCGGGTTCCTAAAATATCTTCTTAAGTGTCCTTTATTTATTTTCAGTACATGGACCTATTTATAAGATAGGCCATCAGAATAGAAGGAATGCATATTTTGCTTCCATGCTCTAAAGCTATCTATTTCATGGTCTAAGTGCTCTATAGACTATACAATTCCTTGCTATATGTGAGGCAAAGTAGCTTGGGGGGTGGGGTTCTCACACCTAAGAATTTGTATGTCTCACATGAGGTCACGGTTGTTGTGCCTCATGCTCTCTCGCAACTCCTTTGGGGTAGGTGGTTGACAAGGACTAGGTGGTCGTAGAGGTGAGGGTGGAGGCAGAGGGGGAGAGGGTGGGGGTGGGGGTGGGTCCTCACCAAATATGTCATCCATGAAACATAATTTGTATATATGTATACAACATAAAAATTTACAAAATTACTATTTAATTATAAAAAACTAAAACATATAAATCTAATTACATGTCTTTAAAACTATTTAAACATCTTAACTTTACATGTCATAGTTAGGGTAAGGGTTTACAATTATGTAATGGAAACCTATTTAAATTCGTCTAGGTTGGTACTGATGCTTAGTGCTAGGGTTAGGGTTTAGGTTATGATTAGTGTTTATCAATTAAGTTTATGATTCAAGTTAGTAGTATAGTCAGTGTTATGATTATGCTTAGACTTTGGTTCTAAAGTGTTAGGGTTTATATATTATATTTTAATGTTTATGTGTTTATATTATGTTTTCGGTTTATTTGCACAAATTTTTCTTTTGTTTATATAAATGTTTCATAAAGTATTGAAATAAAATGAAATGAATTAATTGATATTTAAATAAACATGTATAATTAGCATGTCAAAATTGCATTTACACCATTCAAATTATGATCAAGATTCTATCAACCTTGTAAATTATATATATTTAATTTTAAACCTAATATCAAGTGGGTATATCATCCATAATGGATGAGAGATTCGCCATTTAAATAGTACATATTATGACTTTTGATAAACTCATGGATGTCAACCTTAAAGCTTACAATATGTATTATAGCATTTGATGATGACAATGACTAAGAATAGTTAACAATAGACATTTATTTGGATTAAGGTAAAAATAAGTTTTATAAGGAGATCCAAAACCACAAATATAAACTAAAAACTTTGAATGATAACTCTAAATTAACAAAATGAACACAAAATTATATAACCCTAGAAATATAAATAACTCAAGCACGTAACTTAAAACCCCTTTAAAACATTGTATTAAACCATTGTATCAAATTCATTCCTAGTTTAGATAAATACTTATGTTGGGTGTTAGGGTTAGGGTTTAGGTTATGATTAGGATAATATTTAAGATTCTAATTTGAGTTAGCAGTATAGTTAGTGTTATGATTGTGCTTAGACTTTTGATTATAAAGTGTTAGGGTGTATATTATATTTTGGGTTATGGTTACACTTGATATATGGATTAGGGTTTTAGTTGGGGTTTAAATGAAAAATCTTGATCCTAAATGTTGAATCCCATTTTACTAACCAATAGTCCTAAACACTAAATCTAAATCTAAAACACTAAACTCTAAATCCTATTAGATAAAAATAATCCTAAATAATGAACCCTAATTATAAATGTTAAATATGAACCCTAATTGTAAATGCTAAATCATAATTGTAACCTTAATCATAAGAGTTAAACCCTTATAATCCTAAATGCTAAACCCTAACCCTTTAATACTAAATGTTAAACTCTAATCTCAATTTTTTTAAATCCTAATCGTAACCCTATCCCTAAATCCTAACCCTAGGTAATTATAATCTAAAATTGAATACAATCTATGATACTAAATATTATATGTTAAACACTAAACCTTAATTAATGTCGAAAGGCATTCTACAATGACAGAATGGGTGGAGTGGGATGGTGTGAGCGTGTTAATGTTAACTTGTATTCTTCTAGGTTAAATTTGACAACCATCTACATGTCAAAAGTTTAAATCTTATTATAAATAAAATATACTTTTAAAAATAATTTAATAAATACCATATAAAATATTTGTTTAAATTATAATATTTGGAGATATAAATCATCTATTTTTTAGAAATTAAAAAAATCTTAAGTTAGTTAAAAACTAAATAAATGGAGATAAAAGAAATATAAATAATTTTAGATGTAATAAATTAAATTATAATTATTTTGTAGTGGATATCTATCGGCATTTCTTTAGATAGATTTATTTTAGATATCTATACTAGTCCTAGCTCATTAAATGTTTATTAGGATTAAGTATTTAAGGTTACAATTAAGATTACAGATTAATATTTAAGATAAAAATTTTAATTAGGATTATAATTAGGGCTTGATATTTCATTTTAGGGTTAGGATTTAAAAGTATGGAACTTAACATTTACAAAATTAAGTTTTCCTAGATTGAGCATTAATATATGTTGGTTAAGATCTAGGATTTTACATTTTTTATTAAAGTTTTTCCATTTAGAATTATGGTACAACTTAGCATTTAGGATAAAGGTTAGGCTCACATTTAATATTATGATCTAGCATTTAGTATTAGGGTTGTGGTTTAACATTTGAAATATAATTTTAGCATTTTTAATTAGGGATAGGATAATGGTTTGTTGTTGACAACTACGGTTTAGTATTTAGAGTTAGCACAAGTTGTTTGCATTTACAATCACCATTTACTATTTTGGAATGCTATTTTATTTAGTTAGGGTTTAAATGGATTAGGGTTAAGTTTAGGGTATGGAAATTTACATCAACTTAAAGTCTTTAGTGTTTAAACTAATATGGAGGAACTATTTAGTTTACTTCTAGTTTAAACTAATATGGAGGAGCTATTTAAACTAATGTGGATGTGCTATTTAGTTTACTTCTAGTACTTATAATTATTTAAAATTGAAATGTAAATGTGCTCGTTAAGGAATCATTAAGGAATGTAATCTCTTATGTTTTTTATGTAAATTATTATACATGTTATTGCTTTCTTAGTAAAACTTTAGATTAGTTCTTTGGATCCCTTGGTTGGGCGTTATTTAGGATTAACTTATAATCCCAATTTTAAACAAAACTCTAATCATAACACTTACTATCATCCTAACCATAATCTTAATTTGCTAAAACCTACACCCTAATATGTAAATAATTGAATAACGATCCTAAGAACCAAGTACTAATTATAAATGTCAAACCATAATCATAACCTTAAATGATAAACTATTATCCTAGAGGAGCATCATATCTACATCTACATGTCATATGAATCTAAAAACATTTACATATCTAATTACATCATTTATTGCATAGGAAGTATTTAAAAATTTCATTATATTATCCATGCATATCATTTCAAAAGAATCATATAGAGACATGTCATTTACTACATCCATCATAGATAATCAAGAAGGGTACTTAGGTAAATTTATATATAACATGATATTATAAGAAAAGAAAAACACCATATAGGAGCATCTCATGTATAAACTACAAAAATTGATCATGACACATGTAATGAGATCAAATAATATTTGTAATCACCACATATACTATCAATGTATGGGGATGATATAATCAAAATATCAAAAATGAGTAATATTGGAGCATTATCAATATCAAGGCCTCAAAATGATACAAAGACAATGATACATCATAAAAAAAATTAGAAGAGAAGAAGGAATCAGGCATCTAATTAAATAACCCTCCCTCGCCATCAAGAGGTGGAGGTGGAATATTAGTGCGAGTAGGAGGGACTACACCCTTGGATGCCTAAGAATATATAGAGAAGTGAATAACTTGTCTTTCCACTAGAATAGTTGTTGAGTATTCATCATAATAGTAAGCCTCTCTAGAGTTATGATAAGTGGCCTCACCCTGTGTAATCCTCAAATGAGAAGTTAGCTCTGCAATTTGCCTATCATGATCAATTATCATGCTAGCTCAGATGACCACCTATGTCTAGACTATCACCTAGTACTGTGCTACTCTCAATATTCTCTAGAGTCCCCTGATGAAATCTTCTTACGTGGGCTCTCATTTGGCTTCCTACTCCAGAGGCCCATGATAAAACATCAATAATTTAATATCAAAAATCAATTTTAAAAAAGGGGCATTGATTCATTAATTAATCCTAACATAATTAATCAAATCAAGTTTTTAAATCCAATGGCTAGAACTATTAATTAAATGAATTAATTAAAATGATCAATTATCCATATCATCACTAATGGAAAATGAATTAATTCCCACCAATAAAGCTTAATCATGTATTGATCAATCAAGGATTCAACCTCCACCACTCATGGAGAATGAATCCAAACCATTGAGCTCCCAGAGATTTCTATAAATGTGCCATCAACTAAAGCTTTTGAGATATCTACATTTTTGTAACAAGGTTATGCAAATCATTCTAGGTGATTTGCAAGTGCTTTTGAGTGAATTATGGGCATTTGAGAGCTAATCCATATTACAAGATCATAATCTCATTACACTTTATAGCTTTCTAGCATCATGTAGGGTTTATTTAGTGTTACTTGAGTTCATGATTACATCCATTTTATGATTACATGTGCCTAATTTACAAAATATTAAACCTTGACATTAAGTTTTAAATTCTAATTATGTCAAGTCTAACCCTTATCCTAAACCTTTATATCCTAAATTCTTAACCCTTAGACTAAGTTATCCTAAATGCTAAACCTTTATCCTAAAAATAATCATAAATGCTAAGCCCTTCTCCTAATTCTAAATAAAATTATTAAGCTTAAATGTTAAACCCTAATCTTGACCTTAACTATGATTTACATGTATAAGGTTAGGGTTTAACATTTAACATTTAAGATTAGGATCTAGTATTAGGATTTGTATTCAATTCTAGAATATAAATAGGATCTAAGTATTATAATTTAGATTTTATAAGTATATTTAGATTTATGATTAAGGTTTATAATTAAGATTTATGATTAAGGTTTATAATTAAGGTTTATATCTAGCAACTCATTAAAACTCCTTAAGAAGTTTAATGATAATTTATGAAGTTGCTTCCACCTACAAATCAGAATTACGAAAACATATTTTTATTAATTTTGAAACTATTGAGGCTAATGTTTGGATGAGCCAAGAGTAGTTCGCAGGTGGAAGACAAGTAAGCATCCAAAAGTAATTATAAAAGATGTGATCAAGTAATATAATACAAAGTTTTCTAATAGTAAAAAGACTTTGGTCATAATTAGAAAATGCAATTAATATAACACATTCCAACATAGAGATTTAGAGGGAAGAAATGTTCTATTAGCTCAAAATTCATAGCAGTTGTTAAATGATAAGTTAAGATTTAAATCACTAGAGAAGATAAATTATAAGTTTAAGTATTATGATTAGAATTAGGATTATTATGGTTAGGGATAGGGTTCATGTATTAGAATTAGGATCTAGACTTAACTTTTACATTAGCGGATAATATTTAGGATGAACTATAATCATAAATATAAAAAAAATCATAATTCTATCTCTAATCTTTCATTCTAATTGTAACATTAACTCTCATCCTAACACCATCTATTATATATCCTTTAAACAATAGCACCATAATAAATATCTGAAACCTAAATATAATTCTAACTAGAAAACTATAATCCTAGGTAAACCCTAACATTAGTCATAATCATTATAATAATCTTAATCTTAGCCATCATGAAAACCCTAAACATAACATAACTCTAAACCATAACCTTGCCATAATCAGATTAACTTTGTTTGATCCTAAGATGAACATATAATCCATAATGAGAATACAATTTCCTAGTGTCACAAAATAAGTGTACATAAAAATTGATCTAGCTACTTGAATATAGAAAAGGGAAACAATTTTGAGGAAAATAACCCTAAAAAAAACAATACATTAGAAGTTGCATTCTTAGTCCCCCTGCCAATTTCTTCATACTTTCCTTCCATAATCTTAATCATCCTCATTTTTATCTCATCTTATCCTTATATTTCCCAATGATTTTGTGCATTTCCTCACAAGTTTAGTAGGCCAAATAAATGCATAAATAGTATTGAATAACAAATCTTATAGGAGTATCAAAATATATATTCTCTTTCTATACTTGGTCAGTTAGGGGTCTAGGATAGAAACATATAACTGTTAATTATAAAATATAACTCTAGAATTCAATATAAAATATTAATCATAAAAAAATGACTACAATATATTTCATAAAGTAAATCCATTTAGGATCTAGATCATAATCTAACAAAACAATGGTTAAACTATTGGGCACTTTCACATCCTTTTCCTTAATATCAAAAACATTTTCCCAAGTGCATAGATAAAACAAGTTTGTATCTAACATTAAAACCAGATTTATATAGTTGATTTATTAATATAGTCATTTGGAGTATTATTTTATGATTAGACTTAAATTTGGTATAATGTTCAATTGGCCTTAAATTTAAAGTTTACTTGCTTGTGTTTAACTTTATTTATTTAATTGATGTGGTTTTAAAGATCTGTGCATTTATATAATTGATATTTTAGATTTAAATTTTATTAAATAGTAATTCTGTCATTTTTTATGTTGTTTAAACATATATGTAGATTATATTTGATGGACCTGCTACCACCCCCTCCCCCTCCCCCACCCCTACCTCCACCCCCTCCATCTCCACCTCCACCTCCACGACCACCTAGTCCTCCTCCACCACCCACCACAAATGATCTGCGAGAGACAATGAAGCATAACCTTAACAACCTCACATGAGATATTCAGGCTATTAGATGCAAGGCACACCCCCCTCCTCACCTACTACGCCTTGCAGATAGCATGCAAGGTTTCATTCACACCATACACATCTATATTGTGAGGTTGATTCATTTAGATTATGGAGGCAAGACATGTGTGCCTTCTACTTTGATGGCTTATCATATAGACAGGTCCATAACCTCAAAATAGGTAAAGGGCATTTTCAAAGATATTTTATAAACCCTAAGAGGGGTGATGAGATTAATGAGAAGAAGCCGCATAGTTCTATTAGATGGTGCACACATCCACTCATAGCAACACACTTTTGGGAATAGTGGTGGATGATATTTGACCATCCACCACATGTTAATCATGAGGTGCCCATGTACTTCCTTAGGAAGCTATGGGCTGAGTTTGAATTGGGTTTGAAACCCAATTATTTTGATATCAAATCATTTCAGGGGGTTGGTGGAGGGATGCCTCAGGATAGGCCTAGGGCAAAGCTGAGTGATAGAATGAGAAACTGCAGGTGACCTCAGCCCCTTGTACCTCTTCTCAGACCTATTGTACTAGCATTGAGCAGTTTCATCTGCTCTTACCTCTTTGAGTGCCCTTTCAGGCAATTTACTACAATAGTGGATGTGGGCAACACATGCTCATCCACTTGGACATATTTGTATAGTTGTGGAGGCATATGCAGAGGCCCCTAATGTGAGCAAGTGGATCCTAATGTGTCCTAATGAGACCTAATGTGTACTAATGGGTCCTAAAAATCCCTAATGTCCCCTTAGAACATATGACTCATTAAGGCACATTAGACCTCTAAATGGTGTCCTACAATGACTAATATGCTATAAAGGCTCATAATGGGTCATAATGGTTCTTAGGAGGTTGTAATTAGTCTCAAGGATTCCTAGAACCACTTACAACCCACTAAAACTCCTTAGGAAAAAATAGGATTGAATAGGGCACATTACAACCCTAAAGTGTATCCTACGATGACTAATGTGTTCTAAGGGTTCATAAAGTGTGTTAATGGTATGAATGGGTTCCAAGGAGTCATAATGGGTTCTAAGGTTTCTTATGACCACATATGACCCATCAAAACCTCTTGGAAATATTAGAATGTACTAGGAAACATTAAAAAAAATTACTTTTAAGACTTATAACCCTTTCTAATAAATTACAAGAACTTATAACCCTCCCCATATCCCTCCCTCCCTCTCTCTCCCTCTCTTCCTCCTTCCCTCCCTCTCACTTAACATGGTTAACATGGTTAAACATACATGTCAATTATCAACATAACAATAACATATAATCAATACAATGAGTAATGATCTTTAAATTATCATGTACAAGTGAAGGGTTGTTAATTACAATCAATAGTAATTTAAAACTTCAAACAAACATTAATTTAAACATGCTTGAACGTAAAAGTAAAGGAAAAAAAATAGGAGGCCATTACTTAAGTTGAAAATTAATTTATAATATCAAATGCACACCTTTAACTTTCAAATAGAAGTGACATCTTGTTTTTAAATTTGTTTGTACAACATGTTTCACAATATATGTAAGACAATGTCAATGATAAATATATAGAAGTGAACTCAAAATATAAAATTGGTTCAACACATCTCTTCAAATGAGGTCCTGTAAAATAAAATTGTAAAACAAAAACACATGTTAATAAACACATAAATTAATGTGAGGTATCTGAACTATGTAAATATATGTGTAATTTGTATGTAATCACTATGTGGAATTGCATAAGATGTTGATGCTCAATCCACTTTAACACTTAAATTTGCATAAATTGTAATTGAGACCTGAATAAGAGGAATATATATAAGTTCTCTAATTTGGTATTGACAATGCAAACATACATGTAATTAAATTATATAAGTACATATATAAAAATAACACAAGAAAGAAAAAACTTACATGCGTTTAATTTAAATGTAGTCATCCCACTGTACCATCTGCATCCTCTCTCTTTTGCAATGCATCTATGATTGTCTCGTGCTCATCCATTGAAATTGTCCATAATACCTTATTGGTGGGTCTCCCTTTGTATCTTTCTAATTTGATATTCGTTGCCACAACCAAATGAGAATAGTGTAAAATATTCTTTTCAAATTGGTAGTCTTCAAATGTTGGTAAACCATTTCTTCTTGTTAGGTATCTACGTGGCTAGGTGCCAGCTACAACGACAGACCCAACTAGATACTCAAAACAATCATTGTCTACTTGATGACATATCAATTTTTTCTTAGGTTCCACACATCTAGCAAGCCAATACTTAGTCTGTTCATCATTATTACTAGGTGCAATAACAACATAAACATGTCCTACAAGATAAGATAAAGTACAGAAACACTTTAATCACATGAGTACATATGCAAATTATATAAATTGAAGCATGAGATCACAACAAAATCTAATTAAATTGTGCATACTAGGTTCTATGAGGTCTACAATACGATCATAGTCTTCTAATGTAAAAGTAACATTTTGGCCTTCATTTACTATATCATCAAGAAAATGCATGTTAGTAGGTGCTAATGCTTTCTGTTGCCAATCTTCAACCCATTCTATATTCTTGCATTCTTCCCATTCACCTGCAAGACAAAATTGATAAAAAAAAGCAAGCTCCCTAGTCCATATAGTCCAAGTGTTAGAATCTAAACTCCTCAATGAATGTCATTTAGCTTACCCACTAATTGTATCATAGTCATATCTTGAAAGGATATTCTTTTCTTCAACTAGGTAGAAGAAACGTTTGATTATAGAGTTTTGACTTGATCCCGTGTATAAATATTTTTTACACCAATCGACAATCTCATGTGCATTTTTGAATTTAGCTTTTTCCTCAAATTTTAATTGCTCTCTACTAAGGGCTCTCTTCACACATGCACCAACACCATAATGTTCTCCTTTACCATGTCTAGCTTCAAAAAAACTCTACACATGTTGGATGTTAGTTTGCCTATGTGTCCTACTCAACCAATAGAACATTCTAGCATTCTTGAATTGTCTTGTACAATTATCTAACCATATCCAATGTTGTGTCATTTGAATTTGTCTCTCTTTTAAATTATCATAAAATATCTTGAAACAATATTGGACAAACTTAGATGAATGAAGTTTATTATCACTCATATAAAAATGGTACTCTCTCAATATTTTTTGATCCTCCTTTGTACTATCAGGTGCATGCCTATAAACTATATGAACATAAATTTTTACTTGCACTGAATTGTAATATTGTGGTTGTACCTCTTCTTGCGGTACAAGTGTGTAGTTCTTTGCAAAGTCAACAACTGAAAGTATAGTACCAATAAGAAATGTATTCTTACATATGCAAAATTGTTCATCAAGCCATCTAGCATATTGAGAGTGTTTAGCATATTTTGGTATGATCAAACTCTTAAATTCATCCATAAATGCATGACAACTAACTTTATCTGTAACTAGATCACACCTTCTTCCAATCTTCCCATCCTTCAATGGATATTCAATAGTTTTGAATCTTTTTACCTCAACTAATTGTTGTCCAAAAGTAGTCAAAGCATTTTCATGCAAACATTCATCTAACAAAGAAAGATTGCCTTACATATCACATGTACCAAAAAGACATGCATTGAAAAGAAAGTATTGATCATTAGGTGGCTTACAAAACAAACCTGATATGAAATCCTTTATAGTTTGGGGTGGTATTTTTATACCACATTCTTGCAACATTTCTTTACTATGCATGGTACCACATATAGATCGAAATACACCATAATGGTAATGAAATTGAATATGAGTTTTACAAAAACATGTGATTCTTTCCTTGTTAATCCTTACATACCATGGTTTACACTTTTCAAAAGATCTTTGACTAATGGTAATATTTAATACCTTACCATCTACAAAAAATTTAAACAATTCAGTTTGAGTCATGTCCAAAAGGTGTTTAGGATGTGGATCATGTATTTTTTACCCAATTCTCAATTTAAGAACATCTCTTGAATTAGGTGATACTCTTGTATTATCATGCCAAAAAATTTCAATCAAACTTTTGACTTCACTAGTAAGTTTCATATCACATCTCAGGAGTCTACCACTAGAAGTCCATAAAATATTTGTTGGATCACATTCGAAGTTAACCCTTCTCTTTACAACTCTTTCTAAAGTCTTATGATTTTCATTAAGATATCCACTTGTGTTGCTAATCAATCTTTTGTCAGATGTTGATTTGTTAACTAAAGCTGTTGTTATTGCCCATCATGCTGCATTCTTATCTTTAGACTGACTTCTCTTTTCGATAACATCAAAGGCACTAGTAATAGTGGATACGACTTGTTTTAAAGACTCATTTTTATTCTTGGGTTTTGCATACATTACCAACCTTCTCATTACTTTTCACATTTTAGACATTTGTTAGTACCCGATGTGGTCACAAATTAAAATTTTAGGTTTAGAGTTTTTGAACCACTTCGAACTGAAGTTCAAAGTAGTTCAAAGCAGTTCGACAGTTCAAATGGGTTAAAAAATGTAGATTGGTTAATTTAGAATGGTCAAGAATCTATGTTCAACTTAGTAATCAAATCCAATCACTGCTTATAATTCAATTTCGGTCAGCATAATAGTTTCAGAGGATGCAGAAGTGTAGATCAAGATGAAGATCTATTTCGATGGGTTCAATCACAAAACTTCAAAAGCATAGAACCTGTCATTTTTGATATCAGTCTACATAAGAAGTTTTACAAACTCAAAATCCATTTTAAGGGCTTGGTAATCTTAGTATTTAGATGATTTGGTGGTCTCCAAATGCAATGTTCAACCTTATTCAATATTTTGTTGATTTCTTCAATCATGATGGAAGATCCTTTCAAGGAAAAGCATAGAATTATAATGGATTATGGGAATTGGACATTGAGAAACCAAAGTATTTATAAGGCCAAACCAATCTCAAGTGACATACAATAGCTTACATTAGAATTCATCCATCTTAAAATGGAACAAACATATACAAGTAGAAGAAATCTCGGATTCTCTGATGGCAGAAAAATAGTCATATTTCGGGGGGCATAACTCCCAACTCCATTGTTGGATCTTTGTGAAATTGAGATATATTAGAATAATCCTAGTTTTCTAACTTCTCACTAAAGCAATCGTTAAAATGTTTTTGGGTTCATGAGATACATATGTCTTTCTACACCTCTATCGGATCAACACTCTGTCACCAACAAATGCCACCTATCAGCATGCATGTATTATAGGGGTCCCTGAGTGATGAACGTTTGATGGAATGCAGGTCGACAAATTTGAAGCATCGTTGATATACTTGATCAAAGGTAGGGACTAACTTTGATAGCACAGTGTGGATAATACATGGTATTCGTGAAACTCAGGGAATATATCATTGGAAGTATATGATAAGAACATTATAAGATACTAGAATAATGTTTCAAAAGTTCCAAAAATTATGGTAAATGGAAGTATATGTGCTGGTGGATTAAATAGAAGCATGAGAAGTAAGATATGTCCCACGTATTTCCCCAATTGAGAATGATGAGTCATCACTCATTCTAAACCTTGACATGTCATTTGTGTAAAGAAACATTTATACATCTTTTAAATGGCATATGAATCTAAATTACTCATGAATTTGAAATTTATGGAGTACTATAAACCCAATATGAAAGATGAAGAGTTAGGGGGTCTCTTGGATTCTACTAAGACATCATGCAACACTGAAAAGGCAATACCAAGAATCAGTTATTCAAAACTGTTGGGAAACTGAAAGGCAAAGCAAGGCTTATTTATTGAAGATTACGAGATCAGCAAAGGGTTCTAGTTTTCTGAGTTTTGGCTGAGAGACTTTGGGCTACAGCAGAACAGAGGCTGTGAATACAGGGAGTTCCACTTCTTTTCTAAACTGAAGACTTTGAGCTGCTGAATGGAAGGGCTGATGGGAAGTTTTATTTTCTGTATTTGCTAAGAGAGAAAGAGCAGTGCTTGGTTTTAATTTCTGAACTTTGTGTTGGAAAATAAGGAATATTCTAATTTTTGAATGTGTCTAAGGGAAGGGAATTCAAGTTCCCTTTTTAATTGATAATTTAGATGCATAATGTAATGAAAACTTTTTTGTTTCTACATTTTTAGAGGAGGGAGACTCGAGAGATAGTTGCATATTGGAGCTTTGAATCTGGGCAATTTTCTCTCCACTGATCGTCATCTTTGTATGACATTTAGTTTTCTCTAAATGCATTTATGTCATGAATTCTTGAATATATTTGATTTCAAAGTGTTCTAAGAGCTCTTTTTCTTTACTTTCTCAAATTTCATTCTATTTGCAACGCTGCATGCAAATGAACTTTATGTCATTTGTTAATACTTTCTTGTAGTCTTTTAGGTTCCCGCATCTACATTGTATTTACAGGTAGATGTTTGATATCCTTTCGTGCTTTCTAGTAAAAGCACCCACATTTAATTCATTGTAAACCTTGTACGAGGAGCTTTACTCGATAAAATTCAGAGGAAGGTTATTAATCTAATAATAACCTATCTAACTATTGGTGTTAGTTTGTCCTTTCACTTGGGCGTTCAGGGTCAGAATTGCGTACATTTTCTCGAAGGACAATCTGTTCACTAACAAATTTTTGGCGAGTCTGCTGGGGAAGAAGTGCAGATTTAAGTGCCTAATAATGGCTTCCTCAATTTTGTGATTATCTCCGTGTGCCGAAGATTGGCGACTCTATATTTTGAACCTGTTGAATCTTTGTTCTTGGAATTCCAATGTGCGTTATGGCGGCAGTTGCAATACAGCCATGGGGGGCTCAGATTGGACCATTTGCTCTGGCCTGTTATTCAGCCTTACCTAAAAGGTCATGGGAATATCTTCCCAAGTTCGATGGAGACAAAGCACAAGATCCGACAAATCACATCAAAGCGGTTATTATTGCATGCAGGATTCTTGGTGTGCAGGATGAAGATGTGTTCATTAGGTTATTTGTTCAAAGCCTCATGGGAAAAGCAGCGGAATGGTTTTAGCATTTGCAAGATGGATGTATTACAACTTGGGATGATCTTAAGCAGAGATTTCTGGAAAGATTTCAGCCCACAGTCAATTCCCATCAATTATTGGTGAACCTCCTTCAAATTTAGATGAAAGATGATGAATCTGTAAGGGAGTTCATTGATAGGTTTAATCGGACTATTGGTAAAATTCCTCTAGCCAACCAACCAAATGAAAGAAATTAGGTATGCTTCTTTATTGATGCTATGGATGTTGAAGTCAAGTTTTGGTTACAACGCTTTGGAATGCAAAATTTGGTAAATGTGCAAAAAGAATCAACCAGATTAGATGATGCTTTAATTCTTAGTGGTATCAAATCTATAAGGACTCCCCCAACAAAAGAATACTTTTGTGGACAACAACAGTACATTGATGAAGAAGCTACAAAAAAGAAGCGTGTTCTAGAAGAACCCAAACCTACTCCCAATGTTAATCATTTTCAGAATCTGATAGTTTTTAATGATGGAGACTTTAAAGAACCCTTGTTGGCTAAAGATGGTGCTTTAAAAATGTTAGGATTCTGCTGCGTGCATATTGAAAATAATGAGGAAGAGAAAAGCAATGCTAAAGAAATCCTAAATTCAAGTAACAAGGTTTTACTACATTTTTTTTTCAGCCTAGAAGCTAGATCTCTCAAATCCACAGGTACAAAATGTTATCTAGTTTCAAATGGTCCAGATGATAAAGATTTTCAGAATCGTATTTAGAAGTTTAGTCTCACTGAAAGAATGAGTATTGATGATTCTTTGCATTCTGAAAATTGTAATCAGCCAATTAAAGAATCTATCATTTGTGATAATGAAGCAATGCCATATTCTCGACCTAGATCTTGTGCTGATAATAAGATGAGATATGCTAATGATAATGATTTTTCTAACTCTAAAGATTTGTTATACAATGTGAATGTTGAGATGGAATGGAAACATAACCATGCCTATGTAGTACCACAACAACAAGAAAGATTAGTTATCAAAGAAGATGACCTTGCTATGAAAATTTCAGAATGTGGAAATGAGGTTGAGCACCGTGATGATTTGATAAATGAAGAAGCGGATGGGATGTTTGGTATACACAACAATGATGGTTTTCTTCCACAAAGTGAAGTTGAAAGTGATATGTCCTATTGTGAAAATGGTGGTCAGCTCATTAAAGAACGTTGTCAATCTGAAGATGGAAGTGATGTTTTTGATCAGATAAAGATGCTTTTGGATGAAGACACTCCCACTAAATTTCTTGTTGAGAAAAAGAGGTATGACATTGATTTCCAGACTAGTGGGGACTTGGCTGATGTGTTGAAGGATGTCCTTCTCAATGACGAAGAGGAAATTATAGATCAATTTCTATCATCACTTCAATTAGATCATCTCTTCCATAAAGACTCAAGTACTCATTTAAAGCTAGCTGCAAGTGAAACACTGATATGTGAGTCTTCTTTTCTTTCATCTATTTATGGTTTTGCTGATTTGGATTGTGGAAGTAGTGCTGGAAAATGTGTTGGCACTTTGGGAAAGGAAAAAGATGGAATGTATTGCATGCCTGATGAAAAATTGTTGCCTGAGAGAGATGAAGAAATCACATTCTCAAGGATGGATTCTATGTTGCACGAGACATTTCTATGCCTGCAAGTTGACCATAATATTAAAGATAATGTGCATGAATTAAACCTTGATGACAAGATTTTTAGATATTGTGCACCATCTCTTGCTGAAGTTTCAACATTCAATTTTTTTCAGTTTGAAACGGAATCTGACCTTATGGGTATTGAAGATCAATTCTTGGGTAAAGAAGAGTGTTATAATGAGTTATGGCTATTTGGAAAGGAATGTTGGATTAGAATATGCATGTGCACTTTCAGTTTGAAGTTTGGTACTGAAAGAGTCGTCAATGAGCAATGGTTTGGAGCTATTCCATTAAGGTACGTCCTACTGAGTTGGAATGGCTCCTATTTCTCTCAACCGGTAAATGGTTTCACATGATTCTTCTCTTTATTCCGGTTTCATGGTAGGTCCTATTCCTACCTTTGTAAATATTGTAAATAATTTTTGTTGTGCGTAGTGCTAGTTGGAATAATGCTCAAGCTTCGCGCTTGCTAGTAGTTTAGGTGTTTTCTTTTGGTTTTGTTTGTTGGTGTTGCCCTGCTCCCCTCCGCCCTCTCTGCAAGCAGTTCCCAGTCTTCTTCTCTTGCTGATTCTATTCGCCCATGGATAAGGCACTATTCTTCTCCCAGAGATTACTGGAGTTCCCTACTTTTGCATCAAAATTAGTCCCACAGTCAGAGCCCCTGTTAGTACCCGATCTGGTCACAAATTTAAAATTTCAAGTTCAGAGTTTTTGAACCACTTCGAACTGAAGTTCAAAGTAGTTCAAAGTAGTTTGACAGTTCAAATGGGTTCAAAAATGCAGATTGGTTAATTTAGAATGGTCAAGAATCTATGTTCAACTTAGTACTCAAATCCAATCACTGCTTATAATTCAATTTCGGTCAGCATAACAGTTTCAGAGGATGCAGAAGTGTAGATCAAGATGAAGATCTATTTCGATGGGTTCAATCACAAAACTTCAAAAGCATAGAACCTGTCATTTTTTATATCAGTCTACATAAGAAGTTTTACAAACTCAGAATCCATTTTAGGGGCTTGGTAATCTTAGTATTTAGATGATTTGGTGGTCTCCAAATGCAATGTTCAGCCTCATTCAATATTTTGTTGATTTCTTCAATCATGATGGAAGATCCTTTCGAGGCAAAGCATAGAATTATAATGGATTATGGGAATTGGACATTGAGAAACCAAAGTATTTAGAAGGCCAAACCAATCTCAAGTGACATACAATGAGCTTACATTAGAATTCATCCATCTTAAAATGGAACAAACATATACAAGCAGAAGAAATCTCGAATTCTCTCATGGCAGAAAAATAGTCATATTTCAGGGGGCTTAACTCCCAACTCCACTGTTGGATCTTTGTGAAATTGAGATATGTCAGAATAATCCTAGTTTTCTAACTTCTCACTGAAGCGATAATTAAAATGTTTTTGGGTTCATGAGATACACATGTCTTTTTCCACTTCTATCGCATCAACACTCTATCACCAGCAAATGTCACCTGTCAGCATGCATGTATTATAGGAGTCCCTGAGTGATGAATGTTTGATGGAATGTAGGTTGACAAATTTGAAGCATCGTTGATATACTTGATCAAAGGCAGGGACTAACTTTGATAGCACAGTGTGGATAATACATGGTATTCGTGAAACTCAAGGAAGATATCATTAGAAGTATATGATAAGAACATTATACGATACTAGAATAATGTTTCAAAAGTTCCACAAATTATGGTAAATGGAAGTCTATGTGTTGGTGGATTAAATAGAAGCATGAGAAATAAGATATGTCCCACGTATTTCCCAAATTAAGAATGATGAGTCATCACTCATTTTAAACCTTGACATGTCATTTGTGTAAAGAAACATTTATACATCTTTTAAATGGCATATGAATCTAAATTACTCATGACTTTGAAATTTATGGAGTATTATAAACCCAATATGAAAGATGAAGAGTTAGGGGGTCTCTTGGATTCTACTAAGACATCATGTGGCACTAAAAAGGCAATACCAAGAATCAGTTATTCAAAACTGTTGGGAAACTAAAAGGAAAAGCAAGGCTCATTTATTGAAGATTACGAGATCAGCAAAGGGTTCCAATTTTTTGAGTTTTGGCTAAGAGACTTTGGGCTATAGCAGAACAGAGGTTGTGAATACAGGGGGTTCCACTTCTTTTCTAAACTGAAGACTTTGAGTTGCAGCACGGAAGGGCTGATGGGAAGTTTTATTTTCCGTATGTGCTGAGAGAGAAAGAGCAGTGCTTGGTTTTAATTTCTAAACTTTGTGTTGGAAAATAAGGAATATTTTGATTTTTGAATGTGTCTGGGGGAAGGGAATCCAAATTTCCTTTTTAATTGATGATTTAGATGCATAATGTAATGAAAACTTTGTTGTTCCTGCATTTTTAGAGGAGGGAGACTCGAGAGATAGTTGCATATTGGAGCTTTGAATCTGGGCAATTTTCTCTCCACTGATCGTCATCTTTGTATGACATTCAGTTTTCTCTAAATGCATTTATGTCATGAATTCCTGAATATATTTGATTTCAATGTGTTCTAAAAGCTCTGTTTCTTTACTTTCTCATATTTCATTCTATTTGTAACGCTGCATGCAAATGAACTTTGTGTCATTTGTTAATACTTTCTTGTAGTCTTTTAGGTTCCCGAATCTACATTGTATTTATAGGTAGATGTTTGATATCCTTTCGTGCTTTCTAGTAAAAGCACCCACATTCAATTCATTGTAAACCTTGTATGGGGAGCTGTACCCGATAAAATTTAGAGGAAGGTTATTAATCTAATAATAACCTAGCCAACTGTTGGTGTTAGTTTGTCCTTTCACTTGGGCGTTCAGGGTCAGAATTGCATACATTTTCTCCAAGGACAATCTGTTCACTAACAACATTTTAGTTAGTTGCAACATCAACTGACATTGAAACCAAAATTTCTTATTATTAAAAAAATGTCTATACAATCTATTAGCATGTGTCCTAATTTGTCTCAATGAAACCAATCCCTCGAGATTATCTAGCACATCATTAGGAATATGAAATTTATGTTCAGACACTTTACTATCATTCTAACATGTTTGTTCAGTAGTTGGTGTTTCTATGTCTACATTCATGCAATTTTTATTTTCAATTGACATTTCATTTTCACTGTTATTTGGGATTTGAATCTCATTTTCAATTTTTCTTGGTATTTCTTTCGGGGCATGCATTTCAATTGGAGTTTTTTGTGCATGATTGTTTGACAATTGCTTCTCATGAAGAAAATCTAAATCGTTTAAATTGTAACCTGCTTCTAAAAAATCACCAATTTCATTATGAGAGAAAATTTGAGGGTTTGGAGATACACCTCTATTGAATGCATGATTAGAATGTGCACCTGAATTTTCTTGTATTGGGTTCTCTTCTTTGACCTCTTCATCCATCGTGGTATCCTCAATGTCTTTCTCCTTTGCAACATTGTTCAAGTCTCTAATTCTTTGTCTTCTCTCTCGTTGATGTCATGCTTCATTCTCTTTATTTGCTGCAATCTCCTCATCTGTCAGAACTTTTGCTTTCTTCTTTCTTCATTGTTTTGATCCCATGTTTGCACCAATTTTGAATTTGAATCAGTAGCTTGCAAATTGTATAAGAAGATAAGAAAATAGAAAAACTATGATAGAATTTTCTATTGTAGATTGAAACTATTATTCAATCATTTCAATCATTGAAAGTTGGTCTGTGTGGTAGCTTTTGGGGCCCAACGGGTACCCGATTGTTTAAAAATTGGGTACTCAATTTTTTAAAAACTGGGTACCTAATTTTTAAACAATCAGGTAGCCACTTAGAAATCAAGTACCTGATTTTTAAATAATCAGGTACCTAATTCTTACAATGGTTGAAATGCAATCGGCACCCAATTTTTGAATTACAAATAGAGTGCCTGATTCTTGAGACATGAGTGGGAATTTGGTATGGCACGCAAATTTTGCATTGGGTTTTTCCTTGGGGAAAGGCATGGCATAGGCTTGGTCCCACCAAGCCATGCCTTTATGATCCATTTTTTTCCTAAAGCATTTAATCAACAATTTTTGGTATTGTCATAATTTTTTTTATAGTCGTCCCCATTGAACTTTTTGATGAAACAAAAATCCATTATAGGTCATAATGTGATGATTCCAAAAATGTAAATTTTATAGTGTTATTAGTTTATTTGCTATTTTTCCATTATTTATTAATCAAAACTATCTCTTAAATGTTAAAAAGTGACATTCACTAAAACTTTAATAACATTTTTATTTGATAATTTTTCTTAAATTAATTTATGTCATCAATCTACATAAAATTCTTTTTAGGTTTTTTTTTTTTTTTTGAAAAAAGTGAGATTTTGATCAAATTATGTTGTCCGTACACAAGAGGTTTTAAAATTTACCTTTATAGCCAATTAATAATTAATAAAAAATAAATTATTCAATAAAAAATTAAGGAAAAATATTGTCATCAATCTTAGGTGTATTAGGTAACTCTCTTTAAAAGTATTTGCAAAAATTTATTTATTTGTGTCAAATTATGGTGTCCGTACACAAGAGTGGTATGGTCCTGAAATAGGCATTTTAAAACAGTGGTTTTTAAAGATCCATACCAAAAATATAATTTATCATATGGGTACACAAATAAATTACATATTCAAAAACTAGATTCCTAACACTAAAATTTTTATTACTGAAGTTTTTTTATATTCAATCTCTAAATGCCTCAAATTTTGACATCAATTGACAAAAAAATTCAAAAACAGGAAAAACACTTCCACTTTTTTGCCAAAAGTGAGACCCAACTTCTTGCACTGACCCATGAACACAAATTTTTACATTTTTTTGGTTTTTCTAAGTTTACAAATTTCAAATTTAGATTTATTTTGTGCGATGAACTTTATTTTTAATTTATTTGTCTAATTTGTTAATTTGTGTATTATTTTATTATATTTTACCTAACACTAGCTAATGCTTATGTTTTCTACTTAAAGTTTATATATTTTTAATTAAAATTGAACCTATAGTTTATGTTTTCAATATCAGTTGAAACTATGATTTTTGTTTTGTTTATAGTTTACCTATTATTAGTTTTATATACTTAATTTGTCAAAGAAAACAATGTTTAAAGTAAATACAATGCAAATCTAGAATTACAAATATAAAACTATTATTTGTGAAAAAAAAAAATTGACTAAATTTTAAAGTAGAAAACTAAAAACAATGAAATAATATAATATAAAACAAATTAAAATACCTAGAAGAGTGAAAAAATCAACTTGGGGGGGAGGGGGGGGGGGGGGGGGGGGGGGGTTAGTTTTGTAGGATGTCAAAAATCAAGCTCCCATTTTCAAAAGTCACTATCACCAACACAAATGACAAAAAAATAAGATTTAATTTTTTACAATTTGAGCACCTAATTTTTAAAATCGTGCACTTGTTATGGTTCAAGAGCCCGATCCATATTCAAAAATTGGGCACCCAATTTTTGAAATGGATCAGGCTCCCTAACCACAGCGGGTACCTGATTCTTAAAAGTTGGGTACCCAATTCTGAAGATTTCTAATTCCACAAAAAGAACTTATGTAGAATTGAGACTCGTCTTTTTGCACCCAAAAATTAAAAATGCATTTTTTATTCCTTCATTTCATTACAAAATATATATCTTAGGCAAAATTGTGATGCCAAATTGTGCATACCTATAAAAAGATTGAAAGGTGGGATGTAAGAGTTTTAGAAGAAAGAATACAAAAGTCTCCTTTTCTATTTAGACAATAATAAATAAAGAGCTCCATTGATCTTATACAATTTTTGCACGAATCCTCAAAGACCTTTGAATTGATACACCTTGCACAATCATGCTAGAGAAGCCATCAAAACCTAGTAGTCCACTGTCATGTGCATCAGAAATGAAGCCAATGGTAGAGAAAACAATGATCCAACATGAGCCCAATAATATTCTCAAATAATCAATTTTAGTAAGTTGTTGACTTTTATCAGATTTATAGAATATTTAATGTTCAAAATTTTCTATTAAATATATGTAATTTTAGTTTTTGAACTTCTCCTTGTAATAGCACTTCTTATAAATTATGTATTTTTCAAGGAAAGTTCTTACCTTATTATATATGTCAAAAAAATTAGGGATGTGACTTTACATTTACCCCTCTGTCCCTAAGCGGCATGAAATGTGACCTATGAAGCTAATAAATAAATTGTAACACCCCGCCAAGGGATCCAAAAGAATTAACCTAAATTTTTAACTAAGTTTACCAAACATTTTTTTTTAAAAGAAAGAATAGCATTCACGTCAAACACAAAGCAACGAAAGCAATAAAATATAATCATATAGAAGCAAACATAACATATTACATTCCCTAAGGATCCCAAGATGTTGAGTCACATTTAAATTTAATTAATACTAAGTCTAACAATTACCACATCCATGTGAAAGAATAATTAAAAGTCCAAAGTCCATTTAAATAATATACATTTATTCTAAATGCCACTTGGCAATAAAATCTGAAATGCTCAATCATCCACTGTACATGTCACAGGGTATGAAAGGCTAAAAGAATATACAATAAAAACATATTTAAACATCATCCTTTTCGGATCCATGAAACAAAGTACAATATAATAAGTGAAATCATCCATCATAAAGATATAACCATCCATCATAATATGCAAGAATAGAATGAAAGTAAATACAAACAAACAACTCTAGCCACAGCAGCAACATGTGGATCTTAATGGTAAGAGTGAAAAGCACTACCACCGAACCGCATGGTAACCCAAAAAGGCCCACTCCCACCATGCTAAGGAGATAGTCTCAAGCCCCAAATAGGATATCAATCCAAATATCAAAAGTAAGCTCTAAGTCTAGGAAACCCTAAAAGCAATCTAACTCAAAGGTTCTAAGCTAAAATTGACATCTAGACCTAGAGGCACACAAAGACACATAGGAAATCTATACTGCTAGTGGGCAACTGTCATCACATGAATCCAACTCTAGGGTTGCCTGGCTAGTCTTTTAATCCTTCAGCACCCTAGTGACCCTATGCGACACTACTATCCTTTCATATTGACAAGGCATACTAAGGAGTCAACTCTAAGGTTACCCAGCTAGTCTTTTAATCCTCTGGCCTGTTAGTGACTTTCTGTAGTACCAATATCTTATTAATTCATTTTAAACCCATTTAATGAAATGTTATCACTTATTAAACTACTTATAAAAGAGTTACCCTAATAGCCACTTTGGGTCTCGACCCCATTGCAAGCCACTTCCCAACTTAACATTTAGATTACCTACCCTAGGCTCATAAAAGTACAAATCAAAGAATAAAAAATTTCACCTCAACCCTATACAAGTGACTCGAAAGCATCAGAAGATAATTTAAAATAACACATCAGTTCTCTATGAGCAACTAGAAAGCATCCCCAAAAATACTAATCAAAGACTCAAAATGGTTAAGTCAAGTATGTCATATATTCACCTCAGCTTCACACAAGAACATTGAAAAGCAATAACGAACAATAAATACAAACTCATCACAGAGCATACCAAGCGCATTACCATGGTTGAGTTTTAAAAGATCAAGATTGATTCATCACAAAACTAGAAACACATAACTCCCAAGCCTCTGGTAGATGTCCTAGAACTAGTCAACACTCTAGTCCACCCAAACCGAAAACATAATCAACATACAAACAACATTGTAGGTTTCATAGTTTGGTTTGATTTTGAAAACATATTGTTCAGTTAAATGTAAGGTTTTAGTTTTTGTTTCGATGTAAGTTTCAAGTAGATAAAACCCACAATTCACCCTTACGATTAACCCATTCTTATATTTAAATAATTGCATAGTTACCCCTATTTGATTTTAAGTAAATTTTCCAAAATAATCAACGGGTAATTATTTATTAAATTATTAGAATAATAATAATTGATTATTGAATAAAATAATTTACCATTTTATTTAAACTAGTATTATTAAAATAATAATTTGATAAATTTAAAACTTCATAATAAGCTCCATCATTTTATTTTTTTGATCAGGAATAAGATATATTTATTAATAATGAAAGAGAGTTACATATGCAGAGATAATATAATAACAGTATCCACGAGACCCCCTATACACCCAGCCTTTACATCCATCATCAACTAAAATGATATCTACACACCTATAGCCCTTTACAATGCTCTATGATCATAGACTGCTTTTACAGTAATAAACGTAATGTTCACATCACACTCAAAATGCTTTCAAATGAAACAGTGTGTCAACCTTAAACAGAATAGAACCTTCCCGATTCGGATTAACTAATACTAACTAATCCCTCCATTTTAACAAAAATGGCCCTTCAGAACAAAAAATAAGACTCCTCTTCAAAAACCCCTAGCCACCAGTCTCAACTAGAACCAAAAATGCAAAACCAGCAAGAAAAGACTTACTCATCCTCTGCGCATTCTTCTCTCCGAGCGCTTCTTCCTGGGGATGATCATATTCAAAGCTGCACCCTGTTTCTTCATGTTGTGATCCAAAATTGCTACTTTAAGAGCATTCCAAGCTCTGCATCGGTCATTGATATAAGCCTCTTGATCCTTAAAACCTTGAGGCCAATTCACGAATGGAAAAACACCCTTCTCTCTTCCTTTCGCTTCATCTTCATAACCCTCACTGAAGTCGAACGCCCAACTTGGGTGTGCCCACTCTAGCATTGTCTCCATATTCAAGATAAACGCCTCCTCATAAATTTGTTTCATCACCCAACTAATGATTTGCTCATGTTCTCCCACCTCTAAGCCCCACACGATTGTCATGGCAGCAATGTCCACCTGTGTTTTCCATCTATGCTCGACTTCATGGAAAAGCGGACCTAAGGTAGCTTGCAAAGCTTCCACCACCGCATCCGATGGACATATTAACATTTTCTTTAGCCTTTGATCTGCTACCCGGCCAAAAAGGGCTTTTTGTTGTCTATGGGTTTTGAATGTGAAAGTCAACTCCATTTGCACTTATTGATATCAATTAAAGCCAAGGTTAAACTACCCCTGCTAAAGGCGATTTACCCCTTAATAAACCTCTGCCTTACAACTTATCCATACATAATTGTTGTGCCTTACTATTTTAATATCATTGTATTACTATTAAATTAAACTTTAATTAAAAATATTTAATAAATTATAACATTTTAATATTAAAGAAACTACTTTTTTTAAAAATTAATAAATAAAATTTATTTAAATTACATTTTAAAACGTAACATATTTTATAACTTTAATAAAAAAAATTTAAAAATTTAAAAAAAACTTACCGTGTTTATTAAGGCCCGTCGACCTGCCGCATATGCGGCCATCGCATCACTTTGTTGTTGTCGCAATAGAGGACAACTACATTAACAACAATACCTACTACCACAACAACAGAGTCTATTACGTTAGCTGGTGGTTGGGGAAAAATAAGAGGAAGGGGAGGTGGGGACTGGTGGCCCTGTCTCCTTCCTTTTATGTATTTTTTTAATTTTTTTTTTTTTTAATTTACAATTATAACAATTTATAACTTTTTCCATAAACGCTCCCCCCATATAATATTTTCTCTCTCTTTTTTATAATTATTTTTTTTATAAAAAAAATCCAGCAATACCCTGACAAGGAAAATACGACCAACCGGTCAAATTTTTTATTTCAATACAAAACCCTTCCTTGTTTAATTTTCACTTCTAAATCTACTGAAGGAGGATTGTGATGATATTTTAATCTTCTTGTATACAAACAAAATCAACATGCATACCATAATTCCAAATTGAAATACTCATCGCAAAGAATTATTCAAATAACCATATCATAGTCACGAAGAAGACAGGAAAAGAAATAGTGTAATTAACTATACGAATTTATCACAAGAAACTAGTTGGACTCTGATGCTAAATCACTACACCCAAAAATATTTGTGAGAGAAATTTCTCCTCTCAAAACCTTCTCTATTCCAAAAATTCCTTCTTCCAAAATTCGCAATCCCTCGAAAATGAACCCTCAAATTGTATATGGAGTTCTCTCCTAAAATCAGGGCACTAATTGTGCAATCACCCGAGAGGACTCCTCGCTCAACAGACTTTAACTATTTATTATATTTTCTTTATCTTTTTCATGCATGTTTATTGATTTATAAAATAACTTTATTTAAATTTCACTTGACTTCTCTTTTAATTTATTTATTAAATTTTAATCTCATGCATAATTTATGCAATCTTAAAACTTTTAATAAATTAATATCTTTTCACTTTTTAATTTATTTGTGAAACTTTAATTGATAAAGTATTTATTAACTTAAATAATAATAGTATTTAGCATTTATTAAAAAATGAACTCTAAATATATTATTATTAAATTAAATAAATATTATCACATTCTAAAATTAAACTTATATCTTTTATCTTTAAATTTAATTATTTTTATTTAATTTATTTCCCAATTAATTAAATATAATTAAATATTAAAAATATCATAATAATTTTTCATTAAATTAAATCATTAATTTAATCTTTTAATTTGACTTAATTAATCAAAAAATCACCAAAGACCCATAAGACAAAATACAAAAACCCATCATAGAAAAACACATGCAAGATCACAAGATCAAACTAAAGGGTTATAATCACGAATTTATGTCATACGACGCATTCAAAAGGTAAACATCTCAAATACTTGTCCTAGTTTTCTAGGACAAATGGGTTTTAAAGGTTAGGATTTGGACTTAAGAGTTTATCTCCCCTCTCTTACCATTGAGATAATGCGATAGGGTATGCTCATCCTGGCAATTTAGGGAAGTCGATACCCGGTACCTGTAATCTGAATAAAATTCACACATACATGTACAAACACATATATACTAAGCTAAACAGACAATGGCAAGAAGTGGTGTATCATGTAGATTTCGACCAGCAGGTGACTACGAATCCCTTCCTTAACCACATCAAAAACACCATACATAGAGTAAACATATACACACACCATACACATGCAGTATGGGGTAAGTATCCATAAGAAAACACATATGATAATCCATCTAACTAATCATCATAAAATAGCTAAAATCACGGTAATAATCATCATGCATACATGAAGTATAGAGTACCAAGTAATCTCATCATAAAATCAAGTGAATATAAAACAATATCTGATAATCTCAAAAGTAATGCTACTAGTCATCAAGCATAAAAGTGGCCTAAAAGAGTTTGACAATAATAAAAAAATGTAAACTAGGGGTAGGCACTACATAAACCACCATTTTAGTGATTGTTATGAATAACCGACGTTGGTGAAAAGTCCACATCAAATTGACCATGAGTGGGTATCTACAAAACACATTACACTGATGTGACTCTCCACATTGAGAGATATCCAAACAAGGTGGTGCGTCCATGCTGAAATCCAAAATTTAGGATAGGTAAAGAGTATATATATTGATATTAATTAAATATATAGTTACAAGTCTAATACATATTATATATAAATTAATATAATATAATATATTAATATAAATATTACATATTAATATAATACAACTAATTAGAGAACTATAAATATATATCTCTAATAACATCAGTTATATTAAAATGTCATTCGACATAAGTTGCATACATTAACATAAACAACTATTAATGTAGCTATTACTATGCATAATGGAAGAAAAATGTACAAAGAAATATATAAATATAAAACACATTCATAAGAAAATAATTGCAGATATACCTAAAGATTGTTTTGACAAAGATCATTATTTTTTTGGTCGGTAATAAGTTTGTTTTTATTAATAATATAATAATATTTACATCAAGATTATAAGGTCCTTAATTCTATCTAGAGGACCATCATTTACTATATGATATGTTTATCCTTTACATCTAAAACACAAAAAGCCTCTTCATTAGGCTAGTTTACTTTAAAAGCATTTCCTTCCTTTTTAAAAAGCTCAACACCTAAACTTACAGTCATTATGACCTCGACGCTACCAAAAAGCTTTCATAGTGTCGATCCTCCAAAAAATCCATATTTTGAAGTTGCTCATTCAAATCAAATTCTTCCATTTGCAGAACCAAACATCCTTCTTTGTGTTGCCTCCCATTCCTACGGGTCTTCCTGCTTGTAAAAAAAATGGCTTTCCTACTCAAATAAAAAGTGGCATTGTTCAGCTATCTTCATACACTCCCTGCCATAAAAAAAAAAACCTACCCTCCCACTCTGTTAGCCTTCAAAAATGGATTTTCATTGGTCGCATCAAAATTCATCACTGCCCTCCTTCACTCTAAACTCGGCAAAGATTTTTTGCTGACCTCTTTCTCTTTGGGAAATCCATTGACAAAGTGGCCCCCTTCTTTTGGTCATGGTAGAACAAGATTGCAGACTTAAGACTATTCCACACATGGCGTCGCTCATTTGTGCAGGTTTCCTTGTCAATTTGCCCACATGACCAATTTACAAAGGGAAAAACCCCTTTTTCTATCCCTTCTTCCTCATCTTTGTAGCCTTCACTAAAGTCAAAGGCACATCTAGGATGTGCCTATTCTAGTAACGCTTACAAATTTAGAATTAAGTCCTCTTCAAAGAGCGCCCTCATAACCCATGCCACAATTTGTTCATGTTCTCCAACATGCAGACCCCATGCCATTACCATCACTGCTATATCCACCTGAACCTTTCAGTGATGGTTAGCTTCATGAAAGAGAGGGCCCAAAGTCTCTTGCATTGCTTGAATCGCTACATCAGAGGGACATTTCACCATTTTCCTTAGACAATGATACGAAGAGTGGAAAAGCCATGTTTTCCATCTATTATCCACTTTAGGAGGAAGCTAAAAAAATTATTGTGAGCACTTTGGGAAAATCATGTATAAGACCCAGAGATTTAATATTTCCAAATACTCTATTTTAAATAAACAACTATTAATGTATCTATTACTATGCATAATGGAAGAACAGTGTACAAACAAATATATAAATCTAAAAAAAATTCATAAAAACCAATTACTAACATACCCAGATTTTTTTTTGACAAATATCATTACTTAAATGAAAACTAGAGAAATTTAAATAGACCAACATCACTGATGGATGGATGAAAGACAATGTATATCTATACAAAGAGTGGGGAAGCCACATTTTCCATCTATTATTCGCTTTAGGAGGAAACTAAGAAATTTATTGTGAGCACTTTGAGAAAAGTGTGTATAAGACCCCAAAGCTCTTACAAATGAGAAGGTAGCAAATTATATAAACAATTGAGAAACTTCAATTTTTTAGAGTTGGAATATGCATAGCAATGAACATAAAATGGGAAAAAAAAATTTAAAAAGAGGAGAACATGAGAGAATGGTGCAATTCATAAAATTGAAATTCATACGTCCGTTGAGGAGTTAAAAGAGTCACAAAGATCAAATTGGAAGGTATCAAGCAAGTCTACAAGCAGAGATTAGGATAAAATTTTGAAGGAATCAAGTGCCAACGTACCTTCATAGAGACTTTTAATGAAAGTTGAAAGCTTAGGCAGAAAGCTAAATAGGCAAAGATTATGCATACAATTAGGAAGTGAATCAATGAATGAATGACATCATGATAATGGGAAAAGTGGGGTTCACACATTTTCATCTAATAGTCACTTTTGTCGTGACTATTCCTGAAATAATGTGAATAAGACCCCTAAAATTTGATCTAATCAATGGCTAGAAAATTACTTTCAAATATTCAAAAATTTAAAAATGTGCACCTAAACCTTGAAGTAATAACAAATAAATTAGAGATATTAAATTTGGGTCTCTACAATTGGTCAGTTGGTCAATTGGCAAGTACTAATAATCATTCAAAATCTCAGAATGCTTTTTAAAATTCAAAATACCTCTCAAAAATATATTCTATTGTCTAAATTCAAACCAAATAACTAATATGTCAATATTTAATTTTTTTTTGAATTTTCATAAGTTTTATAAATTAACTAAATATTAAAGAATTTTTTATTAAAAACTTAAAAACATACAAGATGTTCTTCTAGATATATGAATTAATATTTGAGTTTTAAAAAAATAAAAATAAAAAATGATATTTTAATATATTATAATGTATTAAATGAAAGAAAAAGTTACTTTTATAACAAATCTCTAAATTAAAAGATAAAAAACAACTACTCCAATAACATAATATTTATTCATTTTTATTTAATTTATATAAATTTCAAAAGTAATACATTGAGACTTCCTTCTATAATTTTTTTTTAAAATTAAGAAAAAACAAAACAAACGTGCCTCTAATTCTTAGAAACAAATAGGTACCCCTCAAGTCTCTGCAGTTCATTACATATTAGTTGTTACATTGACTATACTTTGATGGGAACCGTTACATATCAAATGTGGAGCCGATTGAACATGATAGTGGAATGTAACGGATCCCCATTATCACTGTAAGTTTTAAGTAATAAAGGGATCTCGTTTCAAAGATGATTAGAAATTTTATATCAAATAAATAACATCGTGATATTTAAAAAGCTGGAATTCTTATTCATAGATGACACCAAGACTAACATTTAGACAGATGCCATGATGAGTAAGAGGAATGCGAGTGGATGGCTAGAAACATAAATTATATTTATTAAACAAATAATCATCGATGGATGTGGCAAAATGGAAATTTAGACTTGTTGATCTGTGATTATTAAATAGAAGTTTTAGTTTTTTATTTTTTATTTTTGAGAATTATGGACCAGGCTAATCTCCTGTACAAAAGACACTGTACAAAGTCAAATTTGTTTTTTTTCAAATTTTCAAAAAGATAGTGTGTTTTATCACTACCTAGATATTAAGCCTAACAATGTCTTAAAAAGTGAAATTTTAAAGTTTCTACAAGAAAATCGGTAAATTGAATCCACACAATTTAATTGTTTTGTTTTCAATGATCGATAAACCTCAATACAAATGTGATTTTAGTAACTTAAAGTCAACTATAAACATTTAATGGTCAAGTTTCATTCATTTCTTATTTAATTAATATTTTTAAAAATTTTCATTCAAACCTTTATTGAGTGCCTTGGCTGATCCAAACTCCAAGTTAAAAGCCTTTCGCATGAAGTACTGATATTTCTAAGTTTAATTGCATAAATTTTTATTACAAGTATTTGGATCATTAAAAGCCTTTCCCATGAAGTGCTGATATTTCTAACTTTAATTGCATGATGTATTTGACATCAAATTTTGTAATTCATTATTAGAATAAATCAACAGAAGAGATGGATCAGAGAATTACTAGCAATAAAAATTCACATAATCAACTTCAGAAATATCAGTTTACTCAATATAAACTAAAATAATAATGAAAATGAAAATAGGTTTAAAAAAACAGATTCAACAGCCTATACAAAATTATAATCTGCAAGGTAAGTCATAGAAACAATAATAATCAAAAAAGGAGATCCCAATCATGCATATTACCCTTTTGATCGGAGTCTTTTTCGTTGATCGGTTCTATGAAGGAGGAGGACGATAAGGAAACTAATCAGTTCCAAGTACATTAGATCTAACATACACACTATCATTTGAACAACTTTTGCACTTTCAGGGAATGTTGTTTTGACAGTATAACAGTTAAGCTATCAAGTTTCAACTGTTTGTTACAATTGAATTTCCGAATTTTATTGTGTAAGATTTTCTATATGATCCATTATCAAAATATTGATTATTTCTATATGATACCCAATTCTCCCTGCATAAATAGTTCAAGGCCTTGATCACAACACTGCATAAATCACGTTATTTGTGGCATGCATTAATATCTTCTACTTCTTTCTGCAACACAGGCTCCTCTGCATCCATCACACATTTTTTCTCCCTCCATGGCAACTTCAACAAGTCAGCTACGTTTTTCCTCCTATTTTTGGAACTGTTCATACTTTGATATTATGACTTTCTCACTTTCTCCATGATCTCAATGTCTCTAATACATGTTTTCCATGATATTATTGAGAACACACGCAGAGATCTAGAATAAAATGATTGGAATGAATGTGCAGGGAAAAGAATGAAATGGGTCTCCATTGAAATTGAAGATAATGGAATAATCTTTGAATTTAATGAGGAGGTGAGTTGAAATGTAACGGTTGAAGTAATTGCGCCAAATAATCCACTCTTTAACTTTTTCCTTCAAGAAACATGTGAGCATGGTAGACAACGTGAGTTGGCAGCAGACACGCAAGATTATGGGATTGTTTCTTTCATTGAATCTTTCCTTGTGCTCTCCAAAACTGGTCGTTGTAATGGCTGACTGCGTAGATAGATTTATAACGCCCATTCTCATATAAAAAGACCGAGATGGACATGCTTTCAGTTACACCATTGCGAAGAGAATACGATGGAGGGACATATTCTCTGCTTTCTTATTTGTGTCTAGTGCTAAAACCTCATTAATTAATAACATACCAATTTCTCAACAATTCTTAAATTCTCCACATTCTTGTCTTTATGACTTGAAAGCTTTGCAAATGAGTTTTCCAATAACGCATGGAGAAGGAAAGAAGGCTTGGTTATATATAAAATGAATGTTCTACAGGAGTCTGTTTGGTTCGTGGACTTGTATAAATCAAGATTTACAAATTTTGATTTAGCCAAATCAAGGTTTTGCAAATCTAATTGTTTGTTTCACAAGGAGGATGAGTGTGAAGACACATTTTTATGCATGAGCTTGGAGTTGAAGACTCCAAAAAGTAGTCCAATCTATTATTTTGCACTCCACAAAAAACATAACCAGATTTTGATTTTCAATTCCTGCTTGCTAGTAAGAAGTCGAAAAACTTGGTTTTTTGAGCAAAAAATTTCAAATCCGAATTTTGTAAAAACCAATTCCTATCATCAACCCTAAAAGAATTTAACTAGTGTGATAATGAAGATGTTTGTTGTAAATATTTTTATCTTATTTGGTGAATCTTAATCTTAATTAGGATATGATCTGAAAGCTTTACAAAAGAGTTTTACATATCTAATATGAATAAGCTGAGATAAAGATTCTAGGTGAGATACATGTTAGAATGGAAGAAAAAATTACAAAAACTATGTTAGATTAATTTATTTTATATTAGATTAAAAATATTTATAATCTTTATATTTGTAGGATTCAAATGATATGGATTCTAGGAAGAGTTTATGTCATTCAACCATGATGTAAGCTATCATATTTACAAACAAAAGAAAATATTGTTTGAATATTAATAATAACATTGATTCTTTAATATATAATTTAGGAGTGAATGGCGAGTTCATATATTTTCATACTTAAATATATTTGAATGGTGGGTCATTTTTTATTCATCATCTAATAATTAGTTTTTGCAAACATCTTTTAATAAATAATGGTAGAATTATCTTTTATATTATGAAAAAGAATTATATTGTTTAAAAGCATATTTAGTGGTAGAAGATATGATTAGAAAATTTATGTGGAACTAAGATCAAACAACAAGATGAAACACGAACAAGAAAAATTAAGTGGTGAGAACAACATTAACAAAGAGAGTATGTGGCCATATCTATTTAGTTGACCCCGTATATCAAAAACATGAGAGTGATCAATAATCAACTTCTGACAAGTAATTTATTACCCTCTTCTTCATTCTTGTAATCTATAGATGGTTGAGAAGCACATGTATAGTAGATATAGCTAGAGTCAAGCACAAGCAGTTGCTCAATTTTAGTTAATCAAGACCTTCTTAGAGACTTAAACAAGGTATAAACCAACAATTTCACATGTCATGAGAAAGTCTCACATTTAAAGAGCTTATAAAAATATTCTTAGTCTTCTTGAGGTCTTAAGAAAAACCAAAAAAGTTACTTTACAAAAAGAATTGACAACTCCTAGATGGCCCAATTTGGTACAATGCTTCAGTCATAATATTAAGTTCTAATAAGGCTTATGGTTGTATTTGATGGTCTTTCATCTTGAATGTACTCAAGTGGTTGGGATTTGACTCTATGATATGCAAATGTATGAAAATTCCATTTATTAATGTTGGTGGTAGGGTGGTGGTCAATGATTCTCTCCCTCAATTCCATTTACAAATATCTTTTTACCAAGAATGCCCACTAGTTCTTTTGACTTGTGGATCAGATACTATTTCTTCTAGTATTCTCTTCTAACCTCATCAAAGGAATTTCTTCATTTAGAAATGTCAAAGCTCCCAATTTACAATGTGCTAATGATAGCATGTTTTTTATTTGGGACACAATTAATAAATTTAGGTACTTTAGATCATTTAGATTTCTAATACACTAGCTCCTAACTTTTCATGCACAAATTTAGTTCTTAATGACCCACCTCAAACCTCACCCCCTTGGATTGCCATGGGCAAGAAAGTAATTATGCATGGATTCATTTTGAATTGGTCTAGCTAATTCCTATATGTGGCATTAGAATTCAATGTGACAACAATTTTTTTGTTGTAGATGTTTTTATATTTCTTTATGTTGCCTTACTTTAAAACTTGTTTTTGTTGTAGATGTTTTTATATTTCTTTATGTTGCCTTACTTTAAAACTTGTTGGAATAAACTTACCCAACTCATTAGAAAGTTCATTTGACTCAAATGGGATAATACAAAAGAATTCATGTTACTTCTTACTGCTATTATTTTCAACCAAAGGATAAAGGAGGGTTGGATATTATAGTTCCCTTCAAACAAGAAACTTTTGTTACAACTAAATAGTCGGTTAGGGAAATAGAAGGTAAATCTCCTTAGTAGAATCTTTTGAGACACCATATTTTTTTCCTAATAGTTATGTAGGAAGATCAATTAATTGAAAAAAAACAAAAACTTTCTTAATTATAATTGGGAGGCCCCTTTCTTTTTAGAAATTGATTCTACACCTTTTAATTCTATTTGGAAGGTCGAATGGTTCACCTCTACGTATACTTATGGACTGGTCAGTTGCTTAGTCATGATCTTAGCATCACTTCTTATTTGGTGGAATAAACATATTTAGTTAAATAACAAAGTCATGGGTTCATGTGAACCGCTACTCATGAAACATGAGTCAATGAGATTGACCCTAATAACTATAGAGTTAAATATTAATAACAATATCATAATTTGACTTGTGCAAAATATATGCTACTTATCAATTGATGAAGCTTAAGGGGATTTCTAATGAATGGTTTATAAGGTACAACACTTGTTCAAGGTTTTGTAACTAGGGTTGCAAGCACAGTGGGCTTAAGTGTGGAGGAAACTCCATAGTTAAGTGTGCTCAAGTTGGAGTAGTATTGGGATGGGTGACCTCCTAAGAAGTTCAGGTGCTTCACCTTTGTGAGCATCACCTAGACTCAATGAGTGATTAGTGTTCCATTTATTCTTATGAGAGATGAGTTCATTTGAAATTGACTCTAAATTTTACACAACTAAATTCTGATAGAAATAGCACAATTTGACTTGTATAAACATCTGAAGCATTAATACAATTTATCCTATTCTAATAAATGATGAATCTTGCATATCATTTTTATAAATATTGGCATTGTTCAAGCTCTCACAACCTCCAAAATTCCTTGGGATTAAGTTGATCTAATGATTGTATTTGATCTATGACGTTGTTCAACATAGATCTGTAATTTATAAAGTTTGTTGCTTTCACACAACTTTTATACTATGGTTTTTGTTGTTTCTTTTCTGCTCTTCAAATAAACATCTTCTCGATGAACTACTTATTTTAAATAAATAAAAATGTGAAGATAAGGGGTTAAAAAAATCAGTTGTTGTTTGGTTTGTTCTCTTTGAAAAGATAGAAACATGTAATTGATCTTCATAATCAATTCTTGCTACTGAAACAACAATATATTTCTTAGTCATATGATATGTTGGCATAGCAACTATATCCCGATGAGATCCCTCTACACCATGAGTACATTCTTTTGGTGTGATGGTAAAATTTACATGGTATCAGAATGCATGTTATTGGTTCAAGTCCCTCAAGCGCTTTGACATTTCTCTTGCGTAGGCTTGGATTATCAATTGGGTATGTAGTGAGTGCAAATCCCACATGATAGATGGTTGTATCTGGCTCCATCATGGAGGGGGGGCATTGGCGTAGTGAATATATCCCCAATGAGATCCCTCTCTGCCACCAATATGTTATTAGTATCAAAGTTAACTTAGTTTGTAAGCTAAATAATATTTCTATTTGTAAGCTAACTAAGGAATATTAAACTTGTGCTTAGTTTGTAAGCTAACTAAGGAATATTTCTATTTTTCAGGTTTGTTATGTTTTTCCTCCACTTTTTTCTTTGAGGAAGTCTATATATTTTAATTATATTCATATGTAAATCAATAAGAAAGAGTTTATAGTTTTGACTCTTGTTCTATTTTTTTCTCTTTTATTGCATGTGTGTGTTTTGTTTTCTAGCTAGATCTAATGTTTGAAAGTTAGCTAAAATTCACATGCTAATAGAGCACAAAATTTTACATGTATTTAGAGCTAGTGGCTACTAGAAAGGAGAATTTTTTTTTTGTTGTTGCATAAGTATTGAAGAAATTTAGAGCTTTTAAAGAATGAATTTTTCCGCCTTTGCTAATTTGATGCTACATTGTTATTTTAAATGGAAGCCAATGATTTTGCTTCATCTTAGTCGAAGTAGAAATTTGAATGGAGTAATAATGGTAATAGAAGTTGAATTGAATTCTGTTGGTCCATCAAAGTAAAGCCAAGATCATGTTCTTTTTGTATGGGTCTTGCCTTCATCTTCTTCTTAGTGACACACCATTCCAGTGGATCTGTCATGCATTTCATTTCAATATTTTGGAGGGTTTTCTACTATTCATGTTGATGCTTTCTTGGTTGCATAGTTGATCAGTTTTGTAGACAATTGGCACCTGTACTTTCAACTAGCAATTTGTTCTTACATGGTTGAGTAGTGTTGTTAGGGTCACTCATACATATTCATGTGTCATCTCTATCCTTAATTGATAGATGTTTTGGCTTTGTTTGACATCTATTTATTGTTTGGGGGATCCTATGCAAATTATTATCTTTTGTATCTTTGATTGATTGATGTTTTTCCTTATTTGTAATATGTTCATTATTCGAGCAGTGTAGTTGGGGGCACTCCTGCAGATTGATCCTAATTTCCATCCTATTGTCAAAGGAGGTTCTTCATTCAACACTATGATAGTTATCATTCAATGGTCGTCCACACTTTTCTTGTGTTGCAGAATATATTTTTCTAATGCATATTTTGAGGGAGAGTTTTATTCCTATTGGGTTTTCTCTCTTTCATCTTTACCTCCTTTATGTTTTTGTCTCCTTAGTTACACTTAAGGGGGGAATAAAACTAGCAAGAGTTATTTTCTTATTTCTACCTTCAAGGATAGTTGTTTTTTGCAACTTTTTTTATTCTTCATTCATGGATAAACTTGCACTTTCTTAGTTTATAAGCTAACTAAAATAATATTTCTATTTTTTCAATTTATTATGTTTTTCCTCTATTTTTTTCTTTGAGGAAGTCTATATATTGTAATTCTATTCATACGTAAATCAATAAGAAAGAGTTTATAGTTTTTATTCTTATTCTTATTTTTTCTCTTTTACTGCATGTTTGTTTGTTCTTTTCTAGCTAGATCTAATGTTTAAAACTTAGCTAAAATTGTACGTACTAACACACAAAAGTTTACATGATTAATAAGAGCAAATCAACTAAATGCAAACCGTACAAGTAGATCAAATCTTCATTAAACTTAGAATTCAATATCATTAGTTTCATTTATTTAAATGCAAATATTTATTCAATCAAATTATTATTCCATCTAATTAATTATTCTCTATGATTTGCTTTTTAACATATGACTAGTGCTCACATCTGTTCACTATACTGAGAACTTCTTTATCCCAAGATCAAATACATCAAAAATATGTGAACCTTCTTATATTCATTCAAAAAAGTATTTTCCCTATTGAATAAACCTCCCTGCACACGCCTTAAAAGCTTATGTAAGTTAAGAGAATTATAAACATGAATATGAAACTCAGATCCAAAACCCAATAAGCATTGAAATGAATGTGGAAATTGTGACAAAAGTAAGCTCCAAACATGTTTTAGCTTGATTAAGAGGAAAAAATTTATATAGTATATAAAATAAACTTGTCCAAATTCCTTCGATAACTAGAGCATTTCACTCTAACTTGCATTCAGGTTATTTAACTTTAAAGCTGTTAGAGATGCTACACAATCTCCTCACTTTCCCTTCTTTATTGATGAGAAAATTTGCAGATGAAATGGTCTTCTATTATTCCATTAACACATTCTCTCCTGTAGCTTTTGTAACATTATTTATTTTCTCCTTAGGGAACGCTGAAACATCAAAGCAAGGTTATATTAGGTCTTAAAAGAACATTATTAGATGACACAAATAAATTTGTAATGTAATTAATTAGCAATAAAGAAAGAATATGATAAAATCTCTTAAGATAGTTGTTAAAGACAAATAATAGCATAAGGATGGATGCTTAACTTTTTACACAACACTTGGTGAAGGTTTTGTAAATAGGGTTGCAAGCATAGTTGGTTTAAGTGTGGAGGAAACTCCATAGTTAAGTCTGCTCAAGTTGGAGTAGTGTTGGGATGGGTGGCCTCCTAAGAAGTTCGGGTGCTTCACCTTTGTGAGCATCACCTAGACTCAATGAGTGGTTACTGTTCCATTTATTCTTATGAAAGATGAGTTCGTTTGAAATTGACTCTAAGTTTTACATAGTTAAATTTTGATAGAAATATTACAATTTGACTTGTTGTATAAAAATCTAAAGCATTAGTACAATTTATCCTATTCTAATAAATGATGAATCTTGCACATCACTTTTAGAGATATAGGCATTGTTCAAGCTCTCACAACCTCCAAAATTCCTCAAGCTTAAGCTGATCTAATGATTGTATTTGATCTATGATGTTGTTCAACATAGCTCTAAAATTTATAATGTTTGTTGCTTCCACACAACTTTTATACTATGATTTTTGTTGTTGATATACGACTTACTTTTGTTGTTTCTTTTCTGATGATCTTTTAGATAACCATCTTCTTGATGAACTACTTCTTTTCAATAAATAAAAATGTGAAGATAAGGGGAGAAGGAAATCAATTGTTGTTTGGTTTGTTCTCTTTGAAAAGATAGAAACATGTAATTGATCTTCATAATCAATTCTTGCTACGGAAATAACAATATATTGCTTAGTCATATGATTTGTTGGCATAGCAACTATATCCCCAATGGGACCCCTCTCCACCACAAGTACATGCTTTTGGTGTGATGGCAAAATCTACGTGGTATTAGAGTGCATGTTATTGGTTCAAGTCCCTCAAGCGCTTTGACATTTCTCTTGTGTAGGCTTGGATTATCAACTAGGTATGTAGTAGATGCAAAACCCACATGTGATAGATGGTTTTATCTGGTTCCATCTTGGAGGGGGAGTGTTGGCGTAGTGACTATAGCCCCAATGAGATCCCTCTCTCCCACCAATACGTTCTTTTTGTGTGATGGAAAAATGTAAATGGTATTAGAGCTAACTTAGTTTGTAAGCTAAATAATATTTCTATTTGTAAGCTAACAAAGGAATATTAGACTTGTGCTTGCTTAGTCTGTAAGCTAACTAAGGAATATTTCTATTTTTTAGATTTATTCTATTTTTCCTCCACTTTTTTCTTTGAGGAAGTCTACATATTGTAATTATATTCATATGTAAATTAATAAGAAAGAGTTTATAGTTTTGACACTTGTTCTATTTTTTTCTCTTTTACTGCATGTATGTGTGTTTACTTTTCTAGCTAGATCTAATGTTTGAAAGTTAGCTAAAATTTTACATGCTAATAAAGCACAAAATTTTACATGGTATCAAAGCCAGTGGCTGCTAGAAGGGAGAATAAATTTTTTGTTGTAGGTACTAAAAAAATTTAGAGCTTTTAAAGAAAGAATTTTTCAGCCTTTGCTAGTTTGATGCTACATTGTTATTTTAAATGGAAAACAACGATTTTGCTTCACTTTAGTCAAAGTAGAAACTTGAATGGAGTAATAATGGCAATAGAAGTTAAACTAAATTTTGTTGGTCCATCAAAGTAAAGCCAAGATCATGCTCTTTTTGTATGGGTCTTGCCTTCATCTTCTTCTTAGTGACACACCATTCCAGTGGACCTGTCATGCATTTCATTTCAATATTTTGGAGGGTTTTCTACTGTTTGTGTCAATGCTTTCTTGGTTGCATAATTGATCAGTTTTGTAGACAATTGGCACCTATACTTTCAACTAGCAATTTTTTCTTACATGATGAGTAATCTCGTTAGGGTCACTCGTACATATTTATGTGTCATCTTTGTTCTTGATTGATAGATGTTTTTCCTTTGTTTATCATCTATTCATTGTTTAGGGGCTCCTATGCAAATTATTATCTTTTGTATCTTTGATTGATAGATGTTTTTCCTCGTTTGTCATATGTTCATTATTCGAGTAGTGTTGTTGGGGGCACTCCTGCAGATTGATCCTAATTTTCATCCCACTATCAAAGGAGGTTCTTCATTCAACACTATGATAGTTATCATTCAATGGTTGTCCACACTTTTCTTGTGTTGCGGGATATATTTTTCTAATGTGCATATTTTGAGGGAGATTTTTATTCCTACTGAGTTCTCTCTCTTTCATCTTTTCCTTCTTTATGTTTTTGTCTCCTTAGTTACACTTAAGGGGGGAATAAATCTAGCAAGATTTATTTCCTTATTCCCACCTTCAAGGTTAGTTATTTTTTGCAACTTGTTTTATTCTTGATTCATGGATAAAATTGCACTTGCTTAGTTTATAAGCTAACTAAAATAATATTTCTATTTTTTCAGTTTATTATGTTTTTCCTCTATTTTTTCCTTTGAGGAAGTCTATATATTGTAATTCTCTTCATATGTAAATCAATAAGAAAGAGTTTACAGTTTTTATTCTTGTCTGTTAGTTGTTTTCTAACTAGTGATCTAATGTTTAACACTTAGCTAAAATTGTACATGCTAACATACAAAAAAATTCATGATCAATAAGAACAATTTTTTATCAACTAAATGCAAACCATACATGCATATCAAATCTTCATTAAACTTAGTATTCAATATCATTAATTTTATTTATTTAAATGCATATATTTATTCAATCAAATTATTATTCTATCTAATTAATTCTTTCATGAAAATAAATATATATCTATGATTTTCTTTTTAACATATGACCAGCACTCATATCTGTTCACTATAATGAAAACTTCCTTGATCCTAAGATCAAATACATCAAAAATATGTGAACCTTCTTATATTCATTCAAAAATGTATTTTCCCTACTGGATAAACCTCCCTGCGCACGCCTTAAAAGCTTATGTAAGTTTTAAAAAAATTACAAACATGAATATGAAACTCAGATCCAAAACCCAATAAGCATTGAAATGAATGTGGAAATTGTGACAAAAGTAAGCTCCAAACATGTTTTAGCTTGATTAAGAGGGCAAAATTTATATAGTATATAAAATAAACTTGTCCAACTTCCTTCGATAACTAGAGCATTTCACTCTAACTTGCATTCAAGTTATTTAACTTTAAAGTTGTTAGAGATGCTACACAATCTCCTCACTTTCCCTTCTTTATTGATGAGAAAATTTGCAGATGAAATGGTCTTCTATTATGCCATTAACACGTTCTCGCATGTAGCTTTTGTAACATTATTTATGTTCTCCTTAGGGAACGCTGAAACATCAAAGCAAGGTTATATTAGGTCTTAAAAGAGCATTATTAGATGACACAACTAAATTTGTAATTTAATTAATTAGCAATAAAGAAAGTATATGATAAAATCTCTTAAGAAAGTTGTTACAGACAAATAATAGTATAAGGATGGATGCTTAACTTTTTACACATCAGTTAGGAGTTGAATATAAGAAATTGGAGTGCTTTGTGCACTTGCCGACTCTTTGGATGACGAGGTCCATCTTTTATTCAAATATTATGATTAATTTTCCAACAATGAAAGCCTTAATTGGTTGGATAGTTCTGTTCGGAACTAAGATCATCAAAAACCTCAAATTAGAATAAATTCTTGAGAAAAAAAGGAAGAGAGAAGAAATCTAAATTTGAATTAGCACCCAAAACAAATCAATTTTTTTTTTAAACGAATGATTACCTTGAATGTCTTGCTCAGCGCTGTAACTTGTATTCTTCCACCCAGTAGTTCTGCCTCTAACCACCTTTTGTTCACTCTTCATTTCACCAAACACTTTACAATTTGACTGATGTATTGGATCAGTTAGTGTCAAACATAGGATCTTCCATTTATTAATGGAATGCTCTGACACTACACTACCAATTCTTTTGATGACTAATCCATCAATGATTCAGTTATGATCCACTTGACCAACAATAAAAGCCCACCTTCAGTAACCATTCAAACACCTTAGTTTGTATTTTCCCTTCCAATTATTCTTTTTATAACTAAGATCATAGAAAAACCTCAAATCATATGAATTATTTAGAAAAAGAGAAGGGAGAGAAAATTGGAATTTGGATTAAAACTAGTAAAACAAACACTTTTAAAATTTTTGTAAAACCAGACAAACAAAATCTTCAGATGAAGGCTTACCTTTGTGTCTTTCTTACTCAGCTACGTGACTTGGATTATCCCATCCCATAGTTTTTCCTCTAGCAACTCTAACCTCCTTTCATTCAGATAAACTTTTCACATCTGAATTGATGTGGTCAGATGATCTGTAGTGCCTGCCCCTAGTTTGCATTTTGTTATCGTTGTTGAACTCTTTTAGAACTAGTTTTACGTTGTTGGTTAGCAGCATTGTTTTGAGATTATTAGATATTGAGCTATGGATTCAATTTATTATGTGATGAGATTACTTAGACTCTACATTTCATGTATGTATGATGATTATTTTTAGTGTTCGCAATTATTAATGATGATTAGTAAGATGATTTATTATAATATGTGTTTTTCTTATGGATACTTACCCCATACTTGTATGTGTATGGTGTGTGTGTTTGCTTTGCGTGTTTGCTTTTGTATGCCATGTCTGATGTGGTTAAGAAAGGGAGTCGTAGTCACCTGCTAGTCAGGATCTACACGATGCACCACTTCCTGCCATTGCCTGGTTAGTTTAGTATATATATTGTGCTTGTACATGCATGATTTTTATGTAGGTTCCAGGTATCGGATATCAACTTCCCTGAATTGTCAAGATGAGCGTACCCTATCACATTATCTCAATGATAAGAGAGGGGAGATAAATTCTCAAGTCCAAATTCCAACTCGTTAAGCCATTTGTTCTAATTGAAAAATTAGGACAAGTATCTGAGTTGAGTACCCTCCGAATACGTTGGATGACGTAATTCGTGATTCAAACCTTTGGTTTGATTTTGTATGTATTTTGGCTATGATGGGTTTTTTCGTATTTTTACCTTTGTGAGTCTTTGGAGTATTTTCTATTAATTAAGCCTAATCAAAAGATTTAATTAATGGTTTAATTAAATAAATAATAATAATATGATATTTTAATATTTATTTTATTTAATTAATTGAAAAATTAATTAAATAAAATAATTAAATTTGAAAATAAAATAATTAAATTGGAAGATAAAAGTTATAATATTATATTTGAAATGTGACGATATTTATTTTAATAATAATATATTTGGAGCTCATTTTTAAATAAATGACTAAATAATATTATTATTAAAACTAATAAATATTTTAGCAATAAAGTTTTGGAAAATGAAATTTCAAAGTGGAAAATATATTTTAAATTATTAAAAGATTCTAAATCTCATATGATTAAAATATAAATATATTAAGATTGAAAAGTGGAGATATTAAAGTTAGTGCATGAGACTTAATAAATTAATTAATTAAATTAAAAAGAGTAAAGTAAATTGGAGTTACAAGCTTGCATGGGAATTAATATGTGTCAACAACACGGGGGTTAGTGCATCAATTAAGCACAAGGTGTCTACAATTCTATGATTCATCAAAAAAGATTGGAAAATACCCATGCTTAGTTGGTGACACCTTTCAGCGGTTTCAAGAAGCATTCCAAAGGTTTCTTGAGAGCTCTTGATATTCAGGCATTCATAGAAGCTTAAATGAAAATCTTAATGGAAGCCACGAGCTACAAGCTAAAATAGAAGCTTCAAAGCTTACATGCATGGGAGAATATTCATATGCTCATATATTTTCTACTTGCTTTTATGCTCCTTCTAGCATTTCTAATCACTTGGAGGATTCGATCGACTTGGATTCTTGGAAGAATTGCGAATGATGGAGAAAGAAGGGATTTTCTATGGACTTTTGAGACATGACAAATTAGCATCAGTGTCCAAGTGCATTCGTGATATTCTCATATTCTCTTTGCACTCTTTCTCTTCCTGTCTTCATCATATCTGTTTTATGTGTCTGAATACTCTCTGTGATTGAATCTACTATTTGAAATTGGAATCTAGATATTTTATTTGGTTGAGAAGAAAATAATAAAAAAACCCTAGTTCCAAATGAGAAAAAAATAAGATTTTAATCGGGTTTGGGTTTGAATTTATATTAAATTAGAAAGACAAGATTTGGAATTAAAATAAAAATTTTATAGTGAAAATTTGAATAATTAGATGTAATCTTTCTATCAATTATATTTTTAGATGCGTATGAACAAACCCTTTTATGGTTAAATTTAGAAAAAAATTATTTTAAGAGGATATTCTTAATTCATCACAAATTGTCCTGTCGCTGCCCCTTGGATAGACTCGAACTCAGTCATTCATAACTTTTTATCGAGATCGAATTTATTTGATCGCTCCGGTCAGAATTAGCGCAACTTGGCCCTCTCCAACATATTTCAATTTCAGCCTGATCCAACGGTTCATTAGAGAGATATGGCCGTTGTACTGGGACTGTTTTATTCAAGAACAGATATTTCTCCATTTTTCATAACCAAGAATTCTTTATGCTTAAACTTCACAAAATAATATATCAAAGCATAGAATGAATTAAAGATATTATTGAAATCTTTCTTTATTAGAATCTTATTAAAATGCATTAATTTTATATGGTTTATTATCTAATCTAATTAAATCAAATTTAATTAAGATTGGTTAATAGTAGATGAAGTGTAATTAATTATTAGTCAATCTAAGTAAATGAATTTTTAAATGAGAGAAAATTAAAAAAAAAGAGATTTTAGTATGATTTATATAGTGGACTTTTTATAATGTATATTGAATACTATTTAATATATATTAAACAATTTTAGAGTTGTTTAATGAAGATGATAATGTTAAGAATTTGGAGATTATTCATGTTAAAATCTTCAATGAGTCTTATTAGTTTGTGATAGGGATCTTTATATAGACAAAATATTATTAGAACAATTAGAAAATGGAGTCTAATGGTTTATTTCAATATTTATTAAATAATTGTAAGATGATAATTTATATTATGTTGATTTAAATTTAGAAACTCTGAATAATATTGGATTAAGATTGAATTATTATGTTATTGGTTAATACGTTTGAATACCTTAATGGAGTTAAGAATTAGTCAAATATTAACTAATGAGTTTATGGAAAGATTCTATAGATTCGATATTTATAGTTTGAAGAGTTTATTATTTATTAATGTTTGTAAGGACTAGCAAATTATTAATAAATAATGGTGTAAATAGTTCGATTAGATTTAATCTAGTGAAGATTATTTAATGATTAAAGTTTTGTAAAGATATTAGTTTTCGGATTTGAAGTATAATTGATTTTTAATCAATTGATATTCATTGAGTTGATATTATAACTATGATATTAATAATTAAGTTGTGCGATAAAGTCTTATTTGAAAAGATTAATGATAATACGAATTTGTTAAGGAAATGTTGGTATTCTTTGAAAGAAGACGAATGAGGTCATTATAGATTTATTCTCAATATAGCTTGCTAATAAATATTGACAAGTTATTATTATTGAATTATTAATATATAGTTGACTTTTATCTTACAGAATTCTAGTTAGTTATTAGTCACTGATATTAATTGGAACGTTGCTATGGTTATGCAATTATTAATTAAATCAATTAATAAGAGTTAATTAGATTTAATTAATAATTAAGTTATGTAATAGAGATTTAATTGATATAATTCTTTTAATGAGATTTTAAAAGTATTGATATCAAGTTGATAGGTCTTAATCTGATGACTTGAATAATGACTTTAGATATAATAATGGTGAAGACTTAGTAATATATAATTGAAAATTATTAGAATAATAAAAGGTCAAGGATTGTGAATCGATGTTAATTGATCATTTTAATAAGTTATAATCTTTTTGTTCAAAGATTGATAATTGACTCTCTTATAATTTATAACGAATAATTAGAATATGGATCATGGTTAAATATAGAATAATTTAATTAAATGTCAATGATGATCAGTTTAGTGAATATTTATCCTTAAGTTATTTTTAGAATGTAATTCTTAATAATGGAAGGATAATGCTATCGGGGAAAATGGGTTGACTTGTAGATCAAATGATGAAACTTAAGACACTTGAAAGTATACTTGCAAACAAAAAAAAACTAGAAACCCCTACACTTGATTCAACTATGAGATTTCAGCAAAATCAAAACATGTGTCTACATCGTGTATTCTATATGGTTCTTGTTTTGAGTTTTGGGTTAACTAGTGTTGACCAGTCCTAGGTTGTTACCAGAGGCTCGGGATTATGAGATATGATGGCATGTTGATCTTATTTGGTCTCAATCTTTATAAGCCCAACCATGGTAATGTGATCGTATGCTCTATGAAATGTTTGTATTTACTTATTGTTATTGTTCATCAGTCTTCATGTGTGAAGCTGAGATGTATGTGTATGAGACACTTGAGCTAATTATTTTTGAGTCATCGATCAGTTATCCTTGGATTATTTTCTAGTCACCATGATGGGACTCAAATGTGAATTTATTTCTTGATGATGTCATGTTGTGACATGTTTGACTCAACCATTTTGGAGTCTTCGATCAGTATGATTTTGAGATATTCTTGGTTGCTTATTGAGAACCAATGGATATTGTGATTTATTTTGAGATATATTTTGGTTATTGAGAACCAATGATTATTATGATTTCAATGATGCCTTCAGTTGCCAATAGAGAACTGTTGTGGTCATGATTTTCTATGGATGCTTTTTCAGATGCTCATGAAAATTTGATGATTCTTATCTTGAAGATTTGATGATTCTTATTATGGATATTTGATGCTTTTATGCATATTTGATGATTTTATTATGGATTATCTTTTATGATTTTGAGATCTATGATTCCATGAGCTTAGGGTAGGTAATCTACTTGTAGTGTCGAGAAGTGGCTTGCAATGAGGGTTGGGGCCCTAAGTGGCTGCCAGGGTAACTCATTGTAAGTTTGGTTAATAAGTGATAACATTTACACACTAAATGAGGATTAAATGAACCTAAAAATATAATTGTTTTGATGTTCTCGCCCATGCCTTGAGTGCTTCTACAGGCTAGGATGGGAGTAGCGAGAACGCATGGTTGTGACCGTGCATTCCGTAGTATGCCTTGTCAGTATGAGAGGATACTAGTGGCCGCATGAGATCAGTATGGACCCGTGGAGTTTAGCTAACTGCCAGGATAACTTGTACGTGATAAATGCGATGACACTTTCCTGCTTGCAGAATAGGTTTCCTACATGTCATTGTGTGCCTCTGAGAATTAGATGTCGATTTTGTGTGTGTTGGAACCTTTGAGTTAGTATACTTTTAAAATTCTTGAACTTTTTATGCTATGTGTATTGATATCCTATTTGGGACTTGAGATTATCTCCTCAGCACGGTGGGAGTGGACCACTTAGGTTCCACGCGGTCGGGTGGTAGTGTATTTTCCACTCTTATCATTTGAGATCCGTCCGAGACACCGTGGCTGGAGTATTCTAGGTTGGTATTTTTCTTCATTATGTTCTTAGAGCATTATGATAGATAATATACCTGATGATGGATGTATTTATTGGTATGTATCTTATATTGATGATTTGTTTTACTTTGCATATGTTAGTTGATCATTTATTATGCTTTACTTTACATGTTAGTAGAATGTTTTAGGAGTGACATTCCTACTATGTTAATACCGATGATCTCTTCGGTGCTTTAGAATGTTACGCACGGAGGGATGGCTAGGATCCACTATGGTCTAATGATGCTATTTACGGTTGAAAGGAACCGTGCACTTAGTTATTTATGTTTGTGATATATGGTTATCTTTTGTGATGGATGTTTATATCCTTTGTGATGATGTATCATGTATGATATGTGGTTTCATTGATATGTGGTTTCATTTATGTTATTGCATCATGGATTAATATTAGATGATGATGATGTACTTTATTTACTTGGATGTTTATTCTTTTAAGCTTTTCATACGTTGTGATATGTACAGTGAATGATTGAGCTAAACTAAAATATAATTACAAAAGGATACTTGTATATTGTTTAAGTACATTGGATGTATCATTGTTATTTCATAAGGATGCGATGTTAGATGAATAGTTAATTTAGATGTGATACAATGTTAAGAGATCTTTAAATAATGTAGCCTATTATGTATATATGTTATGTTTATTTTCATTTGAATTGTTGCTATTGCTTCCGCAAATGTTATGAATGGTTTTATCTTTCATGTTTTAAAAAAAATTGTTTGGAAAACTTAGTAAAATTCTTTGGATCCCTTGGCGGGGCATTACATGATCTTAACATCTTCCCTGATTGAAGTAAGGAACATCTGCCTGATAATAGATCTTTTGATACAGTAAGGATTGCCACACACCAAGCAAATGGAACAGAAATATCATCATGATGAATTTGAGGGACAATCTTGAATTTACTCTAGTTCTTTTCAACCTATGGTCTCATTAGGCAAGCTGAGGCTCTCTACTATCAGATTTTGGCTGTTTGAAATATTTGTATACCGCAATTTTCTAATACTAAAGCTTGATCCCTTCCTGTTGCTTAGCTTCCAAGTCAGATTTGGATAGTGATAAACAACTTACTTTTGAGTTTACCATCTTCAGATGTTTTCACATAATGCAATCACATTCATTTGCGATTGGATCATTGAGAATTAGGAAAGCTTCTTGTATTGGACTGAGTTTGGAACCATCAAAGCTTTGAAATCCATTAGCAGTAACTCCCTCAATTATTTCCAGTGTACAGGCATGAGTAATAATTCGTTTCTCTGATTCAGGTAGCAAATTGAAATCTAACAATTGTTCTTCAATTGAACTACAACTGAGATAATTGCTCTGTGCTGAATCACTTAAAGAACTTGGATTAGAACATGATTCTAAGGCATATTCATGAGCAAAAGGCCTATTGAGAATTAGAGAACCCTCTTCAATCGGACTCAACCTTGACCCATCAAAATTGTAAAACCCTCCAATTACAACCCCTTCAGATTTTGCTGGTGTAGAAAAATGGGTCATAATTGGTTCCTCCTATAGAAGTCCATCAGGAAGAAAATTCAAATCTAGTAATTCTTGGTCCCTCGAATTAGAGTTAAAAAGATCAAACTCAATATTGTCATGTATAACAGCTGAACCACTCTGCAAGCTTGGAGTAGAACAAGATTCTATGGCACATGGATCTTCAGTGGGGCTATGGAGAATTAAACAAGCCTCTTCAATTGGACTGAATCTAGATCCATCAAAGCTATGAAATCCTCCACAAATAACCCTCTCAGATTTTTGTGGTGTAGATCCAGTCATTACAACCAACTTCTCTGGTAGAATTCCATCGGGGAGCAAATTCAAATCTTGTAATTGTTGCTCGCTCACTTCAAAATTGATAAGATCAAGCACAACATTTTCATCAAGATCTGAATTGTTGGAAAGACTTGGATTAGAACAATAGTTTACTTTTTTAATCTCCTTGATTTGGTTCTTTATTGTCTTGGTAGAAGTTGGTGCTGCAACACTTCTTTTCAACCTTGAAGAATTTTCAGAGGCTTTATCTTTAAGGGATTTGGGATTTTTTGCTACATAATTCACCTCTACAGCCAATATTTCCCTTTTCTGTTTATTCAGATTAGGCAAGCTTCTTTTATGGCATTGTAACTTGGCGTCTCTTGCAGGAACAGAGTTATTACCTAATACCATAAACACTTCTATGGTAGATTGGGACTCTGTTCTTTTGACCATACATTTTATATCATTCTCTTTGTTTATTTTATGCCCATCTCTCTTATTTTGCTTCGTTAGTGATTCTACTGCAGAAGTATATTTGCAAGTAGACATCATAAAGCTCAAACCTCTACTCTAAAAAGATCTTAGCATTGTTATATTTTTGCAAACAATGATACCAATGAGTTGGAATCTACCCAATATCAACTCACAAAATTATGACACTAGAGGGTAGCCAATATCATCTATATCAGATCAAATAAACTTGCAACATAAGACAATCCTTATGCATGTTTTAGAAAAGAAAAAAACAAGCAATTCAATACACAGAACATAATGCTCAATTACCTTGATAGGCTATGATCATGAAGAATTGCTCAGAAATCTTTTCAACTGCATCAAATATGACAGATTTGCAGTAAACCAATCGTATGCGAACATTTTCAATAAGCATCTACTACCCTCTAAGTTATTTCTATCTCTTTCTTAAATAGGGGGCCTGAATATATTTTCAGTATCGGTCTTTTGAATTCTGTGGCACCAACCATGTTTGGATTTTCCCTTTTTAAAATATGACCATTACGTGTAATGTGTTTAGATTGAAAACAATCAACGGTGCGAGTTTTTCCAAACCTCGAAGGTTTGCAAAATTGCCTGCGATAGGAAAATTAGCTTTCTATAAAAACTACCATGCAGTGAAAAAATCACCGATAGTTTTGGCGGTAAATCATTTCCTTCACTCGAGAATATTTTAGAACCTGCAAATGGGTATCCATCGAGTAAGCCACATTCCAAAGTTCAAACAATCGACTGCAAAAGATAATGTATTATGTAGCGAAAGCTATATCTAGGGGGACGAGGGTCACAATGGTCTAGTATTCTAGGGTTCATGTTAACAATTTGGTTGTTGGAATTAATCTGGAATAAGGAAACGGGAATAGGAAAATTGGAATAAATTTATTCCAATTTTCGTCCAATGCAAGAATAAATCTAATTCCTCAACAAACTTGGAAGTAGATTTATTCTCATTTTGGGCCAAAATTGGAATAAATTTATTCCAATTTTCCTATTCCCATTTCCTTATTCTAAGTTAATTCCAACAACCAAATGGGTTAGTCTGTGTAGCTGCAAGAATAGGAATAGCTATTATGGAACACTTATTCTGGAATAGAAAATGGGGGTACATATTCCTATTCTCTATTTGGTTCAGCCAAAATCTGACGAGGAATTCGCGGACGCAAAAATTTATGTTTTCTAAAATAAATAAAATTGGAATAGGAATACGTATTCCAATTCCACCTATTTGGGTGGAATTGCAAAACCTCATTTTTTAGTCAAAATTGGAATACGTATTCCTATTTTATTTTGTATTCCAATTTGGATTTGGTGCATCCAAATGAAGAATTCAAAGTTTTAAGAATTTACATATGCCTATTCCGCTTGTATTCCCGTTGCCAAACAGGTAGGGTCCCTTTGGCTCGTGGAATTTAAAAAACTGGGGTTTCTACAAACCTTGGTTTAGTCAAATGAAGGTTTTGCAAATCTTCATTCTGATTTCGGGGATTTTGCTTGAACTGTTTCACTTGGAAGATGTGTGTGAAGACACATTTTTATGCTTAAGCTTAGAGTTGAAGGAAAATTTCAAAAAGTAGTCCAATCTATTGTTTTTACACTCCTTAAAAAACAAAACCAAGTATTGATTTTGAATTCCTACTTGCTAGTAGGAAGTTGGAAAACCTAGTTTTGAGGCAAAATTGGAAGTCCGGTATGCTAATTCCATTTTTCCAATTTTAAACACAAAAATTTTCAAATCCAAATTTTGAAAAAGCCAATTCCTGTCATATTCCAGGAAGAGATCTTACCTTCTCGTTTTATCTTCTTCCATTGTTTTCATTCATGGGTTAGGTTATTATTATAAATACATGAGATGCGTAAAGCAAGATAAGAGAATATATAAAAAATTAACTAGCTTATATATATTTAGACATCATTATAGTTAATCTACAATCTATTATCATTATTAAAAATATGATATCTGATTGTATATATTTATTTTATATATCCACTTCAAAAATATGTTAATATATATATATATATATATACATATATATACATATACATATATATACATATACATATATATACATATACATATATACATATATATACATATACATATATACATATATATATATATATACATATATATATATATACATACATATATATATATACATATATATATATATACATATATATATATATACATACATATATATATATATACATATATATATATATACATACATATATATATATATACATATATATATATATACATATATATCACCACGAAAAATGATAATTAACATTAAAATATTTTTTAAATTGAAGTAATTACAAATGAATCTTGAATTAAAATTAGAGTTTTAAATTGCATTAGCATTAGCATAAGTTTTGGTTCTCTCTCTTCATCTATTTCATGCCCTAAGTATTATCTCTCTCTACCTCATCTCCTCCTTGCCCCCTTTCTCCTAAATCCTCCCTCCCTCTCACCATCTCTTCACCCCCTCTCTCTATCTCCCTCCCTCTCCATCCATTTGATACCCTAATTATTACCTCTCTCTCTCTCTCTCTCTCTCTCTCTCTCTCTCTCTCTCTCTCTCTCTCTCTCTCTCTCTCTCTCTCTCTCTCCCTCCTCTTCATCCTCTCACAATCTCTCTTTTTCCAATTTATCCTCTATATCTACATCATGTCTCTCACCCTATGTCCCCCATGTCTCTTTATCTCTCACAATCTCTCTTTATATCCACCTCATGTCTCTAGCCCTACCTCCCATTGTCTCACTCTCCCACACATGACCCTCCCTCATGTATCTTTATCTCTCACATTCTCTCTCTATATCAGTCGTATGCCTCTAACCCTATCTCTCATTATCTCACTCTCCTACACATATCCCCTCCCTCTTGTCTTGTTATCTCTCACCCATAGTGCGATACAATTTATGCAAATAATGTTTGATCAAAATAAAAAATAAAAAATATATAGCTTAAAACTTACACTAAAGAGCCAATAACAAAGAGAGGATGGTGATTGTTACCTGCAACAAAGCACAAATGTACGAGATTACTCGCTATCACTTTAGCTATGAGGATATGCATTGCATACTCAACAAAATATAAAAGATTATTTTGCCCACTATTGTTACCAAAGATTCTTTCACTCCTATATTCTTGTTGGTTCTAACTTAAGGATAGCCACCTTCTTCAGATTCACTAAAGTTTGCTTTGCTGAGTACCAGTAAATCTTTCCTTTCAACAATAGGAGCGGAGATTTTTGGTTGTTTGGTGCCTTGAACTTTGATTCTTTTATAGATTAAATTAATTCCCTTTAGATTTTTCCATATATAATTTTAAAAAGTTGAAAGGTATCATTTTGTAGAAGATTTTTTGTTTTTTATCAATAGGCAATTGCTTTCATTAACATATGTTATTAATTAACTGAAAAAAAAAAAAATCTGAACTCTAATACTAATGAAATTCCAAGTCTAATGCAAACATGATTAGTCTTATCATGTAGTTTATGTTATATTTTTCATCTCATTTGTGTTTTTTTTACATCCTAATTTTACAAATACAAAGGAATGTTTATGATTTCAACATAAGAGGATAGGTATTTTGAATGGCCAAATTTCTTTTCAAATTTTTTATGATTTCTAACTAATGAGAAAAGGATTTTTCACAAAGTGCGATTATTCTACCAATTTTTATAGACCTTCACTAGGCCATACATAAGTTTCACACAAGATATAAATTTGAAAATCACTATAGACAAAAGTTGCACAATTAGGTTTGTAAACACATATTAAAATCTTGAAGAGATCCAACCATGCAAAAAAATGTTATGGCCTTCGTACCAAACCCCATTTTTACTATCATACAAAACCCATGTTTCCCAATAGCATTGCCTCTATAATTAGATTCACAATATCATGAAATAAATCTTTATCTTGCAACACATAATTCATAAGGCCAACTTCATATTTAAGACAAACTAAATGCCACCCATAAAAATTAGTTCCATCCATTTCGACTTAACAATACTCCCTTCCTAAATTTGATAGAGCATTGCCTAAATCTTTCATCCAAGGGATATTTTCATCAAAAATTAGTGTATCTCAAAAAACTCCAATAATCAGCGCCATGTTAAAGTTGTCAAAATTTTGAATCCAATGCAATTTGAACAGACAAAAATGGAGTCTGTATGCAAAAGTTATGGCCAATCAAAGGTTGGTCAAACTCAGGTTCAGAGGCCCTTAGAAAGGTGAAATTTCAAACTCTCCAAATTTGGTCAAAGTTAGCATCAAATCGAAGGTCTCGTCCAGAGTTTTTTGACAATGTTCATTTCATCAAAAACAGAGCCCGTACGCAAAAGATATGCCCGATCGAAGTCAGGGATGATGATGTGGCAAAAAAATGAAAAATATATATAAAGAAGAAAAATTCTAACACGTGTCAAACTAGCCATGTGCAAAGTATGTTGGTAGTTGGCGGGGTCAAAACATAAGCGGCACGCTTTATAATTAAAGTGTTTCACACCAAAATGAGAGATAGAAGGGCCGCCGGTGGGGTTGGAACCCCCGACTAGTGGCCAAACAAAAATATTAATTACTGATGCACCATTTGCAAACTTAATTATGCATATAGCACAGTTACTATTTAACTTGTAAGAAATCCTGCCTAACCTTAGTAAAATAAGGTTATTATTTATTTTTTACCCCAAAATTGACATGGAGCCAAATCTTTCAAATGGCTAAAGGGTTAATTCAAAGGGGGGAATTAATTAGAGGGTTATTTTTGTAAATTTTGGTTATAGCCTTATTTTGGCTAATTTGTTTCTAAAAAGGGGGGTTAGGAGGCTATATGGGATTCATTCTGAAATGGAGAGAACATCCAAGTGCTGAGAAGGAGAGAGAAATTATGAAGGTGTGATCAGTCTTGTACTTGAAGGGAGTGATTTTGTAAACACTTGTACCTAATTTTGGAGTTAATCAGATCGGTCCCCCTATTGGAGCAGGACCCAAAGACGTAGTCCGTACAGACGAACTCTAAGATCAAATTGTTTTGTGTCTTCTATCTCTTAATTTCCCTTCTGTCAGTTTAATTTGTGTTGTTTCTTTATTTCAATTATGTTAATTTCTTTATTTAAAGCTTTAAAATTAACTTTATGTAATTAGTTAGCATTCCTTTGTAATAGTCCTAGATCCTAATTAGATCAAATTTGGTATTATAGCTATTATGTGACTAGTATTGCAGATTTGAATGCTAACAAGATCCAAGATTGAGAAAGGCAAAGGAAAGCTCGAGGAATACAATCCTAAGATTGAAAAATGAAGGACTAAACCATCATCACAAATGGCAGACGAAGGTGGTGGACAGGGTTTTCAAGATAAGAGTATCTAGAAGACTCTTCAGAATTTGCAAACAATGGTAGAAGTTTTGGTACAGGAAAGAGAAGAAAAGATGCGAAGACGTGCAACTCGGAAGGACAAAGGGAAAAAGAAAAGAGGCAATTGTGATCCTCCGAACACACCTCCCTCTTCTCCGTCTTCTCCCTCTTCTCCTTCTCCCCCCTCTTCTCCTTCTTCTACCCATTTTGAATCTTCTAACATTTTTAAGGGTGGACATAAGCCTTGAATCAAGTTGGATGTAAATTTTGACTTGCCAAAGTACTGTGGAGAGTTAAATGCTGAGAAATTAGATGATTGAATTCAGCATTAGAAGTCTACTGTAGAGTTCAAAACCTTGTAGATGATGTTGATATAATTCAGTTAGCCACTTTTCGGTTAGGTGGTGTAGCTCTAACCTGGTGGGAGAGTAGGACTCGAGATGAAACTTCACAGCATGGTAAGTTCAAATCGTCTTCATCAAAATTTGTTAGTGCTTTAAAGAAGCAATTCTACCCCCTAGGTTATATGCAGCAGTTAATGATGAACTAGCAACATTTTAGGCAAGGGAAAGGTCAAACTGTCTAGGATTACACCCATGAATTTTGTAAAAAGGCTATTTCATTAAATGTTCCATTGTATACTCAGGATACTTTACTCAAGTACATCGGTGGTCTTCATTCTTACCTTAGACATTCCATTTTGGTTTTGAATCCATGTAATTTGGATGAAGTAATTGTACAAGCAACACACTTAGAGTCAAGGGGTAAGGGTACTTTCATTGATAAGTTTGATAAGAAACCATCTAAGTCTGAGGAAAAGTCCAAAGGCAAAGGAAAGAGTAAAAAGATAGCTACAGTAAAGAAAGAGGGTGAGAAACCCACATGCTCACATTGCAAGAAAGAAGGGCATGATAATTCTAAGTGCTGGAAGCTACATCCTAAAAAGAGGCCAAAGTGATATGGTGGAAACAAAGGTAACCATAAAACTACTATTGTAATTCAACAAGATCTTGGATCTAATTCTGCAGATGAAACAAGGATTGTTGCCACCGAGATCCAAGGTAAGGGAAAAGGTATATCTCTCTGATCAGCTACAAATTCTTCTAGCATAAGTGCAAATACAAGTAAAGAATCTTCTCCTAAGAATGATAAGAAAAGGAATGAATTAATTCACATCTGAGTTGTTATCAAGCATACTAAGGTCAATACATTATTTGATACGGGTTCTCAAGTTAATTTGATATCTGAGGAAGTTGTTAAAAAGCTTAATTTGACTACAACACCTCATCCAAAACCATATCCTCTTGGATGGGTTTGCAATGATACACAGTTATAGGTAACTAAGCAATGCAAGTTAAGATTTGCGATCACTACAAACTTTATGGATGAGGTAGAAGCTGATGTAGTCCCTTTAGATATTTGTGGTCTTGTACTCAGGGTTCCCTATTTGTATTATCGACAGGCTATCTTCTATAGGGGGGAAAATAAGTATCATCTATTTAAAGATAAAATTGAATACATTGTATGGGCACATAAGGTTAAGACTAATCTGGCATTAGTCAATGTTGGTCAAATGAAAAGGTTAGTCAACTCTAGTAAGAATTTTGTGCTAATGATTGTAAAAGCCAAAGAAGATGAAACATCTAAGGCATTTAAGGGATGTGATCCAAAACATAAGGTTGAATTGGTCAAAGTTGTTTTCGCTTATGATGACTTGTTTTAGGAACTGAAAGGATTGCCTCCTAAAAGAGAGATACAACATGAGATTCAGTTGCAGCAAGATGTGTCACTTTGTAATATCAGCATGTATCACTTATCAGTCTTGCAGAATGAAGAAATCAAGAAGCAAGTTCAGGAGCTAGTTGAGAAAGGAGTTATTTGTCCTAGTAGTTCTCCTTGTGGTTCTCCTATTATGTTGGTTCCAAAGAAACATGGGACTTGGAGAATGTGCATTGACTACAGGTCTCTGAACAAGATAACGGTAAAGAACAAGTACCCTCTTCCTAGAATTGATGGTTTACTTGATCAATTGAAAAATGCAATTTATTTCACTAAGCTAGACTTACGTAGTGGATATCATCAGATAAGAATTGCAGAAAATGATATTTGGAAAATTACTTTTAAGGCAAAATAAGGACTTTATGAGTGGTTGTTTATGCCATTTGGGCTTTGTAATGTACCAGCTACATTCATGAGAATCATGAATGATGTCTTTCATCCTTTTATTGATGATTTTGTCATAGTCTATTTAGATGATATTCTTGTATTCAGTATGTCTTGGGATGAACATGTAATTCATGTAAAGAAAGTATTTGGTATACTGAGAAAAGAAATTTTTTTTTGTAAAGATGTCTAAATGCAAATTTTCTAAGACATCCTTAGTGTACTTAGGCTATGTTGTAGGAGATGGTCAATTGAAAGTAGACCCTGCAAAGGTTGAATGTATTGTAAAATGGCCTAAGCCAAGTACAATTACAGAAGTTAGGAGCTTTTTAGGTGTAGTTCAATATTGGAGGAAGTTCATTACAAACTTCTCTTACATTGCATCACCATTGCATGCATTAACCAGTACGAAGGCAACTTTTTAGTGGGGAGGTCCGCAACAGAAGGCTTTCGACACTTTGAAGGAAAAGTTGAGTACTATACAGTTCTAGCTCTACTTAATTTACATCAACAATTCAAAATTGAGATAGATCTGAGTGGGTTTGCCATGGGAGTTGTATTAATGCAAGGAGGTAAATGAAACTTTTTCAGGAGCAATAATTAACAATCCCACTTATGATAAGGAACTTTATGCTTTAGTTCAGAGTATTGAAAAATGGAAACACTACTTAATGGGAAAAGAAACTGTAATCCACACTGATCACTAGCCACTTTAGTATTTGCACTCACAATCTAAGTTACAACAAAGTAGGCACTTTAGGTGGATGGGTTTTCTACAACAGTTTCATTTGGTAATTAAGTATAAGAAAGGTGCCCATCACAAAGTAGCAAATATGATCTCTAGGCCTCCTGTTAAGAATGCCTTGATAATCCTTCAAAATAGTTCTATGGTTCATGAAAATTTTCAGGAACAATATGCTAATGATGAGAACTTGAAGGATATCTATGCATCTTTAATCCAAGGTAAACATGTAGAAGAGAAAGATTAAGTTATGTGCAAGATAATCTATTGTACCACTTGGGAAAACTATGCATTCCTAAAGATGAATAGGCATATGTAATTTGAGAAGTACACACCTCTTTGATTGCAGGACATTTTGGGGTGAGTAATGTTAGAATCTGAAAAGATTAATAACCCAGAAAACTAGTGCAAAGAGTAAAAATCTAAACTATGAATGCAAATGATACAAAATCAAAATAGCATCATAGAGTTAGTCTCCAAGAGAGTAATGCAAATGCTGGAAGCAAAATAGCATTAAGAGGATGCAAAAATAAGAGATACAAATACAAGCCAGGTAGCATGCTTATATAGGCTAGAAAGAGGGAGGAGGTGGCAACACCAACCAATGAGGAGCAACCATCTATCAGACTAAAGATAGCAAAGTATCTTCCCAAGATAGCTAATGGATGCTCACATGTAGGAAGGTGACACCTCACAACCATTCACCTAATAAGACATGCTTTATTAACCTAAGTGAGATTATTAAAAGTGTAGGAAAAACCTAGCAAAATAGGAAAAATTAAAAAACTACACTAACACCCCCCCATAAGCGAAGCTTAGGTGGATGCTAACCTAGCAAAGCTATGAAAGCAAGAAAATAGGTCCCGACAACAAGGCTTGATCAGGTACCCAATATAAGAAAAAGAACTAGATGAAGGAAACTAAGCCTCCAATCTAGGAAATGTCCCAAAGAGAGGAACAAAAAAGAGCATGAAGCTGCAAACTTTGTCAAAATGCTGATCTGTAGAACCTCCATGGAAATAGAAGGCACGAACCATCAACCAAAGAAGCATAGAACAACAAGTGAATCCCCCCATAATGCTGAACAGGGAGAGGGGTGACAGGAACACTGAAATGCAATGCCAAAAACATCTGCAAGAAGAAGAATCAGGAACACCAATAGTGCAATAGAAGTACAAGCACAGGATAAAGGGTGGTGTCACCGACACACTGCATGGACTAATGTCATGGAAGAAAAATTCACTTGACAAAGGTGGATGAGCACAAAATGGCAAAACATCATGACCCCCCATGGCACTTTATAATTGAGTGCGAGTACAAACAAACACAAGGTGTACAGGATCCCAGATATGCAAAAGCAGGCACTTTATCTCAGTACATTTACAGAAAAAGGAATGCAATAGAATAGAAGCATACAATGCTCAGAAGTCAGAAAGAAGAGTGAGCCAAAAGAACAGAAGAAGAGATTCCAAGACCTGTAGAATCCAAGTAATCCACCAGAGTGCGAAAATGCAAAACTTGAAGGAGAAAGAATCTGGAGCAAAATCTGGATAAAAGACCTCTGCAACTGAATAAATCATAGAACCATCCTTCCAATGATACCTGGCGAGCCCAAAAAAGAGTCCGAATGAGTGAGATATGGCTCTCGGAAGGTAAAATAGAACATCTAGCTTTGACTGCCAAAATAAGCAACCAGACTATAGCAAAAATAAAAAACACATGTACCATCATCTCCATCTCGGAACCAACTTTTTGATGCATTTTTCAGATCGAAAAAATATGTCTGTATGCTCAAGTTACGAAAGAAAAACTGACAGGGCCTCCTCATGAAGAGCATATGCTAAAAGTGAAACTTGGACACAATAATCAAAGAAACAAATAGCACCACTGCGATCTACTCGAAAAATCATGCACTTTCAAAAAAAGAATCGCCTCGATACGAGGTCGTATGAGAAAGTTATGATCCTCCGAAGTTTCCAAATCGAGAACTGTGCACAGTCACGGTTGAGAATCTGCAATTTCTGAAGAATTCATGCATGAAAATAAAAAAAAAACTCCATTAGTGGATAGACCACAAAAAAATAGCCGAGTTCATAATAAGAATCATCAAAATCAGAGTTCGTATGAGCAAGAACAAGACATTTGAAAACTGCATTCAAATCTGTGACTGCCAACGGAGAGGGGTATGGATGTAGCTTTGCATGCTCGATTTTGCAAAATATACAGCTTGCATGCAAAATCTAAAAGATACCTAGATGGTTTTTCGGGGCTGCAAACAAAACCCAGAAAGCGTTTTCCTTGCCGATGTACAAAAGATGTTGCTATAGTGTAAATCAAACGCCTTTAAGAGTAAAAAATGGCTCCAAAAATCAAGAAACGACCCCAGCAACCAAAATATGACATGCAAATGCTGGATCAGCTTCCTAAGTCCATTAATGGCATGTTAGAACCTGCAATACTGATTGAAAACTCCAAATATGCAAGTTGGTTGTCAGATTTGAGATTGAAACCCCAGAGAAAAATCATTTTTGTCAAAACTTTTTTGATTCTCAGGATCATCCAAAGATGCAAGAGAAGAGCATACTTCATTTTTCAAAAAACTACAATAAGGTTTATTTGCCCCCCCCCGAATCTCTCAAATAAGGAAACTAAAATCTACTCTTGCACATAGAAAAGCTCTGATACCATGTTAGAATCTGAAAAGATTAATAACCCAGAAAACTAGTGCAAAGAGTAAATGTCTAAACTATGAATGAAAATGATACAAAATCAAAATAGCATCATAGAGTTAGTCTCCAAGAGAGTAATGCAAATGCTGGAAGCAAAATAGCATTAAGAGGATGCAAAAATAAGAGATACAAATACAAGCCAGGTAGCATGCTTATATAGGCTAGGAAGAGGGAGGAGGTGGCAACACCAACCAATGAGGAGCAACCATTTATCAAACTAAAGATAGCTAATGGATGCTCACATGTAGGAAGGTGACACCTCACAACCATTCACCTAATAAGACATGCTTTATTAACCTAAGCGAGATTATTAAAAGTGTAGGAAAAACCTAGCAAAACAGGAAAAATTAAAAAACTACACTAACAAGTAAAACATTGGCTCAATTGCAAAAATATTTTTATTGGCCTCAGATGCAAGAAACTGTCACTAAGTATATAAAAGGATGTGTAATGTGTGCAACTAGCAAACCAAGTAATAGGAAATGGGTTTGTACACACCATTACCTATACCATCCCATCCATGGGAAAGTGTATCTATGGACTTTATGGGAGGTTTACCTATGTCTAGGAAGGGTCATGATTATTTGTATGTAGTATTGATCGGTTCAGCAAAATGTGTATTTTAATGCTTTGTAAAAAGTAGGTCACTGCTGAGCTAACAACTCATTTGTACTTTCAAAATGTATGGGTTCATTTTGGGTTACCTAATTCTATGGTATCAGATTGAGATTCTCGATTCTTAGGAGAATTTTGATCAAAATTGTAGGGCCTCGTGGATGCCAAGTTAAAGAAAAGTACAACCTGCCATCCACAAACCGACAGACAAACAGATGTAGTGAATAGGACAGTGTTGCATCTGCTTAGGGGTTACTACAACAAGCATCCTAAGTTGTGAGATGAAAGTCTTCATTATGTGCAACATGCTTACAACCATGCAACACACTTCTACAAAGAGGTCTCCTTTTGAGACTTGCTTCAGTTATTTGCCTAAAACGCCAATGGATTTTGCTTTTGGGAAGGACAACATTATCAATGGATGCCATGATGCAGAAAGTGCTTTAAATTTCATCCAAAAGGTCCAAGCAATCCATCAGGCAATAAAAGCATAGTTGGAGCAAAGCCAAGCAAAATACAAGGCTTGCCATGATAAGCATCACATCGATCATCAATTTCAAGTTGGTGATAGAGTTTGGTTACATATCAATAAGGAAAGAATGCAAGGTGAAGGAAGAGAGCTCAAGCTTATTAGGTAAGGCCCTTTTGAGATCTTGAAAAGATTGGTACTAATGCTTTTTGCCTAAATCTTCCTCCATACATGAAAATTTACTCAATTGTCAATGTTGAGAATCTAAAGTTGTATGAGCCTCCAATGATCTTGGATGAAGATGACAGTGTTCAGATTCCCTCAATTGATGATCTTTCACTAGAGTATTTGTCAGAATTGCCAGAAGATGTTATTCTAGACAGGAATGTCAGAACTTCACAAAGAGGACCAATTGAATACTTCTGAGTGGGATTGAAGGGGATGCATCTAAGTAAGGCAAGATGGATGGAGATTGGTAAAGTGAGGGAAATATACCCTCACCTGTTTTCTGAGTAATCCAAACTTTCGGTGGTTCGAAAGCTTCTTAGTGCGGAGGCTTTGATCTAGGGGATATTTTCATCAAAAAATGGTGTATCTCCAAAAACTCCAATTATCAGCACCATGTTAAAGTTGTCAAAATTCTGAATCCAATGCAATTTGAACAAACGAAAATAGAGTTCATATGCAAAAGTTATGGCCAATCAAAGGTTGGTCAAACTCAAGTTCAGAGGCCATCAAAAAGGTGAAATTTCAAACTCTCCAAAGTTGGTCAAAGTCAACATCAAATCGAAGGTCTTGTTGAGAGCTTTATGATGATGTTTGTTTCATCGAAAACAGAGCTCGTATGCAAAAGATATGCCCAATCGAAGTCAGGGATGATGACATGGCAAAAAAAAATATGAAGAAAAATTCCACATGGAAAGTATGTTGGTAGCCAATGGGGTTGAACCCCCCGACCTCCATTCTCTAAACCCTGATCGATGACCGTTGGGCCATCAGCGGCTCTTCAAAACATAAACCACACACTTTATAATTAAAGTGTTTCATGCCAAAATCAGAGATAAAAGGGTCGTCGGTGGGGTTGGAACCCCCGACCGACAGCCAAAAAAAAATAGTAATTATTGACGCACCATTTGCACACTTAATTATGCATATAACATAGTTACTATTTAACTTGTAACAAATCTCACCTAACCTTAGTAAAATAAGGTTATTGTTTATTTTTAACCCCAAAATTGACATGGAGCCAAATCTTTCAAATGGCTAAAGGGTTAATTCGAAGGGGGGAATTAATTAGAGGGTTATTTTTGTAAATTTTGGTTATAGCCTTATTTTGTCTAATTTTGTGTATAAAAAGGGGGGTTAGGAGGCTATATGGGATTCATTCTGAAATGGAGAGAACATCCAAGTGTCGAGAAGGAGAGAGAAATTATGAAGGTGTGATCAGTCTTGTACTTTGGAACAACGTGATGCTATTGTACTTGAAGGGAGTGATTTTGTAAAAACTTGTACCTAATTTTGGAGTTAATCGGATCGGTCCCCCTATTGGAGCAGGACCCGAAGACGTAGTCCATATGGATGAACTTCGAGATCAAATTGTTTTGTGTCTTCTATCTCTCAATTTCCCTTACGTTAGTTTAATTTGTGTTGTTCCTTTATTTCAATTATGTTAATTTCTTCATTTAAAGCTTTAAAATTAACTTTATGGAATTAGCTAGCATTCCTCTATAATAGTCCTAGATCCTAATAAGATCAATCTTCCCCTCAAAACAATATTGTAGAAAACCTTGACTCTTCTTCTTAAATAGGAACTAACACACTTTATTCCCAATTAGTTTATTCCAAATACAATTAAATGTCAAACTTTTTTTCATACCGATAATATGATTTGGCTCCAAAACACAACAACTATCTTTATCAAGCCATTATTTTGAATGTTAAAAACTGCAATTTAAAAATTAAAAGATCAAATTTGTATCAAACAAATAAAATTAGAATTTGACCCAAAGATTTTGATTCATAAAAGAAATCAATACTTGTATAGCTCGATATCAAAATTAAAATCCTCTAAGTTTGCATTTTATAACTGGTGCTTGGGAACCATAATTGAATTCTAATGCCATGTATACTATTTGAATCATGTAAGTGACCTTTAACTACCATTTAGAAGATTCAGTTACATTCTGATTCAAAACTAGCATCCATCAAACTGAAACATATTTCAATTATCTTTGAAAACTTGTAAAATAAGGATATTTCATCGCATTTGGAAATAAATGCAATGACTATGGTAAATCAAATGAATTACTTAAAAAAGAAACTCGTACATAATTCCAAAACCCTATCTTTGATTCACAGTGAAAAATCAAATTAGTATTTCTAAATCAAGGATGGGAAGTGAGAGGGGTGCCCAATAGGCAGGCTTGTTGGTTCTCAAGCTTGTCAAACTACAACTCTCTATCCATCTCAATAATAAGAGAAACCACCAAAACCAAAAGGGTAGTATCTGCATCCATGTAACCTTGCCAGTGCTCCAAATTATTTCCTTATTGAAATGACTAGTATTTGAGGTGACCCATTTTTTGTCTTGAGGAAGATAAGTGACTGCCTCACACTATTACTTTTTTTTATATTATGCCATCATTTGTGTTGCTCCTACTGCCTGGAAGAGATAGAGATGTCCCTCTTGAAGATTGATGCTTTACACAAATTTTGAAGCTCTTGTTCCACCGCCATTTTCTCTATTAACAATTAGTTTAGGTTTGAAGTTATCATGTGTATGTCAATGCATGAATTTGTTGGAAATTTGGCTAAGGTAGAAATTGGATGCTGTCATTTATGGTAACATATCTTCAGTATGAAGAAGATAGACTTTGAAGATTAAGTTATGGCATTCATACTTAGTAACATATCTTCAATATGAAGAAGATAGACATTGAAGATTAAGTTATGGCATTCATACTTAAAAAATTGTCTAAGTATCATATAGGTTATCTAATAGGACAACTAGAGTTTTGGTTGGAAAAATTTACATAAGCTATTTTGGCATGTGTGCACTCAAGGGAAGGTAGTACCGACTACTATGATGACATATTCTAGAGCGCAAGTCAATATAGACTATACTAATAAAGTTATGAGAAGATTACTAGTTACGACATTATACAGGTAGAACAAAGCATAACAAAGAAAGGGGTATTGTGGGTTAAGGAATTTTTTTTTAGCAAATAACTACTTAACTAATTGGGAATGACATCCTAGATGTAAATCCTAAGTCAACAAGTTATAATAATGTATTTTCTAAAGTATGTAAAAGCATGAAGGTCGATTGGGTATAATATTGTAATTGAAAAGTATAAAAGAAAGTTTGGAAATGTGAAGTTAAAGAGTGGAACAAGTGATGTATATGTCAAATGTGATTTGCAAATTCTGATGTATGATCAGAGGTATACGAATTGAGACAACTTTTTATACAGAATGGCAAAGAAAAATATCAGATATTGAAGATATCAGCAATAGTGATATCAATAATAATGTAAAAGAGGTTTTTGTATCTATCTCTTTGTATTAAGGAACTTCATTGTATATTGCATGTTTTGGGTAGAAAGCTCATCTTGCACACATTTTATATTTGCAAGTAACAACTCCTAACAAGGTAGAGGCTTCTAACAAGGACCAAGACACTATATGGATGTAATAGACTCCTACCAGGGTCAATATCTTTAACTAGATACTTTTGATTAGTGGATCATTTTGTGGGTACCACCCCCACTGGGGTTTTCCCTTGGCTGGGTTTCCCTAGTTAACGATATGATTTTATGAGTTCTCTTATTGTATGGTTATCTTTATTGTTCAACATAATTAGTTTACTTTCATATGCAAGTTATAAGGTTATTAATAATATCTAATTTTGGGCTAAAGTTTGTAGAATATTGATTCACCCCCTCCCCCCCCTCAGTATTCCCTATTTCCAATAATTGGTATCAAAGAATAGTTAATCAGAAGAGGCTTAATAGATTGAGTAAGATCGTTATGGATATGGAACAATTACAATAGAAACTAGAAGAAGCTCTTGAGCATATTGATATTCTCACTAAAGAAAGATATAACTTGAAAGGAAGATATGAAGATGCAAAAGACTACATTGGAAAGCTTAAAGACAAGATTGATCATCTTAAGTCCAAAAAGGAGCCTAAAGATCAAATTAATGATAGTGATGAAGTTTTGAGATAGAATTAAGAAAATGAGGTCTTGAAGCATGAACTGAAGATTATTAACCTGGAATTGAGCTTAAAGGAAGATGATAGTAAAATTGAGTTAGATCTGAAATCTAAGAATGCAGATCTAAGATCCAACCTTATGAAAGTTACATCTAAACTTGAATCCACCAAGTTATAATATGTTGAACATGAGAAGTACAACGCTATTGTGAAAGGAGAGCTAACCCAGACGAAGCAACAATTAGAGAAGTTAAATTCTAGTAGTGAGAAAATTGATGAGCAAATGTATCTTTAGAGACCTTCTTATGATAAGAATGGTCTTGGATATTTTGTTGGAGAAAAATCGGCTAAGAAATCTAAAGCTAGAAAGGAACCTAATCCTAAAACTCATCAACATATGCAAGAGAAAGAATACCTGAACAAGGTTGAGTCAAATCAACCTGATAATGCACCCAAGGAGATTGAACAAGTTGATCAACTCAAACAAATTGATGAACTTAAGCAACCTGAGAAAATTGAGTCACCTAGAGAAGTGAGATATGAATTCAAAGGTAGATTCTATGCATGTAATGAAATTGGTCATATGAAAAAGGAATGCACAGGAAAACCATTTAAACATGTTATCGATTTCTATTGTTATAATTGTCATGATTTTGGTCATAAAGTAGCTAATAGTAAGAAATCTAAGTTTGATAATAGTAATAGCGATAGTAGAATGTTTAGAAGTACTAACCCTGCAGAAAGAAGATTTGAAGAAGGAAACAATAGAGCAAGAAACAATATTATATGTTACAAGTGCAACAACTTTGGACATATAGCCAGGAATTGTAGAGAACCTATTGAACAACTTGAATAAAGATTCAGAAATAGTGCACTAGTATGTCACTTATATAATAAATTTGGTCATATAGAAAGATTTTATAGAATGGATATGAGGAACATCAACATGAATCTAAACTTCAGAAGAAATATGAACATGAATGTCAAAAGAACATATGGCAACAATAGTAGTAAAAAAAAAAGCTTAAAGGAACATGTAGAGGAATTCAAAGAGGTATTTTTCAAAGTCAAAGATTCATCCAGTTCACATGTAATATTGGAAGAATAGTCATTTGAAGCATCTAGAGGAAGATTGAAGTCAATAATTGTATTTGATTCATCTTACTTGAGTTAAAGTACTTTAATTAAGAGATCAAGCATAAAAAAGGTAAAGATGATGACAAAGAGTGAGTTAAGGTTTGCATAGTTAGTATGAGGTACAACATGATGTTGTGAAGCCATGATTAAGAGCGCAAATGATTTGGAAATCATATGTGAGTGCACGAAACAAACCTAGTTACTTGGTAATTAGAAACAACTTTTTGGTGATTGTGTACTTACGCAATTAATGTAGAAATGAGTTGGAAGTAATTTAAGGATTGAAATCGATCATTTGAATACCACTCGAGCATGTAAGAGTTTAAGAAGTACTTTTGGAGAAAATTTGAGGTGAAATTGAAATATTTTTTGTGTGTGAGCAAGAAGAAGCCCTAGTTATGCAGAAATTGGGTATTTACCATAAGCAAAGTCATATTCTCAAAGCTTTAACCTATACAATGGAAAATCCAACAGTTTTTGATGTAAGTGACCATCCTAGATACAAGTTCAAGAAGCATCCTTATGTGTCATTAGAAGATGGTCCCTTAGGAGCATTTTTTCAAGTGTTGCAAAATGTGTTACATGTAGAAGACATAAGATCTTATATTCATTGCAAATTTGAGACCATTGGTGATAGTGACATCCACAAGGATTTAGGCCTATTATGCAACATCGACCTAAGTCTTAAAAAAGGGTTTGAATATTTGAGTGGTTTAAACATTGTCAAGCATACACTCTACACAAACATTGTCAAGCATATGTTCTACACAAACTTTGATAATCACGAGTGAAGTAGGATAATTCTAAGTAGAATTCATGAAGGAATGTTTTGGGTAGGAGATATCCCTACGATCATTAATAAAAACATGATTCATAAGCTTATTGGACTAGGTAACAAAGGTTGTAACCCAGTTAATGAGAAAAATGTGAAGAAGCTAGTAGAGGCAAACCTAAAGAGCAAAACTGATGGTAGGAACATGAGGATTGATCTAATAAGTGAAACTGATGTTGGGGTAATCAGTAAAATCATTGGATATGAATCACAGGTCTAGAGTGAACTTTGTGCCTACTAGATTCATCCATCCAATCTATCTAATGACAGTCAAGAAGGAGAAGGTAAATTATGAAGCATTGGCTATTGGACAATATTGAGAAGTTAAAGAAGATAAAGAATGCAATGTTTAGGTTTGAGTCCTTATTGACACACCTATTCTTTGAAGTAATTAGAGAGTTTCTTGGTATGCAAGACAAAGAATGGGATAGAAATGAATGCACAGTGAGCATAATAACTCATTACTACAAGAAATAGTCTAAGAAAAGAATGGTAGATGATATAACCAGAATTATTAAAAGCTTTCAGTCTATGATGAAATAGAGATTTATAATTCCACCTGCCTTAGTTGAGAAATACAAGAATGACACTTGTTTTATGGTAGAAACTAATGTCACATGTATGGAAGCAGTGGAACCAAGAGTAAAATTCATTGACCCCATGGGTTATGAGATTGAGTGAAGACTTAATTGAAGGTTATGAAAAGATAATATCAAAATTAGATAGAGATATGGAATGTCCTAGATGGGGGACATACAAAGAAAAAGTTAAGGAAGTTCACAATGAAATTCATGGAAAAGAGATAAAGAAGAAGATTGAAAAGAAAATTGATGCAATATTAAGAGAATCAGGAATGATAAGAAGAAGTACAAGTGTTGTGGTTTTAACAATGCATGCCCCATAATGCTTGCCCCATTTTGGACTCAAAATGGGGACCCCTCTTTTGAACATGAGATCCCTTTCAGAGAACCTAGTCAAGTGCCTCTATAGATCTAGTTAGGCAACTACAAGTACTACCAGAAGGTCAGAAAGACAAAATTTTGGTTCAAAGTGTTAAAAAGTACAGTTGCGCACTATCCGCAAATGCACACTCACCTTGAATATGTGAGGCACACATGTGTAGGTATGCACCTCTGAAGGTGTGAACCATTTTGAGCTTTTGCCTATAAATAAGACCCACATGCCCTCATTCTAGTCACTTGTTCACACTGAGACTCTAAAGATCACACCTTAGCACCTATTCAAACTCTACATCTCCACAGCACCACGCCTTCACACCAATGCCAAAGCCTTCTTAAGAAGTTAAAAGGAGGTGTGCACAAGCACACATGCACATGTGTGCACCCTCCAAATGTTTACAACATGTGCATAATCTAGAAATGAGGCCCTCACAAGAGAAAGGAGGTGCATGTTGTGCACATGCACATTTGCACTAAGTGTGCAACATGCACACTACATTTTTATGCCATTTTTAAAAACTCTTAAGGCATGCACTGCACAAGTGTGCAATATGTGCATATTAGACCTTTGTAGCCTTTTTCTGTCAGTTTCATCTATTTGTGTCAGTTGTCTGCCAGACGAGTCATTATTTGTAAGGTTATCTTTTTTTTTTTACATTAATATTACTAATATTTCTCTTTTGTGCACATAAAATAGCATCGTCTTCATCCTCTATGGACACAAATATTGCACCAAAACTCATTGCCTTCAAATATCAAGGAGTGCCCAAGAAATCCCAATTTGGAAGCATTAAAAAATCTGAGACATATGGAGAACATTGGGAACAATTTCTTCCTTTACCCAAAGGGCCTCTTGGTATACCTCCATCATTACAAGACCTCACATCTGTACCTCTTCAACTAAAGAGGTACCAGATATTGATGGAAACATATATGACAGAAGAGTTGGACATGATAGATGAATGGATAGAGAAGGTGTTAGAAGTTAATAAAATTATGGAAGGATTATATGAGGATATCCAAGAAATAAAGAATAAAGCTCGAGGGCAATTTTTGGAAGCAGAGAAGTATTATAATGCTACTAGCCTAGATATTTTTGAGGACAAGTCAAGTAATCAACTTTCTTTAGTGCAAATAGTCATGCAGGAATTCAAAGCATTATTTGAGGTTGCTTTGTCTGAAGATGATTTTAGACGGATCTTCAAGATAAAAGGAATATTATCATAATTAGATTCCAAATTGGAAGATTTTGCAGACACCATGATAGAGATAATTAATTACCGTCAGGTGGTGCGTGATAAGTATGAGTCATTGGATTTAGCAGAAGCTAAGAAAATCATCATAATAATTAAAAAGTTTAGGAACAAACATCTAGACATCATTTTGGTCTAAAGGGAAGAAAACCTAGATGTTGGAATATGAGTTTTTGATACTTAGTAGATTTTTGGTATTTTTTATCATTTCATAAGGTGTTCTTTCCAAAGGTGCACTTTTCACAAGGTGCACAAATCAAGAGGTGCGCCGACAATTTTTGAAGATGAAGCAGTGCACTGACAATTAACTGCCAATTGTTATTTTTGAGCATTCCATGCATCGAAAACACATTTTGGTGACAATTCAACTCCTTGAAACATTTATAGATGGCCAAGCTTGCATTTTTAGAAGTCCTAGTGACTCTCAAACCATCTCATGGCTTCTCTCCTCTTATCTTTTTCTTCTTTTATTGTTTTAGTCATGTAAAGGCTCATGTACCCATTAATTGATATAAGCAAGGGTGGAGACCTACTTAGCACCATTTAGAGAGTCAGTTTGTATGAAATTAGTTTTTTAACATAAGTTTGTATTAGAGGAGCTTTCACTTCTAACACAAAAGGATGAGAGGACTTCTTTTACATACATTGATGTAATATGTACTCTAAGCCGACATTTTGATGCAATAATAAATGTTATTGATGCTCTCATTTTGAGTGTAGTAAATCTTTCCAGAAGGTGTTATTTTTTGTGAATTCATGTTCATGAATGATAATGGAGCTAATGGTTTTATTGCATTGTTAGAATTATGTGACCTTTTAGTTTTGGTGTTTGCCTTATGTTAACAAATTCTATTGTTCTGACAAATCGGAGAAAGGATCATTATTGTTCTTGCATAGTATTTTATCTTGTGTGAGCACACTTTTTATGGCCACATGATCTAATGAATCGTGAAACATCTTTTAGTTTTCATTAAATTCCCCATCGGCAATTGCATCAATGGATTTGAGGAAGTGTTGCTCCTAATTTTATTGGTTTCCTCCCAAGTCCTTTTGATAATTTAATTCGCAAATGTGTTGATACTTTGGCTTGTGTCCATCAGGAATTTTCCTTTTAGTAATTTATTCTAAATCTCTTGTTACTCTATCTCATCATGTATGCTTTTGAAACATTTGGTTAAACTGGGAATTCATATAGTTGTATTGATGAGAAATTGCATTCATCATAAAATAAAAAATACAAAATATATATTGTTTTTGTGGTTAAGTTTCAATGAAGTTGTGTAGAATTGGTAGATACCAACAAATCCCTCCTTGTGAAAAATCATATTTATCTTTAATTGAGTTACCCAACAGGTTGAAAAATAGCCATTCAAAACCTTGGAGTTGGTCATAATCAACTTTTCAAGAGAGAGATTTGAGAGAATTTTTGGCGTTGGCATCGTGCTAAACAACAACTCAATAAAAGTGGTGTTAGAAGGAGGGCCTAAAACCATCCTTCCCAAAAAACTAAGTTCTTGTTTGATAGTTCTACAATTTTCAAAGTTTTGTATTTTTTGAAGTCTATCACTATCAAAAGGTACACTTTTCACAAGGTGTACTTTTCAGAGTAAACACAAACTGGAAGATATTGAACCACCATCTCCATTTTAATGAGCATTAAGGTCTTCACTCAGTGGACACGAGTTCCTAGAACTCAATCACTTTTGCAAGCATCACAGTGATAAGGGGATACCTAGAATCTAGCCACTCACATTTCAAATCCCATCATCTTCATCTATTCCACATTTGAACTTACCACCAGCTATCGTTCCACCTAACCCTCCATCCATGGTTTTCTTTGCAAATATAGTAGATTCACCAATCAACTTGCAAGGTCAACTCAATGACCTTCCCAAGAACCCTAAGAAATTTTGCCCAAGGTTCATCTATGGAGAAATATGGATAACTGAAGATAACATCAAGGTTTTCAAATAAATATGAAATCAAAAACAAATTCAAGGAAAAAATGTGCTCCTTCATCTATTCCCATATACATTGGGAGAAGTTGCATTCAACTAGTACATAAATATGTCGCTATGATCTAATTCCAAATTGGGAAATTTTTGAAAAGTTGTTCTTGGATCAATTCAAAAAAATTATTAATTTGGTCGTGATACACCACTAGTTCATTTTTATCAAGAGGGATCCGACATAGACTATCTCATGTTGCAATCATCATTTTCACATGGCATACCACACATTAGAAACCCCTTACACTATACTAGTAGGAGCTGCAATTCAAATCTATTTAAATTATATGGACCACCTCACTATTATCTTCCTAAGGAGGTTGCCAACTACAAACATTAACAAACTAGAAAAGGTCTTCAAAAAATCAATCACCTTTACTAAACAGGCTAACCCTAATGGAGGAGGTATGATGGTTCCAACTCATTCCAGTATGATAGTACCACCATACCATGTTGGAGTGCAAGTGATGCCTAGTTAATTAATTCAATTAACTTCAATCCCATTACAATAGGCAGCGACTACTTCAACACCAGCTATAACCTACCCATATACAAACCTCCAAAGGATGTCTTCTTTGAGCAAAAAGTTGCACCATCCGCTAAGGCAGAAAATAATGTTATGACCAAGCTAGACCAAATGAAAAAGACTATGTCTCAGATAACCAATGAGCTAACCCATCTTAGACTATCATAAGGGTAGAATAATAATTCCCCAACAACTAATACACCCCCATACAATAATAGCTATGGTCAAAATTACAACAAGAATTTTAGAAGGATTAATGTCGCAAGGAACAATTTGAACATGTCATATTGCAACAATGGTTTCCAAAGACAAGATCAACAATGGAATACCCATCCAAACAATGGAAGTATCCCTACAGATAAATAAAAATGCTTATAATCAACTCGACACAAGTCAAAGTACACCCAATGATGGCAACTCATTTTTCAGCAGAAATCAAGGAATGAATTAGAATTCACATTGCATTAATAATGAGTCTATAGACACCTAAAATCATCCCAAATTCTATATTAATTGATTTAATATCTCCCTTGACACTATAATTATTTATTAATTAATTAATTAGATTTGTCATGTTCCTCTACTTATTTAATTAAATAGGTTCACTTTCCTAATGTATTTAAATTTAATTTAAATGCATCCCCTCTAATGTCTTAAATTCATTTAATGCATACCGCTCCATAAATCCCATTTTAAATAAATTATAATTTATTTAATTCCCTCCACTTTATTAAAATTCTTTAATCCTATGATTAAGTTAAATTATATTTAATTTAATCCTAATCCCATCCTAAAACCTAGTCTATCACCCATCACTCTCGTCCTTCTAAGCCTACCCACTAATTAATCTCACTTAATTAATCCTAAACACCTTTTAGCTCCTAATTCTTTTCTCAGAAACATGTGAGAAATTCAAGATCCAATAAAGCTTCCATTTTATTATTTTATTCACACCTCTTACACATTTGTCCCCATTTCCTTTCTCCAAAGTTTCTCACATATGTGTGAGCAAATCTTGAGTCATCACTTTAATCCAAAAGGCTTATGTTGACCTTTGCATGGCTTTTCCCCTTAGTCCACGTGTCTCCCTTCTGGCACTTATGTGGATGCTACATAGATACCACCTCCCCAAGGCCTCTCTCAAACCTATAAATAGAGTCCTTGTCTCAAGCATTTTACATCTCTCTCATTTGTATTGTTATCATGTTAGTATAGTTCTAGAACTTTTAGAGATTTTATGCATTATTACTAACCTTTGGTAGTTTCTAGTTCATTTGCATTTGCATTGTTAACTTAGTTTATTTCTTGCATCCACTTTTACTTTCCTTGAAGTGTTTTGAACATGGTTGTATCCATAGCCGTTGTTTGAAACACTCTCTTCATATCTAGTTAGTTCACACACTTTGCATTTCATTTTCAAACATATTGGGATTCAATAGTTGTGTTTGGGAGAGTACATTCACATCTCTCCAATCTAAAGAACACCAACAAGGCCTCTTATGGGCACCCTTATTAAGCTTCTTTGAGGTTGCATCAGGACGTTTCTTTTTGGTTGTATTGAGTTGTAAAACTCAAGCATAGTGTTAGTTGTATTTTGCTTTCTTTTGGATATTTGATATACATGTGCAACTAACATTTAATTGTTTACGTGTGCTCCCAATAGGTTAGAATTTCACGCATACATAGTCCCCTATTCAATTCAACACCAAGTTGTTAGAATCTTATGATTCTCCAGAGAACACTAAAATAAGAGACACAATCAACAAGGAATTTGTATTCTCATTCAACCAACAATCAAACCCTAAACCAACTAAGATGTTTGCTTTTCAAAATGATAATCAAAATACTTACAACTTACACAATTGAAGGGAACTTATAACTGATGGAATTACCCCTCAGTTACAACCAATGCCATCTCACCCAAGGGTAAATAACAATCTGATACTTGTAAGAGCACCCTTCTCAGGACAAAAAAACTCAGGCATAAGGGAACATACCTACTATACTAAATAATCCTACCTAGTCAACTGAGAAGTATAGTGTTGTCGAAGAGTTAAAAAAGAACCAAAGATAATATTTCAATGTACGATATGGTACAAAGTTATCCTATCCGAAGGGAAGCACTATTGAAAACACATGATCATACGAAGACAACACTCGGAGCTAGCCCTCAGAAGATAGTATCACCACAGGTTAACACCTCTAAGGCTATGCCTACCATGTATAAAGACAAAGCCAAAGTTCCCCCCTTTTTCTTAGTCTCATAATTTATGGAAATAATCTTCATAATTACCTCATAGATTTAGGAGCTTCTTGCAATGTCATGCCACTTTCAATATCTCAGAAGTTAGGAGTCACTCTACAACCTACAAATTGAATATTAATCCAACTTGACAAAATAGAAGTAAAATTTGTAAGAGTGTTAAAGGATGTTTGCATATTGTTGACTACAGATGCTTGAATCCATAATATCATTGACATACATGTAGTAGAAATTATAGAAACATACAATCTACTACTAAACAAAGAATGGACTAGGTGCCTAAAACGATGGTTCTCAATAGACTTTACTCCATTATGGATGCCTTGGAAGGGATTGAATAACCAAATTAAAATAGATGCCAAGCAAAAATTAAAGACAATGATCATAGAGTATAATGCTCCAAATGAAATGACATTCCTTCAATAAGATTTAGGCTCTTACAAAGTAATGGCTTTTGATATAACTCTAATTGAAAAATCTAATAACTAGACCATTACAGATCACAAGACCACATCATCCCACAAAAATAAATAGTAACTCAATTCATAGATAGCATGGTTTCAAAATTATAATATTTGGGAGAAGATGCAGATCCAAATATCTTTCTCCTTCTAGGATTTTATAGATTGCGTCGTATAATCCACTCAAAATTTGAATGCTCATACTATCAAGAAGTGATTCTTCGAGTTTTAACTTAAATGCCACACTCTACAACTAGCCAAACCACAAGTGGGATATCCAAAGATAATTCAAGTCACCTATCTATGCTTGAAATCATAAAAAATGGGGAGGAGATAGGAAGAGATCTAAATTTTTATACAATGATACCTCTTTAGATGGAGGAGCTTTATCTTCTCCTATACTAGGGATGATTAAAGTTCTTAGAAGAAGACATTTTGTGAAAGTTCAAGGCTAGACCTCATTTTTCGTTCATCCTAAATTGCAAACTACAAAAATCACAGAGTTGATTAAAGAAATTGAAGATAAACAAAGGGAACAAACAACCCCTATATCAAGTTTGGCCACCAGTGACCCATCAAGCCCAACATAGTGTAGGATGCAATGGGTCCTAAAGAAACAATATTTCAAAGACCAACTAAAAGAAAAGATCTAGAAAAAGAAACACAAGTCAAGGAAACTAAAGGAATAACCAGTATGTATCCTCAAGTTTGATGGTAACAAATGTAAACTAGGAGCCAGAGTAGGTATTGAATTAATTCATCCCAAAGGTAAGTCTTTTTATGCTACATATCATTTACAATTCATGTGTACTAAAAATGTTGTAGAATATGAAGCCTTGATACAAAGACTCCTCTTCACACTAGGAAAGGATGTCAAAGTTCTCATGGTTGAAGAAGACTCCCAATTAGTAATTTGACAAGTCAAATTGATATATTCTTGCAACGATAAAAGAATGTTCACTTATTGTAAGAGATTTTGGGACTTGATTGAAGATTTCAAAGCCCTAAATGTTAGATCTATTTCAAGAAGATGGAATGTAGTAGTTGATGCCCTTGCAATCTTTGCTAGTGCACTATAGCCCATAGAGAGAATGAAACTCAAAAGGTTTTCAGTGGAACTCATGGCTGGCCCATCTATCCCTGACAATATTACAAACTTCTTGGTCTTTCAAGATGATCAACACATTCTGGAATTCATTATGTGTAATAGTTTGTTCGAAGGACAAGAAATTGATAGTACACTTGATGACAAGCCTGAAGGGGATGAGCTAGAAGATGAATATGGGATCATAAATTTAAAAATTGATACTATTCCCAAGGTGATGGTAGAGCTAGAATGCATCTTTGACCAAGAAAAGTTGATACGCAGTAAGAGGACTAATGAAGAAAAGAGAATCAAAGAATGTGACTCTTATAACCTAAGCATGAAAGACAACCCTAAGATAGTGAGAATTAGAAAAGCTTGTGACTCCCAAGAGTGAGAAAATATGCTCCAGTTACTCACAAAATATAGAGATGTCATTGCATCAAGTTATGAGGAGCTCAAGACATATGACCCTGATATCATCACTCATAATATTCCTTTGAAGCCTAATGCTAAACCTTTTCATCAAAGAAAGAGATTGATAAACCCTATTATTGAACCCTTGATAATGAGAGAAGTCTAGAAGCTGCTAAATGAAAAGATTATTTTTCCTATTCAACAATCTACATGGGTCGCCAACCTAGTACCGGTGAGAAAAAAGACTAGAGAGATTCACCTTTGCGTAGACTTCCAGAATTTGAATCAGGCATCACAGAAAGATAACTACCCATTACCCTCACTCGATGAACTATTACATATTGTAAATGGATCTAAGATGATGCCTTTTCTAGTTGGATACTTAGGATATAACCAAGTAATGATAGACAAAGAAGACATATTAATGACAACATTCACCACAAAATGGGGGAAATTTGTTTACAAAATGATACACTTTGGTTTAATCAATGCAAGAGCTACATTTCAAAGAGAAATGGATGAGGCATTTAAAAATTTGGTTAAAAAATGCATAGTTATCTATAAGGATGACCTCACAGTCTTTTCAAAAGAAAGGAGTAACCATATTGCTAACCTAAAACAAGTTTTCAACTAATGTCAGAAATATGATATATATCTTAGCCCAAAGAAATGTTCATTCAAAGTTACCAAAGGGAAGCTCCTGGGTCACATCATTTTGGAAGTTTCTATTTCAATTGATCCTAAAAGGATAGAAGCAATTCTAAATTTGTTGCCTCCCCATAGTCACAAAGAGATTAAATCTTTCTTCAGGAAGATTAATTTTGTATGCAAGTTCATTGGCGGGTTTTCCGAAATAGTTCATCTCCTGAATGACCGGGTTCCTAAAGTCAAGAAATATTTTGAAGATATCAAAGTGACCATTTGTACTACCCCAACCCTTGTGAGTCCTGAATATGAATTGCCTTTCAAAGTCTATTCTTTTACTTCAGAACACTCATGTGCAAGTATCCTCACACAAAAGCAAGATAAATAAGATGAAAGACCCATCACATTTATGAGTTTCCCACTAAAAAACATTGAATTAAATTATCCCAATATGGATAAAAAATTATTCAACCTAGTAAGAGTAATCAAGAAATTTCACCACTACATACTCAGGAGTAAGGTATATGCTATTGTACCATATCCTACAGTCAAGTCATTACTAATGTAGAATGAGTTAGGGGAAAGAAGAGTAAAATGGATGACTATCTTGCAAGAGTTTGATTTAGAAATTTAGCTAGTGAAGCTAGTGAGAGGACATGGATTAACAAAGATGATAGCCGACAATGAAGAACAAAGCATAATATATCAATTAGACACTAATGAAGGGATAATCATAGATGTCTGGTACCAAGACATTTTATTCTACCTCTTGCAAACTCAATACCTTCAATGGATGAACAACTCCCAACATAGAGGATTGAAAATGAAATGTGAGTCCTACATGCTTCAAGATATAAATATCTACAAGAAAAACTATGAGGGAATTTACATGAAATGTTTAGGTCATGAAGAAGTGAGAGAAGTACTAGAACAATACCATGAAAGGTACGGTATTGGACATGGATCAGAAGAGGCCACAACCCATCATATTTAGAGATCAAGATACTTTTGGCCTACTATTTCCAAAGACACATCTAAATATGCACATTCTTTTCACGTTTTCCAAACAAGTGCCAACTGGGAAAGAAACCCAGCCATGCCATTGCAACCAGTATTTAAGGTTTTTCCCTTTGCCAAGTGGGAGCTAGATTTTATCAAACCTATAAACCCACCATCATCAATAGGACATATGTTTGTTCTAATAGCTATAGATTATTGCACATGATGGACTGAAGTTGAAACTTTAAGAAATTGTACAACAAAAGTGGTCACTGACTTCCTCGAAGAACACATTGTGATGAGGTTTGGAATGCTATTCTTCCTGGTGTATGTGAATGGGTCATCTTTTGCATCAATTTTTCTTACTCTATGGTCATTGGAGAATCAAGTTATAATCAAATTCTCATCCAATTATTATCCATAAGGGAATGGCATATCCAAATCCACTAACAAAAATTCAATAACAGTCATAAAATTCTTGCTCACAAAAAATCCAAAAGATTGGCATACCTAATTAAAATAATGTTATGGATAGACATGGTCAAAATAAAGAATGATTTAGGCACATCCTCGTATATACTAGTCTATGGCCAAGAACTAGTATTTTTTCTCAATCTAAAAATTCTAGTGTTGAAATTTATGAGGGGATACATCAAGGATACTAATAGGATCCAAATCATATTAATGGATCTCTTAGAATTGGACAAGAAGAGGACATCAACTTTAGAACATATATCAAAATAGCAAGTTCTCATAAAAAAATTGTTTGACAAGAGAGATATGATCAAATCTTTCAAAATCTTAGACCTTGTTCTTTTGTGCTAGAAGGAAAAAGAAAAACCAAGTAGTCATACCAAGTTTCAATGCTTGTGGATTGGTCCTTATCAGATTGTAGAGATTCTAGGGGTAAACACCTTTAAGATAAGTACTTTACAAGGGGAATTGGTTACATCGCTAGTTAATGGCTAGTTTCTGAAACATTATTTTGAAGGCAAATATAAAAAATAAATTATATGTTTGCTTTAAGTCATGCATTTTCTTTTAATCGTGTGTGTTTTCTAAAGTTATGTGGGTTTGTTTTAGGTCATTTTTTTGGTTAAGGGTTAAGGTGTGGTCATGATTTCTCCTTGGTAACCAAGACCATCCCAATTGGTCATGATTTTAAGGAAGAGGTATTTCTTCATCAAAGCATTTGGATAACTTTGTCTTCTGTACCAACTAAAATATAGGTGTCACTTGTAGTCATAAAGGACTTCTAGCCTTAAAAGTCAAAATCTAAGTTAATTGCTCTCAAACCTTTACAAATTTAAAGAACTGATCATCTAGGTTGTCTTCAAATCTAGGTTGATGGTAGCAAGGGATAATTTAAAACTTACCAATTCAGATAAAGGGTCTCTTCAAAGACCTATAAAGATCATTGTTTGGCGTGAGAGTCTCCCAAAAGTTCATTAAAAGAGGAACACAAGAGTTATCAAACTGAAAATTGATCTGGAAAGGGAACACCAACGTCTTCGTCACACAATCTACATGTGGTTGAGGTAATAACAAGAAAATAAAAGAAAAATCATATGGTCTCATATACAAGGTTTCAGACACTTGCAAGGGTAGTCAAAATAGAGCTAGCATTTCAGTCACTATCCTACTATGCATAATGAACAAAGACTTCAAAGAAAAATTAAGTGGAAACACGCAAGCTCTATGAAGAAAGTTAAGAAGATTACCAAAGATTCAAAAATAAGCAATCGATAACTCGTTAAAAGCCCTCTAAATGTATTATTTCATTTGGTCATACAGTGATGGATAACAAGTTTAAGGGATTTCCAATGTTTGTTCCAATTAACAAAAGATTATTTTCTACATTGCTAGACACTCATTATGGTTGACACCTAGAGATGTCAAAAGGAATTGAGACACTAAAAAACACACTGAGAGTGACAAAATAAGATTTTGAGTTTCTGGTTTCTAATTACTTAAAGGCCGCTTGTAATGTCTAAAATCAAGTTGTCACTTGAAATGAATAAGGAAAATGTTTGTTGATGAAGAAATGCCTTTATTATTTTCTTCCCTTTTATTGGGGCTATTTCTTGTGGTTTTCACAATGCACACCCCATTTTGGACTCAAAATGAGGATCCCCTCTTTTGAAACATGAGATCCCTTTGAGAGCACCTAGTCAGGTGCCTCTATGGATCCAATCAAGCAAGTATGAGCACTGCGAGAAGGTTAGAAAGACAAAATTTTGCTTCAAAATGTTAAAAAGTGTAGTTATGCACTATACGCATGTGTGCTAAGTGTACTACATGCACACTTACTTCCAACTTGGGAGGTGCATATGCATAGGTGCACACCTCCAAAGCTGCACACTCTCCTAGGCCTTCACTTATAAATAAGACCCCCCTCCCCTCATTCTAGTCACTTGTTCATACAGAGACTTTGAAGATCACACCTTCGCACCTCTTCAAACACCACACCTTCGCACTTGCACCAAAGCCTTCTTAAGTGGTAAAAGGAGGTGCAAACAAGCACACATGCGTATATGTGCACCCTCCAAATGTATGCAACATGTGCATAATCTAGAAAGGATCCCCTCACAAGCAAAATGAAGTGTGCATGTTGTGCATATGTACATGTGTGCTAAGTGCACAACATGCACACAAAAATTTCATGTCATTTTTAGAACCTCTTAAGGAACACAATGCACACCTTGCACACATGCACAAGTACACAATATGTGCAATATGCATAAGGCGAGAACATGTGCATATTAGACCTTTATAACCCATTTTTGTCAGTTTCATCTAGCTTTTGTCAATTGTCTACCGTCGAGGTCACTATTTCTAAGGTCATATTTAGTTTCATCATTAATAATATTGATATTTCTTTTTTGTTGCAGATAAAATGGTATCATCTTCATCCTCTATGGCCTCAAATATTGCACCAAAACCTATTACCTTCAAATATCAAGGAGCGCCCAAGAAATCCCAATTTGGAGATAAGCATTCATAAATCCAAGACATAGAGCTAGGATATATTGACTAGAACACCCTCCTAATACTATGCAAAAAGCCTAAGGAGAGGTTAGGTATGGAATTTGCATTGATTAGAAGTGGACTAGTGAACATGGTCTCTCATATGGTATCAATCCAATCATTAGAACCGATTATGACTCTAGCACACCACTATGTGTCGAAAGAGAAAGTGGTCAAAAGTGTGACTGGGGAAATTGTCTTGGACATTAGAGGATGAAAATTTGATAAGGTCTTCCATCTACTATGGGTAGATCAGTACATATAGATCACTTATGGCATGACAGATAGATGGTGCATAGAAAAGGAGTCTGAAGCGAAAGAACTAGTATAAGGAAAGTACCTCATTGATAGGAAATTGTTGAACTAGAGAAGTGGAAAGGTCGATATGATCCAAGGTTACATGATAGATGCTATTGGCTACTTTATAGTCCTTATGAGAAGAGTCATGGGCCTCCCTATAGCTGGTCACTTAGAAACATGGATGGTGTACTTCATTGAGGCTATCAAAATGGGGAAGATGCCTATTGATTGGGCTACTACCCTCAGCAACAATCTAGATAAGCAACTAATTTTAGTAAATAATGATCCTCACTTCTAAATGACCTCTTACATTGTATATCTTGTTGCAACAAGACCCACAAATTACCCGAGGTTGGTTAGGAAGGGAATCATGCAGGATGCAAATGCCTGGTCATACATAGTTTATCCCCACCTCGTGAAGAAGAAGCTCCCCTTCAAGAATCCTAAATATAGGTTGGTCAATGATGGATTCATATTTTCCATCATTCAGTTTATAGAAGGACACTATGCCAAGAGAAAGTTGGTAGAAGAAACAACACGAATAACATAAATTGGGGCTTATTCCATCCAATTTAACATATTTTCTTATATCCGGGTAGATGATACTCTCCTGCGCCCGAAGAATCTCCCACAAGACCCATCAAATAGACTATTGCTATTAGGAATAATAAGGAAATTGGCCTCCAATTACGATAGGGTGAGAAAACAACATAAGAAGACATGGGTCTGGCAGATCACCATTGGGCATTTTTAACTCAAACAGAAGCAAGATATTTCTACTTTTGACTTGGAATGGGACCATTATCCTTTGCAGGATTATCAATCACCTAGCCCATACTTTGAAAAAATTGGAATGGTACAATATTTGGTAGGGAAAAAGTTTGTACCTAAGATGACACTTGAAGATCACTGGATGAATTATGTGGATGACTATGATGTCTCGATTAGGGACTATTGTAGAATGAGTCTAAAACTTGTAGAAAAAGGTGCCTAACCTAGAAATACCCCTCAAAGCATGCAACAAGGATGCACTTGAGGTTTCTGGTCCCTTATACAACAATGATAAGATATACGAGTGACCCATCATGAATGTAGAAATTGGGGGAGAAGAGAATGATGATATTCATCACATGGCTCAACATGTTATAGAGTTAACAAGGGAATGGGTTAGGAAATCTTTTCATTTGGACCCAATTCCTCAAGCCCCAACCCTACAAGCCACTACTTGACCCAAGAAAGGTAAAGGAACAAAGGTCACAATTTCTACATACCTTGCTAAGTAAGGAATAGTTTCCTCCTTTACCCAAAGGGCCTCTTGGTATACCTCCTCTGCCATCACAAGGCCTCTCATATGAACCTCTTCAGTTTGGGAAGGAGTCGATTGCCCTACCTCCCCGATAGTAGAGCTTGAAACACAAACCTTAGAGGAAGGGGAGCATGTCTAGTTACGTATTGATGAAGTCTCAATAGAAGGACAAATTATTGAGGAAGGAGAACAAGTCTATCTTAGAATAGAGACTAGGTCTTCAGCCCGAGCTAAAATGGAAGCTCAATCTGTAGTCCTCCCTCAACATGAGAAAAGTCTAGAACAAGGTGATAAAGGGAAAGAACCAGCTTTGGAACCTATGTCTTCTTCTAAATATATGTCACCTATGGGAATGACTCCAACATGGTTAAAAAAAAGTGGTTTTAATTTGATAAAGAAGACATGTAAAGCTTACTAAAAAAGAAGGTATGATAGAATTAATGAAAGCGATCATAAAGTTGGAATCGCCCAAGGGTGATCCTAAGACATTAGCATTTATCATGAAGAATAAAAAAGAAGATCTTTTGGCACACATTGTCATTATGTCTCCTCATGTTGATACAAAAGAATTGACTACAAAAGGTTATCAAATGAAAGAAATAGTGCTAGGAAAAACCACAATGGATGCAACTAAGGTTTTAATCACCACAAGTCTTAAGCAAGTATTTTCACACCTAAATAAAGGTGAGTTAGAGATCTTGGTTTTGAGAAAGCAAAATGAGCTACTTAGGAGATACTTGGACAAAATAGTGGGTCCAATAGATCCTAATCATTTGAAGATTTCTTTAGGGACTGCTTTAGAGAAAAAAGAGATTGGACAAGTTGCGGGAGAAATTGATTTATTTTTAGATGCTTGCAAAGGGTGACATCATAGTTTTGAAGATAGAGGAGTACACATTATAGAAGTTACTTTGAACCTTTTGCACAACATTCAAAATAACGTCGATAAATTGGTGACAATAATAAACCAAGATTTTGGGCTAATGAATGAAGTGCGTACCTAGGCCAATAATCTGCAAGCATTAAAAGCTATCAAAGGGCAGAGGTATTGTAATGCCAACTTGTCGTTTGCTTTATATTATATATGTTGAACTGTTTTAGGCCTATTTCATACATGTGTTAGTTTCATAGATATATGGTACGATGTTATTTCATGACTTCAAAATATCATTTATGATTACATAGTTAATTATATTTCACATGTTGTCCAATGATTATGATTACTTACATGTTAATGTTGCTTTAATGATTCTTAGTAAATGTGATTGCTTTCATAAGCATGTTAGATGATATGTCTTTAATTAATATTATTTTACATTTATAGTAATGCATTGTTATATCTAAGCATTTGATGAGTTGACTCATGATTCATTATGGTACTTACCCCATACTTGCATATGTACGGTGTTCATGTCTATTTTACTTTTCTATTTGATGTGTCTAATGTGGTTAAGGCAGGGAGTCATAGTCACCTATTAGTTAGGATCTACATGATGTATCATTCCCTATCATTGTCTATCTAGTTTAGTTGTATTTATGCATATGCATATGTACATGCTCATCTTTTATGCAGGTTGTAGGTACCAGACATTGACTTCCTTGAATTGCCAAGATGAGTGTGCCCCATCACAATAACTCAATGGTAAGAACGGGAAGATAATGATTAGATCCAATCCCAGCCATAGCCTAGACACTTGTCCTGCAAAGATGACTCGTATTTGACTCTCTACCCCTTTTTAAACCTGTAAGTTTGTCTTTGCGTGTGTTGTTTGAGTTTGGGTTTTGAATGGTTTTGCTTATGTGGATTTGACTGTGTTAATTATTTGGTAAAAGGTTTAATTGTGATATTTAGATTAACAACATAATATTAGAATTATTAAATAATATTTAAATAGAAGGAAGAATTGTTATATCAGGATATTTAATTGAATGAGAAATTAAATTAATTAAATATTTGTTTATTTATTTATTTAAAAGACTTGATTTAAAAAGTCTAATTGTGAAAGTTGGAAAAAAGATAAATTAAAATATTAAAGAATAAATATTGATTTATCTTGAATATTGAATCAATGATAATAAAATTAGAGTTGCACATAATTAGTGAAGGATTTGATCAATATGCAATACAAATCCACAAAACTTGAAGAATACCTACACCTAAAAACCTGTCTCAAAGAAGTAAAAGACAAGAAGAGGCAAGGGTGTGCTTTGAAAATATGCAAATTATATTCTCATAAATGAAAAAGATAAGAGATAATTACAAAAGATCAATCCTTATAGAAGGAGATCAAAACCTGAAAAAGGTTAACCTAAAATGAAAAAGTCATTTAATTAATTATTAAATGTGAATGCATAAGACATAAAGTGAAATCTTAAGAAGGAATAAAATGTAATTTAATAAATAAAACCTTTTTCTCTAACATCCCCCTTAAGATGAGCAACAATGTAAGCAAACTACAATGCTGAAAGAAAACTTGGGTCTCGACAACAAGGCCTGATGAGGTACCCAATCACAACGAAATCTCTATAAAATGAAAAAATAGAGAAAACCCAGTGGGAAAAACTCTACTCAAAAAAGAGATAGAAAAAAGGATGCACAAATAGTCAAGGACTCAACTTTCTTTAGTGTAAATAGTCATGCAACAATTCAAAGCATTATTCAAGGTTGCTTTGTCTAAAGATGATGCTAGAAGAATCTTCAAGACAAAAGAAGCATTACTAGAATTAGATTCCAAATTGGAAGATTTTATAAAAACTAGGATAGAGATAAGTAATTACCTCCAAGTGGTGTGTGATATGCACACGAGTCGTTGGATTTAGCAGAAGCTAAGGAAATCACAAAAATAATTGAGAAGTTTAGGAACAAACATCCAAACATCATTTGGTCTAAAGGGAAGAAAACCCAATTGATGGAAATTGAGTTTTTGATACCTAGTAGATTTTGGTATTTTTGATCCTTTTAGAAGGTGCACTTCTCACAAGGTGCACCAAATAAAGAGGTGTGCCAACAGTTAACTGTCAATTGCTACTTTTGAGCATTCCATGCATCAGAAATACGTTTTGACAACAATTCAACTCCCACAAACATCTACAGAAGGCCAAGCTGTCATTTTTTAGAAGTCTCAATGACTCTAAGACCATCTTATGGCTTCTCTCCTCTTATCTTCTTCTTCTTTTATTGTTTTATGTCATGTAAAGACTTATGCACCCATTAATTGATATAAATAAGGATGGATACCTACTTAGCACCATTTTGAGAGTTAGTTCACATATGTAATTAGTTTTTTAGCATGAGTTTGCATTATAATAGCTTTCACTCCTAACACAAAAGGATGAGAGGACTTCTTTTAATGAATGTATTCTAGGCTGATATTTTGATGCAATAATGAATGCTATTGGTGCTCTCATTTTGAGTGTAGTAAATATTTCTAGAGTGTGTTATTTTTTGTGAATTCATGTTCATGAATGATAATGGAGCTAATGGTTTTCTTGCATTGTTATAATTGTGCGATCTTTTAGTTCTAGTGTTTGCCTTATGTTAATAAATTTTGTCATTGTGATGAATTGGAGAAAGGGTCATTATTGTTCTTTCATAACATTTTGTGCCATGTGAACACACTTTCTATGGCGACATGATTGATCAATTGTGAAACATCTTTCGATTTTCATCAAAGTTCCCATCGACAATTGCATTAGTGGAGTTGAGGAAGTGCTTTAAATATTTCGAAGGTTTATTTATTTATTTACAAATTTTATACTCTATACAAATTACATGATTGGCTAAATTATTTTAGTGTTATAGGAGTGCTTTTTTCAATGGGTTTTCCATATTTCAATTTGTTTGGCTAGATTTGTGCGAAGTTATTTTTTCATTTGTAGGTTATATTAGTTAAACACATTTCATAATATGATTATTTTAAAATAATTATTTTTTTATTTATTTTATAAACACATTGCATCATGAATGGTTGAAAAAGTAAATATTAAGGTGAAATCATTTATGAAACTACACTCCACATCAATATATTGGTTTCAACCAAAAAAATATATCAAATTTTAAAAACAAAAATATGTTTTTGTAACATTAACAGGATTTTTTTTTTTGTTAAATTATATTTTCAATTAAATTATTTTTACGATCCCCATAAATTGAAAAGTGAGATATATTATATGTTTTACATAATATCTAGTTATATTGTGCATACTTAGAACAAATTTTTAATTTTTTAGGCTTTTTCACTTATATAGTTATTATTATACTGACAATTTATCAATTATAACTTTCCATAATAATATTACTTCAACACATTTCATAATATCATTATTTTAAAACAATTATGTTTTTATTTATTTTATAAACACATTAATCATATTAATCACAGGAATGATTGAAAATTAAATATTAAGGTGAAATCAATTATAAAAATGCACTCCACATCAATATATCGGTTTTTACAAAAAAAGTATATCAAAATTTAAAAACAATAATATGTTTTTGTAACATTAACATATAATTTTTTTTGTTAAATTAGATTTTCAATTGATTTATTTTTATGATCCCATACAATTGCTTTACATAATATCTAATTATATTTGCATACATATAACAAAATTTAATTTTTAGGCATTTTTATTTATATATTTATTATTATACTGAGAATTTATTAATTATAACTTAATCATATGAATGGTTGAAAAAGTAAATATTAAAATGAAATCAGTTTCAACCAAACAACATATAAAATTTTAAAAATAATAATAAGTTTTTGTAACATTAACACAAATATATATATATATATATATTTAAGGTTAAATTAGCTTTTCAATTAATTTATTTTTATGATCTCATACAATTGTTTTACATAATATCTAGTTATATTGTGCATACTTATAACAAATTTTAAATTTTTAAGCTTTTTTAATATATATATTTATAATTATAATGACAATTTATTAATTATAACTTTCCACGATAATTTTCCAACTGCCCATTTAACTTATGAATGATGTGTATCTTTTAGATGCCCAAAAAATATAATTATTATTAATATAACATATGAACCATATTATATTAATTTTTTTTTTTATCGGTAAATAGCCGAAGCCTAGATTAATTATTGTAATTAATTATGTTTATGTGTTAAGTGAATTCAAACCCAAGAGCTCCCACTTCAGAGGCTCACAAGTTACCATTGTGTTGTAGGCTCTTGCCTCGTATTATATTAAATTTATTAAAAATATTAATAAATTTATTTATATTAATTAGGTCAATACAAATATAAAGACATATAGAAACCAGTATGTGACACTTGTTAATTAATAAATTTATTATTATTATTATTATTATTTGATAGGTAAACAGTTGAAGCCTTGGATTATTTATTATTATTATTAAGACTAATCATTATTATGTGTTAATCGCGAGTAGATTCGAACCCAAGACCTCTCCAATGAGAGGTTCACAATTTATCGATGTGTTGTAGGCTCTTGCCTTTTATTTTAATAATATTATTAAATCATTTAATTTTTAATTAAATTTTATTTATAAAAAATTAATTAAATTGAAAAACTTTACTAAAGTTTTGTTTTTACTTCAAGAAATCTCAAGATTTCAATAGAATATTTCTCAAAGTGAGCTGAAAGTTTTTTTTAAAAATTTTTATCGGTAAAAGGCCAAGGCCTTGATCTAGATTATTAATTTAAAAGAAATTACAAAACATATCTCCATTCAAACGGGCACTAGTAGGAAAGAACGGAGAAAAAAACCTCCAGTCTTGCCCGGGAGAAAATGTCCTATATTATTACAACTTTAAAAGGGGCATACCCTAGTGGAATTGTTTACCTAATTATTACATGTAATTTGGGGGATGTTTCTAATAATTTACAACTTAAGAAATCCATAATCTTTTTCGAGTGATGCTAGGATAGCGAACAAGGGATCAATTATAATCTCTCAATTTTTATTCTTGCATCCAACCATGTTTTATGCTAGATATTCAAACAAAGGGTTAGTCGTTTATGAGAAAAAGAGCAAAACACATAGATACCTATCAAGATAAAGAGCTAATCATGAACACTAACTAAAATTAGTTTAAGAAGGAAAGAAGAGAGACAAAGGCAGCAAACTAATCTACACGGAAAGGAATAGCGGGTAACTCTGGTAGATGACCACTATGAAATAATTTGAATGTATTCATAATCATCAACAATATGAGCCAATTCCACATCATAAATAAAGATTAAAAAAGGAGTCCTGAGCCATGATTGCTTTACTAAAAATTATTACTAAACTCATAATAAAAATCCTGACTTAACCAGTTATAGCGAAGAAGAGTCTTTTCTAAGAGATTGCCCAACGATAACTGATAGAGGAGGTTTACTTAAAGGATTAATTAATTAATAGATTTAAAGAGCCCATAACAAGAGGCTACATGCCTATACCAATCATTAATGGAGTTTGAACCAGTGGCAAATCCGGCCGGTTTATTTTTAAAAAATTAATCTTATTTTGGGAAACAGAGTCCGATCCATATTGCACATTTACTACTTAATTCTGAATTGCATAGTATCCCAAGCAATGATACTACACCCAAAATGCAAAATTCGAAGAATTTCCTAAGGATGGAAATCGATAAGCAGTTCCAAGAAAACTAAATGATTACCAAGTACCAAATCTATGTAATCTCTAAATTCAAATCACTATTCGATTCATGATATCCTCATAAGAATTGTCACGAACTATAGCTAAATCTAAAGCTGATATTAAGCATTTATAAGAGCTCAGAGTGTTTAATTTTTGAGAATTTCATGGATTATTAGAACCTTAGCAATATCGCATATACAGCTGAGAAAGCTATTAACTAAATTGAAACAGAGAACATTGGGCCTTGCACTGCCCTATATTAACTTGAATCACAAGTAAGGAATTAAATCCATCTCAAATTAGATAGGATCCTAAAAGCATTCAAGATCAATAAATACACAGAACTTCATATAGTTATCCTTATATGAAATTTCATAATGTATTATCACACCATTTACAGCAGAGAACTTATCACCAATTTACAGACCCACAAATATATGTAACATACTGATTTACAGACTAAACATTTCTGCTAAAAATCGAAGGACACTCATCTTAGCTATATTAAGTGTAGTAACAAAATCGTTGCCATACTACACGCTAAAGATATCTATAGGGCTAAATTTAACCAAAAAAGTTGGAATCTAACTAATCGGGCCCTTTCCTTCCTTCCAAAAAATATTAATCACATCCGCCATGTTATTTGGGTGCTCCACCCAGAAATTGGGAGGAAACACGTAGTCATGCTTCACCCTGCTTGATTTCTTTGCATTTGGGGTACTGAATACGAGATCATCCAAATTGTCGAAAGACACCCTCGGCTTGATATAGACGTTGAATCGGTGAAGATAGTCGAGGAGCCATTCTTTGTTTTCTTCTATAATAATCCCTCGCCATCGAAAGAGAAAATGCAGGCTGGCCTCCATTTTGGGCCATTCTCTATAGAAGGCTAGGTTATCCCGGATGATCAGGGACTGACGGTGAGGAGTGGTAATTAAGTCCAAATTCCCTACAGGAAGACTCATATACCTTTTCGAGAGGGGAATCCTCCATTTTTCATCGATGCTAAACACGGCTTCTTCCAGATCCTTTCTCCATGACGGGACAAATAAGTCACGACAGAGCCTGACAATGTCATTCGCCTCTACTTTAGCTCTTACCAAACATCCGATAAAGGACCCGATAATGTCACTATTGGTCCTCCAGGTATATTGATAGTCAAACACTCCCTCTCCCAGAGCTCTGCAGATAGAAAAACGCGTCATGTCGTCCACCAGATATAAAATATGGTTCCACCTTTCTGGTTTCACCGACCCACAAAATGCCATAGTTTGACTTTCATAGGCGTGGAACAGATAAATGTTGGATTCCATGTTTAAACCGAGAAGTTGGGGATGGATATCTCAAATGAGTTCTCTTATAAATATCGAGGGGAAACTTCTAGACACAAACTTGGGGGATACCTAAATGAAATTTCCAAAGCTAGCCTAAGCTAAGTACTTAAGGCGCAAAATATCATCTAAGAGGGAAATCATTAATCAAGATTGCAATCTTTCTACAAACTATGGATTACGAGATAATGATGAGGAAAGTACCTAAAACCTACAAACTATATACTTCACACACTCGGAACACCTCATAAAGATCTACCGAGAGATTATTATTAAAGGACGAAGATGACAGAACTTCTTTTTTAGTGAAGTCACTAAATAAGAAGAAAAACATGTCCTACTTGGATGATATAATTAAACTATACAGACTAAAAGGATATACTCAGGTTAGTCAAATATTAGAATGAGTTAGAGAATTATTATTAGCGAGGAGAGAGTTGACTCCATCTGTTCCTAAATTTGCTAGTTTATCCGCCAGTGTATTACCTTCCCTAAATATATGATAGATCTTATACTCTTCCAACTCATCCAAAAGGGAGAGAATTTCTTCTAAATGTGAATTTAGGACCCAGTTGGGGGTGGACCTTTTTCTAACAGCGTTTAGGATAATTTGAGAGTCGCCTTCAATGATAACTTTGGATAAATTAAGCTTAAGGCATAACTGAATCCCTTGATGAAGGGCCTCCAGTTCTGCTATGTTATTTGAGGTAGGTTGGATAGACATTGCTTTTTTAGCTATCCAAGATCCTGCCTCATTGTTTACGATACAACCAATACCAGCTACACCCGGGTTACCGCGCGCAGCTCCATCGAAATTCAATTTGACCCATCCAATTGGCGGTGGCTCCCATTTGCAGATTTTCCTAGCCTCTATATTTTTCTTCATATAGATAAAAGGAGGGTTAATCAGGTTAGACCAGCATTTCTTCATAAGGCCATCCCAATTTGATAAAGAGCCTTCTTCTAACCTTAATTTACTTAAGTGGGAGTTGACTAGTTCTACAATACTAGCTTCAATTTTGACCAAGAGCTCTGCCGGTTTGAGTTCCACGCTCTGGAATATACGTTGATTCCTTTCTTTCCAGATTTCTCAAATAATGATAGAAGGGGAGATGTTCCATAGCTTACTATAGACACCCTTTACTATTTTCGTAGGCCAGCCAAAAAGCAGCTCAGCCAATGATTTTGGAAAAGGTGTAGACCAGCCTAGCATCCACCTGAGCCATTCCCAACAACTTTGAGAATAGGAACAGTTAAACAAAAGATGATCAGCATTTTCAATATTGCAATGACATAGGGTACACCTGGAGGGACCCTAAAAGCCAAGGATGTATAGTCTATCCATAGTTAGGATCCTCTTTTGAATAGCTAGCCACAGAAAGAAGCCAGCTTTTGGGAGACAAGAGGAATCCCAACATAGTTGTAATGGGATATCCACAAACTCTGTTTGCTGGGCTTTGACAATGGCCCTATAACCATTGTTGACCAAATATCGCCCATCATTGGAAGCTATCCAAATTAGAGTATCCTCTCTATTAGTTTGATTTTTCTACCATCCAACAGCTTATCAAAGCTTTCAATTATCTCTTTTTCAAAACCTAGACCTTTGAGCGATTTCCAAGACCATTTTGGTGAACCTTCTCTATCTGACAGAATCTTGTAATCTTTAACCTTATTTCCCCAAAGGTTCATTAATTTGTTTATGAGGGTTGGGTTATCAAAATGGAGAGAGAGAGAGAGAGGTGGATTACCATCCCAGGAATCCTCCCAGAATAGGGTTTTATCACCCGAGCCTACATCCTAGGTTAGAAATTTACAAATCAGACTACGACATTTGATCATGAAGTTCCAACATTCTGATCCTTTGGGAGGAGAAATAATTCTGAAAATTGAAAGCTGATCCTCTGTGATGAGATATTTATTGTAGAGTATCTTTGCCCATTTATGGTTATATTCACTGTAGAGATGCCAAATAAGTTTTGCTCCTAAGGCTTCATTTTGCCATTAAAGATTCTTGACCCCTAATCCCCCTAATTCTTTAGGTTTACTGATATGCTTCCACTTGATGAGAGCCCACTTGTTATCTCCATCCTTATCGTTCCATAGAAAATTTCTCATCTTAGTTTCAAATTTCTTAAGATTCTGCTTAGAAAGAGGGAGGCAAGAAAGCGGATAGGTAGGGATGGCTGATAGTACTGCACTAATTTTAATACATTTGCTTGCCTTAGTTAGCCATATGTCCTTCCATGAACCTAACTTGGAATCTAACTTCCCTAGAGTATCATCCCAAACCTTGCCCGACTTAGTACCTTTCTCTAAGGCTATACCTAGATATTTGCAGGGGAAGGTTCCTTTTTTAAAACCCATGAACCTACAAATTTGTTCCTCAATTTCTATCTTGGTATTTATAAAGAAAATTTCGGATTTGAGATTGTTGACCTTCTATCCCAAGGCTTCCATATATAGGTTAATAATGCTTTTAAGAGATCGAGCTTCTGCAACTGTACTTTTCCCAGGTAGAATAGTGTCATCAACAAACTGTTGGTGAGTTATATTAGGTAAATTTTTAGAGACTGTGATGCCTGAGATCCACTGATTGTTGTATGCGTCCTGAACCGTTCTTCCAAATGCTTCCGCCATAATAATGAACAGTGAGGGGGATAGAGGGTCCCCTTGTCTAATTCCTCTAGATATATCAAAAAAACCTTTTGGAGTTCCGTTGATGAGCATCAAAATTTTAGGAGTTGAAATAAACTTGAATATTAGATTAATCCACTGGTGTGAGAACCCAAAGGCTTCTAATGTTTTACATAGAAACCTCCAGTCTACCATATCATATGCTTTCTGAATATCTAGTTTCATGAGCATACACGCTTCCTTATTGAGCCTTGCAGAGTGAATAGTTTCTTGAATAGTGATGATACCATCTAGAATGGATCTACCCGGCATGAAACCAATTTGTTCTTCTAAAATAATTTTAGGGAGGATCTTTTTGAGTCTGTTTGCTATAATTTTGGAGAAAATTTTATAGACTGTGTTGCATAAAGCGATTGGTCTATAATCTCCTGGAGAATCAAGATCAGACTTCTTAGGGATCAATGTAATGAAGGAGTAATTAATTTCAGCAAGGAGAGAGCCTCCATTTCTGGATGCCTCTATTGCTTTCCAAAGGTCAAAACCTATGATATCCTAGCATTTTTGGAAAAAGAATGCTTGGAATCGATTAGGACCCAAGGATTTATCTGGGTTCATATTGAAAACCACATTCTTGACTTCTTCTAAGGTTTTATGTTTGATCAGATTAATGTTATCCTGTTGATCCACAATTTTAGGAATGACTTTCAAAAGACTCGTCTGCATTGAGTAATTTGAACCTTTATGATTATTTAATAAATTTTTGAAATGACTAACAAAGATGTCCATGACCTCTCTTGGTTTTTTTGTTGAGATTCCTTGTTGATCTTTGACCCTTGTGATTCTGTTCTTTGCTCTATTATATATGGTGGAGTTATGAAAGAATTTAGTATTACGGTCACCTTCTGCCAACCATCATTCTCTCGATTTCTGCCTCCAGAATATCTCTTCTTTAGATAGGATATCTTCTTTTTTGGCTAGCAGTTCTTTTTCGAGGAGATAGCTCTTATTATCCATACCTTTGCTGATTACTTCCGAGTTAAGATCTTTAAGTTGGTTTTCTATTTCCAATTTTTCTCTGAAAATGTTGTTAAAATGTTCTTTATTCCATCTAAGGATATGCTCCTTAAGCATTTTTAATTTGTTAATGAAGACAAACATTTTAGACCCTGCAAAGCTCTCTTGGTCCCACCAGGATCTTACATTGCTAAGAAAATTTGGATCTACGAACCACATTTTCTCACACTTGAATGGGTTTCTGGCCGGTTTAAGGGGCTCTATGAATTCAAAATTAATCAGGAAATGATCTGATCCAGCTGTGGGTAAAATTGAGGACTGAATATCAAGATTGATGGAATCTAGCTCCCCTTTAATTATAAATCTATCGAGTTTCTCTGCTATGTAGGCAAAGTATTTTCTTCTATTGTTCCATGTATAAGTGCCATTATTAGTGGGAATGTCAATTAGATTATGAATGGCACACCATTCTCTAAATGTTTTAGATGCTTGCGATAGCATCTGAATACCACCGATTTTTTCGTTGAGGTTAAGGATGGTATCAAAGTCACCTCCTAATAGTAAAAATTCATTATCATAACTATTCAAAAATTGACCTAATTCTTCCCATATTAGTTTTTTCTCAGTATTATTAATCAGACCATACACATTAATGATAATGAAATTGAGGTTTGATTTTAAACTTTGAACCTTACCGCTCATCCAATTATAAGAACTATTGAGGGTACTGAAACTAACCTTTCTTGGGTCCCAGAGGATTCCCAATCCCCCTGATGCCCCTGAAGATTCCTGAAACATGGACCGCCATACTCCAAGCATCCTACTTAACTTATCTATTTCTATAGAGTTTAATTTAGATTCTTGAATTAGGACAATATCAGAGTTAAAAGCATTTAGATTATTTTTTAATAACCTTTTTTTGCTAGGGGCATTAAGACCCCTAGCATTCCGAGTAGTGATCTTCATACCTGATTGGGAAGGCACTTCCCCTTCCCATTGTGGAATATTTGGTCAATCTTCTGCCGTTCCTTGCTGAGGCCCTCTGCTTCTCTGAGTATCTTTAGAGATTTCCTCCCTCTTTTGCCTTTTACTTTGCCGCAATTTGGAGATTTTGGTCCTTCTTGAGACATGTATATACCTAGCTGATCCAGGTTATCTTCCGCTATGTTCACACTATCATTTTTTCCTATTTGAGAGTGTTCTTGGTCCTTTAGCTCAACTTCTGACAGAATCTGTTTAGCTAGCTCTAATTGATAAGAGAGTGCTGAAGCTATGTCTTCACTTTGAATTTTTAATATATCTCTTCGAAGATCTTCACCTGAGTAGTTTTCCCCTCCTAATTGGATAACCCTCTTTATGAGTTCTTCCTTCCGGATCATTGAGGATTCCTCAATATTGTCAGGACTAAATACTTGGGCTAGTTCCTCAGCAAGTTGTTCCAATTCCAGATTTTCTATTTCTTCTGTAACTGGTTCGACATTGGAAGGTTCTGTAAAGTAGTCCTTGTTCAAAAATTCTTGAAATTCCTTGACTGGGGGTTCAATTGCTGATACACTGACTGTGTCTTCCTAGTGAAGACTATTGCCTGGAGTGAATGGAGAACTGCTGGTGACTGCTAGAGTCTGCCAAATTTTTTTTAATTTACCAGGGGACTCTACCTTATTGTCTGTTTCCTAATGCAGATTTGATTGTGGAGATAATGGATCCTTATGCAGTTCTATATTGCCACTTATCCCGCATGTGGTGAATAACATCAAATTTTCAAGCTCCTCTAATTGACTTCCTTGATTATCCTTTGGGGAGTCTGTTTGTTGCAAGACTAGATTAGGATATTTACATTTTAAGCACTCTGGGCCCTTTTCATGGGTAGATTCTATAATCCTCTTTTGGTCTATGGGATTGTCCTCTGACATATCTATCCTGTTTTCAGAGTGCTCCTGACCCCAAGATGTCACTAATGATCTGTCTTTGTATTTCTTACTCTTGTTTGACCCTCTTTTCTTCTTTTTTCCCCGGTTGTCCACAATGGTGCTCAATAACCTAGGCTTGTTGAAAGAATTGACATTCTGATTGCTTTTGCTATTTTTTTCTTTAACAACCGTCTCTTGGATGAATTCATCCTTGTTGCTGATTAAATTCATATCCGAAGAAGGGAAGTTGTCTTCTATATATTTTAAACTCTTTACTCTGTCTTTTTGACATTTTGCCCTCTGCTTTGCCCTGTGATTTTCCTTGAAGGGAGACGAATCAAGCCAGTTTGATCCAACTCTTGTAAAGCATTCCTCATTTGTTTGATCTTCTTGGAGCATTTTCTGTTTTCTTCTTCTAAGTAAAGGAAGGGTCTTACTGAGATTCGTTGTTACATCCAAGATTTTCCCTTCATATTTAGTAAAGTCTAAATCGCATTTAGATCTGTTTGTGATAATTTTTAACTGTTTTGTCTTAGAGTCATTGACCTTGCCACTAATTAGAAGTTTCACATTATTACTAGTTTCATATGCTAAATCCACACCTATTAGATTTCCTATAGATCTGCCCATTTTTTTTAAAGTATTGATATTTTTTAATTCTGGGGGTAATGAATAAAGAACATAACATGAAGGTATTATGAAATCTAGATTATTTTCATTACAGTTAGGGATCCAGTCAAAAAAATGAACCGCATGGCCTTTGAACATACATTCAGGGCTGTTAATAAAATCTTTCTTAATTAAATCATCATAACAGCTAAGGAAGAGCATATTATCAGAAAATTTAGAGATACATACCTGGGTGCCATAGTAATCATCAAGCCAGTCAATCAATTTATGTAAATCCGAAGTAGGGCCATTCCAATAGGCGAATAGTCCTACCTCTTGGCATTCCATCCATTGTTCTTCACTGATTTGATTACTGATGATGAGAACCCTGTCGTTAAGGTCAGTTGTGGGTTGAAGGACAGGAGAGGAAAACTTAGGGTTAGGATGGTGGTTATCCTTTGCTCTTCAGTGCGGCGGAATGTAAGGTGGAGACATGGTTGAAGAGGAGTTGGGCAGTAACGAAGATTGCCAAGTTGTAATATGAGGGAGGGGTGGATCCTCAATCCCTCGGCAAGGCAAGAAGCGGTTTGCCCTGGCATATTTTGTAGAGTTGAACATTTTGATTTGCTTGTCTAGACTTGTAACAGAAAAGATTTTTTTCTGGATAGGACATGATTTCCTTGTCGAGATTTTCATCTTCTCCAATTGCCATTCTGCCAGAGGTGAATAGATGTTAGAAGTGGGGATCGTCTCTGTATTATGAGCGCCGAGGACTCCTTCCTTGCTCTGGTCATGAGGGAAACATAGAGTTGAGCCAGACCAAGCTGTATTCTGCTGGCGGAGCCTTGAGTTTTTAATTTCTTTGTTCAAATGGATGGGCTTAGGGTTTTTTGTCGGGATTCTGCTATTCGCTGTTTTCGCTGTTCGCTTTCTGCTCGTCATTTTTTATAATTTAATTTATTAATATCAATTAAGTGAGCTGAAAGTTGAATGAGAATTGAAAAAACTAATTTTTTTAATGTAAGAGTAGTAGATTGGAAAAAGCTCAAAGAAATATGTAGAGAGCATACTTGAATCTTCATTAGGATGGGTGCCATTTAAAAAGAATGATACTGAGACATTTTTAGAATGAAGACATCTGTGCCTATGATGACATCATCTTGAAAATCCAAAATAGTCATAGTTTATTTCATTTGAAGAGGACAAAATCAATCAATTGAGATAATATCACACATAAAAGAAGATAAAGATAAGGTTGTAATCAGATGTCGTAGAAGTTATTAAAACATTTATTGATAAATTAAATCTTACAAATTATTAAAACATTCATTCATTGATAAATTAAATATTATAAATTATTAAAACATACATTACATTCATTGATAGATAAAATTTTAACGTCCGTGAGGCTAAAAATAGCCTATGGGACAACAAGACAACTTAAGCAAACTTAAGTAGATCCGTTCGTTTCTTGTGTAGGATGATGATGAGCCCACCCAATTGCTCAATATACTCTTCGTTAAATAGGTTATGCCAAGAACTATCACATATAGTATCCGCAAATTTATATCTGTTGTCCTTGTAGGCCTCACATTCTAAAATAAAGTGCTATTCAGTTTTCACTTTCCTAGAATTGTAGAATCTGCAAATTCTCTCTTCCCAAGCCTCCTTTGGCCTCTTCCAATGCCCGGTCTCACAACAAAATTGGTGAGAGTTGGTTCTCAGCCGAGTAATAAGAATTTTAGCCCTCCAAGAAACGTTGACTCCTATGTACGCTTTTTGGAGTTGATCACTAATGGGGTTGAACTCATTTACATAATATATTTTCTTCCTCCCGATCTCACTTCCCCAATTTCTCTTGTAGAATTTCTCCATAACAAAGACCTTTATTTCTTTATTATTTGTGGGGCACATATTGAATTGAATATTCCATTTACTCATCCATTTGATGTTTTGTTGCATCCATGTCCTTTTTCACTTACATAATGTATCACTAAAGACAACTTTAGGCCATCTATCCTCTTCCATTTTTTCGATTCTTTTTAGATAGCTTAAAAGGCGAACCATAGCAAGTGCCTCCATAGGAGTAGCCCCCATTTCACTTAGCATGATGTCATATGGAATGGTGCTTTTGATTTTAAACTTGCTTGTGATCAAACATTTTTGGATTCCTTTGATTTGTTTCCATTGTGCTATAGTAGTGTTGCTGGCCCATAATTCACACTTGTAAAGAACAATTGACAACACAAGAAGATCGAACAAGGTTTGAATAGTTTTCCAATCCCACAACTCCGCTTCACAACACCTATTCTGAAGAGCATAAAAAGCCTTCCACCCACCTAATGTCCTTTTATTCTTACAACTAGACCAATTTAGTTTTTTGTTGAAATCGATGCCAAGGTATTTATACTCTGCAACTTCTTCAAGAACACTTCCGTTATAATAAAACTCATGTTGATGTTGTTTTTTATTATTAGAAAAAATCATAACCTTAGTCTTGTTGATATTGACCTACATCCCCACCATTCTGTAAAAGCTCTCAAGAGAAGATAAATGATCTTGCAAACCATAGGTAGATTTGGCAATCAAAATGAGATCGTCCGCATATAGGAGCAACTTTATAAAAAATTCACTTAGTTGAATACCTTCACCCTTTTGCATGTTTAACCACTCTTCTAGTTTGTTAATTTATAAACCAAACAAAGTAGGATATAAAGGGCAATCCTGTTTGACTCCGATATCGCTCCTAAAATATTTTGAAATGCCATCTAAAGTTCTGATTTTGACTTTCACTTCTTCGTACATCCTATGAACAACAACTCTGAGATGCATAGGAATCCCCAATTCTTCCATCTTGAGCCAAAGCTTGTCCCCAAGGACAATGTCAAAAGCTTTTTTAAAGTCAACAAAGCAACAAAAAAACCTCTTCCTTTTTCTCCCACTCTTTTTCAATAATGTGTCTCAGAGTGACACAATGATCCACTGTCGAGTGCTTTGGCCTAAAACAAACTTCCCTTTAGCATGTTTATGGTTTTTTTCTACCCATTCGCTGATCCTAGTTTCTATTATTTTGCCAAAAAGTTTAGCAAAGAGGGGATTGATCATTGTAGTCCTGTAGTTGGAGGGGTTCTTAACATCACCACTCTTAAAAAGTGGTATTGCAAGGCTGATTGTCCAATCTTTCGAAAACCCTTCTTGACAGATTTTGTTGAAGATTTCAGTGATGTGCAGTGAAAGAGTTTTCATACCCTACTTCAGATATTCTGCTTGAAGCTCAACAAAGTCTTTTGCTTTATGTCCACCCAACTTCTTAATCCCTGTCTTTATCTCTTGCATAGTGAAAAGATTTATAATATCCTTGATCAAAGGTTTCTGTCCCACTCCACCCTTTGTTCATAAAGTTTCTTAGCATATTTAAACCATTGGATGGCACTAATATTATTTTTAGTTTGCTTTTTCCTTGATAAATAAAATGTTTTAGAGTACCCTGTTAAGCCTTCACCCTGCATTTCGGCGCGGTAAAATACACAGCCCGCATTTGGAAAAATTGGAACGGTAGAAGCCAAATTCAGAATTTCTCTGCTCCTATGGCTGTAAAACCAACGGCTACAAACACGTAAGGCTTATTCCTCTTTCTAGTTGTGCTTTGCCCAAGCTCGAGATTGTGCAAAAATCAACATTATGATGCACTGAAGGGCTGTGGAACAGCCAAACTCTTGCTGGACCGACAGGGGCAAACTAGGGCATCGGTTTTGACGAGTAAACTATTGGATTTAACTATGATATCAGTTAGCCTCGAGTGATTTGCGACCGTTTCACAGCTACAGACAATTCAACATCTGAAATATACAGAGGGACGGTGAATTATGGAGAAAGTAATCTATGCAGCCGAGCAAATGGGAAGCGAAGACGACAAAGGAATAGATGACCGTACAAATCTCCGACAACAACTTATACGGTAAGTAAACTCGTTAATCAGGAGGCTCTGCAAATCAATATAATATTTCATATTTCTAGATACATTATGATTTAGTTTTATGACTATTGAAGAATGTGTGTAATTAGTTTGTTTTCACTGTTTATATTAAGAAATTTGATTTTGTTTACTCTCAGTATCTGGATTTCATTTGTTAAATTATTATTGGGTTTTCTTGTTCCTCCCCTAGCTTCATTTTTTTTATAATTGCAGCATGTTTTAATAGTGGGGCTAAAACGCAACCCACTAGTTTGTTATGCTGAATTTTTATAACATACAGGTATATATGGGATGTGGCGTAGGTGGATTGGCAAGTTCGAATTTACTTTTAGCTTGGTCTCGAGGTTAAAATCGAGGGTCACCACAAGTTGGCAAAAGTCATGAATCTTAGAAAGGGCATTATTGGCAAAGAGCAATATTATTGTCAAGAAACGGTGCAGTAGGTAACCATCATCCGCTTAAATATATTGGCCAATAAAATGCTCAAGTTAATCAGTCTAGATATTGAAGAGGGTTGAAGAAAGAGGTCAGCTCTGCTAGGAACCAAAGAAAATCACACTCTTCATAGAGAGACAATGATAGGATTCAAAAACCAATTCAGGAGGGGTTTATTATTCACAGGCTTTGAAAAATAAAGGCAATTGGACAAGTTGCCTGCTTGTTCAACTTAAAACTAGATTGAGGGTACATAGAGCCTCTCTTCAGTAGATTATTATTAATCGTCAACAATGTATTATTGCCCTTAATAATGAAAATTTTGAAAACGTAATTGCATGAGTTGCTCATTTATTTAACTCAAAGATCTAGATGGAGGGTACATAGTGCCTTTCTTCAGCAGATTATTATTATTAGTCAACTATTTGTTATGGTCATTATGGATCAAAAGCTACATGGAAGAGCTTGCTCCTGGAGACACGTTATCACCAGAGATTATAGATTCCATTTAATATTAATTATTGTTGAAATTTTTAAAAGTCACATTAGTTCTTTATAGAAGAAGGATCTACACAACATGAAAATGATCCCAATGCTTGATTCTCTCAACCATCTCTACTGCCTATCCTAGTTGGATGATAATAGAAGTTAGGTAAGATCACAAATGTTTTCTGAGCTATATTTTTCCACTTTTCCTCTCTTGTCCGAGCATATTTTTTATTTCACATTTCTGTATGTATTACTGTGCATTATAAGTTTCAGAGAAGTATGGCAGAGGGAGAGGTCTCGGGGAGAATCAATGGATCCATGGGTGGCGATCTATTTACCAATATTACTGTATGCAGATCAGGAGTGTAGAGCAGTATTATATAGGCAGTTTAATTTCTTTATTTTTTTCCCTATTCTTGTTCGAATTGTCAATCAGTTGCAACTCCACACATAAGAAAGCTCCCTAGATGATGGAGCAAATGGGAGGAAAACAGGGAAGAGATTAACTTGTACTTCTACAGACAATTCAGGTTTATCCTGATAGACATTGAAGAAATCTTAAAACACACAAGAGCTGCCAACTCTTTCAGTGGTATAAAGCTGCACTTTTTAAACATTTGACCTGTAGCTGCCAATTCCAGATTGCCTTGTGAAGAATAGATGAACAGCATTTTTGGAGTTACTGGTGTTCCCCCAAAAATTGGAGATACAAACATGCCTATTGGTATATTTAGTTTGAGTGCTATGGAATTATAAGTATAAAATATTGATTTCTATTTTCTAAATAAAGTACTCTATAAATTATTTCTGAAAATTAGTAATGGCCAGAAGCTAGCAGCAACTGTTTCTTAGAAACTCAGTTTTTGTTCTATTGTGTAGCAAATGATGAGAACATAATTACTGTCACACACTAGGTTGAAATTTAAAGTCCTATGTTATTGTCATTCTAGATTGAAGATTTTGGTTGGCAGTATAGTAAAATTTTTTCACAAGCTGCTGCTCGTCTTCTCTGGCTCCCAACTCACAAATCTTTATGCATCAGGTTATCCAGTCAATTAAGGGAGATGTTGACAATAACTCAAGTTGATGAAAAAAGTGCAGAAATAAAGTCCGCTCTCAATCTTCTTTTACCAGCAAAGGATGGGAAGTGGTTTTCGGACAGTCTAGAATTACAAGACATTACAGACTTCTTCTTATGCTGTGCGGCACTTGCATCTGCTGATGGTGATGCTGGGATTATGATGTCATCGATACCAAACGATTTGTCTGATTTTGGAGCAAGGGCAATTATGGATTTATCAAAAACTGTTTATTTTGATCAGGAGCAAAATCTAATTAAAGTTTCTACCAGTTACCAGATCTCGTATTGTGATAAGGGTTTGGATTTGACCAAAATAAGTTACGGTAAGAGATTAATCCTAGAATTAATGCCCATAACAATGCCCTTGTTGAAAGATGCAATTAAAAGTACGTGCAGTAACTATAAAGATGATGGTGTGGATGAATTCCTTCCCAGTGCATCAAAATCTTCTGCAATCATAGCATCACACCAGATGCGTTGGTGCTTGAAGCAGGTAAAAATTTTCTGTCACTGATATAAATAGTTATTCTTCAAACTTTATTTCTGCACGTTGTAATGAATTATTCATATCTATGCAAGATCCTAAAGGTATGCCAAATATATTTTAATTGTAAATATTTATTTAAATCAGAAAATATTCAAGATAAGAATACAACGGGCATTTGTTTTCAACAGTTTTATTTGAATAGTACCCATGTGAAGTACCTTTCTAAATATTCTTAAGTTATCAACCTCCTTAAGAAAACCTTTAAACATTACAAACTCCTTGTTTTTGGTTAAAGTTGGATGTAGTAGTTATCACTATTCCCAAATAATTCAGTACAAACATGCTATTTGAATAGTACCCATGTGAAGTACCTTTCTAAATATTCTTAAGTTATCAACCTCCTTAAGAAAACCTTTAAACATTCCAAACTCCTTGTTTTTGGTTAAAGTTGGTTGTAGTAGTTATCACTCTTCCCAAATAATTCAGTACAAAGTTACAAACATGCTATATGAATTGTGATTACATAATTCCTTTATTAAGCATTAATCTGGATATTTTAATGTTTTTTAAATGTTAGATTAAGATCAATATTGTTAATCTGGATATTTTAATGTTTTTTAAATGTTAGATTAAGATCAATATTGTTGCAGTTTTCCAGATTACTTTAAGGATTGTTCAGTGCCTGTTGACTTCTTGTCAAGTAGCTTATAGAAAAGTGCAACATGTTCTACAAATTAAAAATATATTAGGCCTCAGGCTTAGATAGAAGATGTCAAAGGCATTTGGATCTCAGTTGTGTAAATGTAATGACATCCAGCAGAGTACAGATTCTTCTAGACCATTTTGATCATGATGTGGTGCTCACTTTTTCTTTTTGTTTGTCCAATTCTGGCATTGTTTATTGAGAACCAAAAAAGAAAGAGAGTTTGGAATTCTCATTCTTCAGGGCAGTCACTAATATCTCTCTATTATTATTTTGTCCTTATTCTACATCTGTTGGTAGATGTGAGTTGTTTTGACTACACTTCAGAATCCCTTACTTTTTGAAGATTGAAACAATTCTTTGTGGTCAGTGCTAATTTGGATCATTCCTCATATTATTTTTGCCTTGTATTTTTGGAGTATTAATGGGTCCCAGCCCAGTGCATGAACAAGAGCAACATAATTATAAACCAAACCAAAATGGCCTGTGTTGAGAGCTCCACACAGAATGGAGCAGGCCTAAAGCAGAAGCAGAAACACTAGCCAGACAAGCATACAAAAAGAAAGTAGGAAAACACAAATAATTTAATGGGAGCTAAGGTGCTTTTAATGCCCAATGTCTTACTCAGCCACCTCCTTGGACATCCTGTTATATGATTTCGCTGCCCAACCTCTGGCAGCCACAACAATGGTCCCAGCCCAATGAATGAACAAGAGAAACATAACTGCAAAGCATACCAAAATGGCTGTGTTGACAATCCAGCGGGGGTGCAGCAGGCTTATAGCAGAAGCACAAAACACTAACAGAAAAAGCACATCTTGGGAGTTCATGGGAATTGCTTTCCAATGCCCAACACCTTACTCAGCCACCTTCTTGGACATTCTATTACATGGTTTAGCTACCCAACCTCCAGCAGCTACATCCATGGTGATTCAGAGCCCTTTGTTACACCTTTAGGGTCCGTTTGGTTCGTGGAATTGTAGAAGTCAAGATTTCTACAATTCTCGATTTAGCCAAATCAAAGTTTTGCAAATCTTCATTCCTATTTTTGAGACTTTACTTGAACCGTTTGTTTCACTCTGAAGATGAGTGTGCACATTTTTATGCGTAAGCTTGGAGTTGAAGGAAAACTCCAAAAAGTAGTCCAATCTATTGTTTTTACACTCCTCAAAAAACATAACTAGGTTTTGATTTTCAATTCCTACTTGCTAGTAGGAAGTTGGAAAATCTAGTTTTGAGGCTAAATTAGAAGTCGCGAATTCCAATTCCAATTTGCCAATTTTGAAACAAATGCAAAAAAATTCAAATCCGGGTTATGAAAAAGCCAATTCCTGTCATCTTCCATGAAACAAACGGACCCTTAAGGAACACTAATTCAACTCAAGGGATTCACAAAAGTTTGGTACTCCATCAAGGAATTAGGATCAACTCAAAGACTTCAACAAAGAACCATGACATTTTACACCAATGTGATTTAGAGCATCATAGAAACAAACCAATAAATGGGATACATGCTGATCCCTTCGACATCCACTAAATAATTCCATTAATTAGAGGCATCTCATGAGGTAAAACAAAATATATTTCAACTCAAGTTAATCAATACTTCACCATTCACATGGTCTGACTTCTATTCGAGAGTCTATTATTCATAATTTTTCGTTTTTGATATTTTCTTGCAAAACCCTTTGGAGGAGTTGTTCTAAATTAGTCCTTTTAAAACATATCCAAATCTGAACCCAATCCAATAAACCTATTACAAGTTATGGTCTCTTTACCGAGACACATTTTCACTATCATAAACCAGAAACAAAATTTGTAACCCTGCCTAGGGCATCCAATATCTTTCTCAAGGCAAATCCAAATGATTCCAAACCAATTTCATAGTAACCATCTATGAATATAGTTTCTGCATATGTAAGGCATTTTTTTTTTCAATGTATAAATCATTATGTGAGCATAAATAATTTCTTGCAACTCTATTGAAGGTATTTAAAAACCAGTTTTCACTAAGAGATGTATAACTTTCACAAATTAGAATGAAAACGACTCAAACCAAAAAGATATGAAAGTGGATTCACATATTTTTCCAATGAATTTATTTAGAGGTCCTGATGATTCTAAATGAGTCCGTACCAAACCTTGAAATATGACTATTGCCAAGGATTCTCAAATCTGCAAACAACCACTTTCACCAAAATGCTCATAATTTCTTCAAAACTTCATGGAATTAATCCAAACAAAAAAAAGAAGGAATATCATTCATCCTATTATCCAAATATACAGATTATACATGATTTCTAGACCTTACATGGCCATACAAGGCTTGGAAACAATACAAAAACTGAAATACCTATCAAAACAGCAAGTCTTGAATACACCAATCAAAATAACTATATTAGAATTGCTCCAAAATGTTTCCTTCTTCTCATATTGATTTGGAACGACCATTACAATGATTTTATAGAATTTTGGTAGTTTACAACTTCCCAACCAACTTTTGAATCAACCTATTACATGCTTTTTAACCGTTTTTGCACTTTTTGCAAAGTTTAAAAGTTGCAACTTTTAAGCAACTTTTACATTTTGAACATTTTGGTCTTACAATTTTGTGCTAACCTTACAAACATGTCATAATGGACTATTGACCACCATTTACAATATTTTTACCCTTCCTTCAGTTTACAAACACATTTTGACCTTATTGACCCTATTAAGACATCCTTGAACAATTTTGATAACTTATTACAAATGGCTTGTCTAGTGATTCCAAATGAGTCTGTACCAAACCCTGAAATATGACTATTGCCAAGGATTCTCAAATCTGCAAACAACCACTTTCACCAAAATGCTCATAATTTCTTCAAAACTTAATGGAATTAATCCAAATAGAAAAAAGAAGGAATATTATTCATCCTGCTATCCAAATATACAGATTATATATGATTTCTAGACCTTACATGAACATACAAGGCTTGGAAACAATACAAAATCTGAAACACCTATGAAAACAACAAGTCTTGAATACACCAATCAAAATAACTATATTAGAATTGCTCCAAAATATTTCCTTCTTCTCATATTGATTTGGAACGACCATTACAATGATTTTATAAAATTTGGGTAGTTTACAACTTCCCAACCAACTTTTGAACCAACCTATTACATGCTTTTAACCCTTTTTGCACTTTTTGCAAAGTTTTAAAGTTTTTAAGCAACTTTTTCATTTTGAACATTTTGATCTTACAATTTTGTGGTGATCTTACAAACATGTCATAATGGACTATTGACCACCATTTACAATATTTTTACCCTTCCTTCAATTTACAAACACATTTCATCCTTGAACAATTTTGATAACTTATTACAAATGACTTGTCTAGCCTTCACACCTTGACAAAATAGACTCAAATATATTACAAATGACTCAAATGAATTTAAATATCTCATATAAGATCTCTTTGGTAGTTTTGAGAGCATCGCTGCAAATGTAATAGTACTGCCATAATCTTTGGTATGTATTTTCCAAATGGCAGCGATCTCTTATATATATAACAAAATGAATAAAGAATAGACATGTCCCTCCATGGGACATGTCTATTCATTAACATAATTACAATCTTATATATATATATATATATATATCCGAGTGAAGCTACAAAACATTAACACTCCCTCTTAGTTAGGGAGGATAAACACGAGACATGTATTACACCATTGGTAATATTATGACAAAAAATATATCTTTGATCAGATGATATCTATCATTTTGATATCACAGTTGATATTACGAGTATTGGCCTCCCAGAATATCAAAGATATTCATCAAGTACTTAAAAGGTTTTGATATCACATTTGATTTCAAGAGTATTGGCCTCCCAGAATATCGACATCCGATATTCACCAAGTACTCAAATAAGGTGTGATATCACATTGGACCTCATGAGTATTGGCCTTCTAGAATATCAAAGATATTCACCAAGTACTCAAAAGATTTTAATATCCCATTTGATATCAAGAGTATTGGCCTCTCAGAATATCAAAGATATTCACCAAATACTCTGAGTAATGGTCTCCCAGAATGTTGAGATGCAAGACATTCATCATTTACTCAATTTATTTGATCTCATAATACAAGCTATTGTAAGATCATCACCTTACAATAACTTCTGCAAATACAAGTGACATCATTTGGAAGTCGTCACTTCCTCATGACGTACACAGGGGGTAGGCCCATTAAAATCACATAGTCACAAGGTATATTCATGAATCACAGTCCTCATGACTGCTATAACTTATTGATCATGGAGACTCCATCACAACATGGTTTACTCCCTCTGAATCAATATGATCGAGATCACCAAAGGTTGACTAAATCATATTTTCAATTTGCTCCCTCTCTTTCAAGATTGGCTAAAATGTGAGTCTCCCTCTTTTTCCTGCAAGAACATTCTGAGAGGAAAAGATCAAAGCAAATAACTCTTATAGTATGCATAAAAATAAAAATAAGAAAGAGACCTATATAATATTCAATATAAGATCTTTTCAACAAAATGTAGAGAATTAGAAACTAATGTCATTCCCTCTTACTTTAAGAATGATCCACATTATTCTAATATAATAAATATTTAATTAAATATATACATTAAACATATATTGCATACTATAATCAAATTTTCAACATATTATTTTCGAAGATGATCAATATCTCAATCTACGTCACTTATATATATTATGTTTCCAAAATTATGTATAAATCTTAATGAACATAAATTCATACAAAAATGAAATAAATTCATAAAATTACCTCTTATATCCTTCCATGTGAATTTAACCTCTCTTCCTTCCAAAAAGTTAATTGTGTATATTTTCTACTTGATGGATGTCTTTTATTATAAGTCTTCTACAACTTTGGTTATGTGACAGACCTTATTTCAATAATCACCTTTAGTTCCCAGCTATGAATTCTCAGTGTTGCTTAGTTTTAGAAATCATTAATGGACGTGTATAAAATGTTCATGTCCCTTTCAAGTTTGACATACTGATGTCGCTTGAGTAATTTCCCTTAATTCGCTGGATCTCACAAAGTCGCACCATAGAATAACTGTCAATCAATTCTTCATAACAGATATCTATACATAGTTAATTTGGTAACTCGTCATTTTCTGGGAACACCAAGATAATAAATAGATTGTATTCCCTTGGTTGCTGACTGGAATTATATTAGTGGATGAATTAATTATTTAGTTGTTGACTACTTGTTTCTTCATGAATTCTATGGTCACCACTAAGTATACACGGTATATGTAGTTCTGATTGGACTGTTTCCTTTTTGTTCCTTGACACCATCCGATGCATCTTCTTTCCTTGCGAATTTGAGGAGGAAACCTCTGCCACATGATCATAGTGTCCCCCACATGCCACAGCTTATAAGCAATGAAATTCAAGATTAATCACACGTCGTCAATTGTGGGCATCTCGAGGACTTTTGTTCTTCAATTTTTTTTTATAAAACTGAGAACTGCATTCCTACCTTTCTATCTAACATTCTTCTCTTGCGATGGGCAACAGTGCTGCTCTGAGTTTTGTTCCTCGGGCAACGAGATTGCAGTGGATCTGGGGTTTCTTGAAGAAATGGTATGAAATCTCACTGTTCTTGACCAACGTCTAATCGTCATCATTGAATGACGCTTTCAAGCCATCACCGGTGAAAATGAAAGAGTAAGAACGACTTGTGTTTCTCTGGTGTTTGAAATTTCTATTGTTGATAAATTCAAACGGAACATAGACATAAACTTCAGAAAAATTTGCAGGCCCAAGAGAATACATCAACACGGCAAGCTGGTAGTCCCTCTACATTCGATTCTTGCTTAAACTTCTGACTCGCAATCTACACTTACCAATTTAGGAACTTTCGAATACATGCTCAGATAATAGTCACCTCACATTATGCTAGAGAACCCTTTTAGATTTCGATCATCTGCAGATTATGTGTGTATGTATTCTTCATTTATTGAATTATTTTGGCATTGTAGATTAATAGTTTAATGACAAATAGGCCCAGAGTCGCTTGTTCTAATACCATGTTAGTTTTGAGAACATGGCTGCAAATGTAATAGTACTGCCATAATGTCTGGTATGTATTTTCCAAATAGCAGCGATCACTTATATATATAAGAAAGTGAATAAAGAATAGATGTCTGTTCATTAACATAATTGCAATCTTTTATATATATATCCGAGTTAAGCTACAAAACATCAACACTCTTTATCCTCCTTGTGTTCTTGTTCTTAAGGTGGCCCTGCACCACGGGGCCACATCACAAGGAATGAACAAGAGAAAATACCCACAAACCATATTATAATGATTGTGTTGACAAGTTAAACAGGAGTGCAGCAGGTCTAAAATAGAAGCAAAAAACATTATCAAACAAAGCATATAGAAAGGGAAAAAGTGAAAAACAAAAGATGTCAAATTGCTATCATCCAAGCTCAGATTCATTACTCAAAATCTAAGTTACCGATTCGGATGCGGATTCTAAAGTGAATTACAGAAGTGGATACGGGATGCGGGGATTTTTTTTTTTTTGGATGTGGATGCGGGAGGAAATGTATGTATATACACACACACACACACACATATAATATATAAATTATAATATTAACATATGCAAAGAAATGCAAGAAATATATAAAAACAAATCATTTGATAAATCATAATATGACTATGAATCTATGATACTTAACAGTTAACCAGAACTCTCTATCAAAATTCAAGATATTTCAAAATTCATATGATATTCATATATCAATATCGATATGTGCTTGTCCAACATTAGCATTTAGTCTGGACTCTTAAACAATAATTTCAAATAGGTCATGTTCAAGATTCCAACAAAATAAAATTTAAAAACATGGTAAATGATTGAAGTTTGAAGATTCAATCAATCTGAGTCTGACTCTAATTTATAAGGATTCACAAGAAAATCCACATTCTCATTGTCATCTCCAATTGCTGAAAGATCATTTGAACCAAGCATGGTTCCACTTATGCTAGATGCACCACGTGCCACATTATCATCATCGCCGTCTCCAACTGTAACAAGATCATGGAGTGTTGCATCCAAATCTGCACACTTAGGGGCTACATCACAAAGCTTTGTTGCCCCTTCCTTGTAATGATCATTCTTACGCGACAAAAGATGCAAGTTGGTGTGGACAAAGACGAAGTCCTCAGCTTTCTTGGAGCCTAACTGGTTGCACTTCACCGAATGGATAAAGGAGTATGTACTCCAATTCCTTTCAGTAGCAAAAGAACTAGCAACCTATATAGTTGTCACAAAACATACAAACGAAAAGAAAATTAATTTTATAGAATGTGTGAAACACTAAATTCTAGAATGCAAGTGTAAACATAAAATTTTAAAACAAATATACAAAGCAAAATAAAAAACTTACTTGTGATAGGACTTTGATTGCAAGAGGTTAAAGATGCTTGAAAGTTTGACCATACATGTACCACCATACATGGTCCTTTAGTGCAAATGGAGAATGCTTTAACCTCGAAGCAAACAACCCAAATTCTTCCCTCACTTTTTCATGCATTTCTTTCAATGGGAAGAGTCTTGTAAGGGCTTTGTGGCACCCCTCAACAACCTCCTCATCCGCAAATGTTGCAACTCTACCCAGCATAACAACTATCTCCTCACTATAGTACCTAGGAGATAAGGCATATGCAAGGAGGTGCAATGGGGTAGTCATCTTATTCCAACGATGGTGGATAATTGCTTGCACTTGTTTGCATAAGGCTTCACATTGTGTGGCGTCACTCTCATGTGCTTGTATAGAATGTTTTACCTTCTCAACCATGGTGTCCATGCCATCATACACATCCCCCAAGCAAGGTGTATTTGTATCAGCAAAATGGAGCATAGTCATGATGGGCTCGGTGAAATCAAATACATATGCCACACGAGCCCACCAACTCTCATTCAAGATCAAATCCCTGATCCTTTGTGCTCTTTCTGAATTTGAGATCTTCCATACACCCCATTGATTACCGATGACCATTTGACTTAATGCATCTTTTACCTTGAGGAGTCGTCTCATAACAATTGTATGAGATGCAAAACGGGTCTCAGCAACCTAAGCAAGTTAACAATATGTCAATTGACAATAAAATTATAAATTTTTATTTTTAACTAAATTACAAAACCATGAAACTTAGTAATTTAAAAAAATTAATTTAACTTCAGCAACTCCAATTTGGAGTATGTTCTAAAAATGGATTGTGACATGTGGTGGTTGGTCACAAACATCTGTATGCCCTCCCCCTCTTCATATATTTTCTTCACCCAATTTACTTCAGTGCCAATCCTCTGCATGATCAAGTTAAGGGAGTGAACAGTACATGGAGTCCAAAAAATATGGTCATACCTACTCTCAACTAAAGCACCCACACCCCTGCAATTTTTGGCATTGTCAGTGACCACCTGTACCACATTCTCACTACCCACCATCTCGATGGCCTCAATGAGAATTCTAGAAATGAATTCTGAATACTGCACTTGCCCCTTACAATCTATAGCTTTCAAAAACATTGCCCCTTTGGGGGAAATTGCAATCACACTAATCATTGGCCAGTTTCTTGTATCCTTCCAACCATCTAACACAATAGTTAGAGCCAAAGTTTTTCAAGATTTTTTGATTGGTTGAAGGTCTCTCTCTATATGTGCCTTCTCTTGTTGCAATAAAGTTGTACGCACCTTTTCATAGCCCGGGCTTGTGTAGTCAGCTGGTGATTCTTTGATTGCTGCCACCAATATGGTGACCTCACCAAGTTGAAAGAAAGCCCATTTGCATAGAGGCAACATGCAATAGCTTCATCAACGCGGTCTCTTGCCTCCATTTTAAATGCGGTGTGCAATGGGCCTCTTTTGCGGGTTGAAACTCCCACTTCTTCCTCATCCTCTCTTGGCACAGGTACTTGCAAGAATGGGTGTTGGGAGGATGCAATTGGTTCAGTGGGTGTCTGTGGCTTGCTCTTTGAGGAAGGACCTTGATAGTAGCTTTTTTTTGATCTATTGATCAATGCATCAGCAGCTTTTTGTTCTCTTACAAATGAAAGTATTTCCGCACTAGTCATCCTAGTACCATTTTTGTCTTTGCACATTCCAAATCCTTTGCCAGCAGGGCCCATAAAATGAAGCTTCACTCGGGAATATGAGCTATTGAAAGGTTTTCCTTTGTTACTTTGACAATAATTGCACTTCCAATAGTATGAGCCACCGCCTGAAACCTGTGATATCCGTGTTGTATGTCTCCACAAAGGATCAATTTCGAAATTATCAGTCCCTTCCCCTCCTTGGCCCCCCACTGAACTTTGACTAGCACTACCACCGGTATCCATTCTTGCCTAGTTTTTTGCAACCTATTTTATAAGAAAATAAATAAATTTTAATTAGTTCCTAACAACTATGAACATCAATGATCATGCATACAAGTGGAAAGAAGTGAGAAAAACTACTTAAATAGATACCCAAAGTTGCTTCTACATATCTTTCAAAAAAAAAAATTGAAAAAAAACTTTAAAAAAATCATCAAAAACTCAAAAAAATTCATCTAAATACTCAACAAAACGATTGATCACTTACCTTGAATGGTTTAAACTTCTTTGAGAAAGCTATCTCTCCCTCTTCAATCGATCCTCTTCGAAATTGCTGAATTTAGCTTCACAATGAAGGAGTGGCTGTAGGTGCAAACAAAGTTCTAAAATGACTCTTGCAAATGCTTCTATATTGACTTCTAGGGTCATTTTAGGGTTTCATAGTGAACAAAAACACTTAAAAAATGCTTTCCATCACATGTCTTAATGCAAGTTTAAGTGAAAAAATATTAAAATTTTTTTTCTTTTGGGCTTAGTCGGCGCTGGGCCCTCCCGGATGCCCTGCGGGTGTTGGCCGGAAGCCAGTCGCAGGCAACCAGATGTGTGGGGAAATGGTCGGAAGCTAGCTTCCCCACGCATCCAGTTGCCTGCGACTAGCTTCCGGCCAACACCCGCAGGGCATTCGGGCGCATCCGGCATCCGTCCGTCTCGGATGCAGAAGCCACCCTTGACACCCACGAATCAGTATCTTAGCTCAAAATGTTTTTATTCCTTGCTTGGTACTGCCAAATATCCCAATATTAAACATACAAATTTGATAGCCTGCCATATTTGTCCAAGTTCCATGGCAAATATATTATATACAAATCACACAATGAAGGCCCGACAATATATCTTAAACTATTAAATCAAAGTCTTCTTAATAAAATTCTCGGCAATTTTTTCTTTTAAATCTCCGCCAAGGATAATAACTGAGCAAATATAAGCTTCAACCTTATATTTTTCACAACACGTGGCCCACTTATTAAAAATAAAAGCTCCTTCAAATATTAAAATATTTCCCGGTGCACTCAGTACTTAAAAAAAGAACTCAAAGAAAAACTCAACCCTTGATTTCTAGTATACGGACTGAAGGAAATAATCTTATTTTCTCAAATTCAACACACTTATTTTTGCAAACATGTCTAAGAAATTCTAGTAAAAATTCCAAATAAGCCCTCTTGAAAATTTATTTATGAACAAGAAAGCCAGCTTCGATACCATCAGTAATGACCCCTATCAGAAAATTAATTTAATAATCCAAATTTCTCTATTTAGACTGTTTGTAAACTCGTTTGATATATCTCTCTTCCATATCTAATTAATAATTTATTAATTTCTCAATGTTAATATTCTATATATAGCTTTTCATTCTTAGAGTCATGTCCTTTCATAAATAAATATTATAAGTTATTATATTAATAGTTTTAATTATATTAATTACATCTATTATATTAATAATACTAATATAAATTACATTTCTTATTAATATATGTTATTATTACTATTACTAATAATAATATTTTATCTCATACTTTTATAATAATATATTATGCAATATTATAGTATGATTCTAATAAATCATTAACTATATCATTATTTATACTATTACTATTTTATTGATTTATTATTGAACTATATGATTCTTATTTGAATGAATGAATGAATGAAGGATTTTAATGACATCCACGAGACCATTGGTCTAAGGGACCACAAATTAGAAGCATTAATCCTGATTCCTTTCTAGATCCAACCTCTTGCTATGAATCTTGACAATCAAACCAGCAGTCTATTGTATCCTATACTTTTATTTTGATGGGGATATCACATTGGGCAACAATTGCTGATGGATGGCACTTGCATCCCCTCAACACCTCTATTTATATCCATGTACTTATCTTCGAGAGATGTTGTCGTGATGAAATGAAAGTACTGATGTTACTTTGAGATACATTGTAAGTATTTATGAGATTAATAAACATGCACCTGTGAGTTCTCTCATATTGCACATGTTTATTGTTATGTCCGGGACACCTATTATTTGTTTTAAGCGTAGACCTTATGGGGCAAACACTTGGCATCGTTCCCTAGACAAATCTGGGAATGATTATGGAGTGTTACGTGTGAAGAATAATGTAATGGACCAATTAGTGAGCAACAATGACACATAATAGCAAAGAATTGTTTGAAGGAGAAAGAACATTCAAGGTGGAGTGTATGAACATATTGCAAGCATCCATTGAAACATATATATGAAGGGAGGTAAGATGGGAAGAAGTTCCTAAAAATTTGGTGTGGACTTAATTGTGCACGAGTTTGGCGGTGGACCTTTTGATATGCCACTTACCAAGGCTATTGGCAGAACACTTTCTTGCCCTTCATAACACACAAGAAGATACTAGAGAAAACCATCATAAACAAATCCTACAATAGTATGAGGAAAATACTCGAGGGGAAGAGGAGCGTGACAAAAGCTGAAGGTGGCAATGCATCCTCAAACTCTACTAAAGGAATAATTAATGCCAATAGCCTTGAATAAAGATAAAAATCATATCTCGAGGGGACAAGGAGATGAGTACAAGGTCATTTAGAAAGCCTTGATGTTGGTGGAAGCAAAAAGGAGATGACAACTCTGAAGACTTGTTGAAGGATTTCCTAAAGGAGGAGAAGGTAATCTAGGAATTGCCGAAGTGAGTGTGCTGAAGGAGGTACCAAAGGATGCACATTGAACAATGCCAAAGGGGGTTGTAACAAATGAATTTGCATAACCAATTTAAAACACCTAATAAGTTGATTAACAAGTAACTAATTCCATTTGACATGACAATGATCAAACGAATTTTCATAACCAATTTAAAACACCTAAGAAGCTGATTAACAAGTAACTGATTACCATTCTAACTGTAATTCATGTATAACAAAATAATAAATGAACACATTTCTAACTGTTAACATATTTAGCTGAAAATAAAGTAACGACTATCCATTAAAATGGAATTGAACTTTCTATTTATTCTTCTAAGGAATTTAAGGTAAAAGTGCAAAGGAAGATACAAAAATAATAGAGGAATCCCTTCATCTTGTTGTTCAAGCCTCGGCATTGGTGAGAGGAGAAGCATTGACATAGGCTTAACTTCTCAACTTCGGACCATACTTATCCTCGCACATCCTATATTAATAGAACGACCCTCCCTACCTCGGGATCAGGCTTGAGATGTTCTTAAGTCCAGCCATCCGAGCTACCCAGTGGTTTGAGTGCCCCATCAGTTATACCTATATAACTGATGCTTATGGACAAACAAAAAGATCTCATGATTGGCACATATGCCTATAACTACCTTGGCCAAGGATTTTAGTTGGGTTCGTGAACCTGATCTCCACCACTCAACTTGACAACAAATTCCATTGCGGGGCATGCATGAGCTATTAATTATTTATGCCAATTTGATTTCTTGATTTATTTTGCAGATTTAATTTATACCTCTTCAACATTCATTGGCCTCTCTGCCGGGTGAATTCTTTAGTGTCCGCATGATTCTGATTTAATTTTACACCTCTTCACCATTGCTATGGCTTCATTGCTAGATGAATTCGTCAGTGTCAAAGTGTTCTGAATATGCTTGGTAGTTTATTAAAGCATGTGTGATGATATGGATTCATTTCAACAATTATGATTATTACAACTTCCAAGGTATTTATAATCGCTGTAAGCTCAGGATTAACTTGGTGATTGATTTCATATACACCTCAGATTACAATAGCTAGCATTATGGATTTATATCTACTTATCAGTCTTAATCGGCTGAGGGTGGATATCAAACCAGAATGAGAAAGAAAAAGGATTGGAAAAACATATGCAATTTGTTCGCTATATTTCTTTATGCATTAGCTAAGTTTAGTAAAAATCGATTCACATTTAGCACTGTTTCTATGTATTTAATCTTGCTAAAAAATCACACTCCAAATCAGTTTATCATGGATTACCAAAACAAGAAATATAATTGACAGGATTCATGACCTGCGAGTTTGGTTGTATCTTGACTCCCGCAAATCTAAGGCTTAATTCTGGCTTCAATCCGATAATAATGATAAATATGACGGTGAATATATTTCTATACTGCATGGATTCGGGGTGCAAAAAGTATGGTATTCAGCAGAGAGAGAGTGTTTCAAACGCAGACGTAGAGGATGGAGAGAACAAAAAATGGAAGAAGTATGAGCCTCCTAATTTGATCACGACTTCTTAATAACTAAGCCGAGTCTCCTCGGCTTCCATCCGTTTCCAAGAAGTCTATTCGGATGCATTAAGAATTTCGATTTGAAAGGAGGAGAAATGAGGAGGGAAAAGAAATAAGGAGAAGTTGAAAGGTTATGAACTTATTTTATTAATATAATATGCTCTTCTATACGTTCATGTGTGTATAAGGATGAGGTGACATCATTAGATTATTTTATTATAATTTATTGGTGACATTTCATTTTTATATTTATGTCTTCGTATTTAAGTGTTTATTATAATGATAAAATAAGAAGATTTAATATTAGTTCTATAAAGGTACGAATTATATTTTAATTTAGTTTATTTTATGTTTTAATTACATTGTTTTCCAAATAGCTCATGCGGTCCCATAATGTAACCTGTGGTCAAGTCATCGTATCCTTTCTAAGGGAGTCTTAGGTCATACTTGTTGATCCTGATGACTGAACCAAACAATCATCCCATTCCGATGATCCCGTTTAGCAATGCTTCCCCTCTCTTCAGTCTTCTCCTGCAATCACCCAAGTAAAAACATTCTCGCCAACACATTAATTCAAAAATATATTGATCGATAATTCAAATAAAAAAACTGCTAATTATTTAACAACAGTTATAGGTCACTGGTTATTTCATCAACATCTATAATAACTAACTCATTCCACATGATCATGAAAGGATATAATTCGTTATCAGTTGGTACAATGTATATAATTAATTAACTCGTTTCCCACGATCAAGAAGAGAAATAATTTGTTAACAACTGGTACAACGTATATAAATAACTAACTCATTTCACATGATTAGGAAAATAAATAATTCGTTAAACCAACAATTATGATCAAATAAAAAATTAGGGCAAAATTTGGGATGTAACAGGGGTGGCTGTACACGAGTAGTAGAAGGTGACGAGCTATTTGAACTCATTGAGAATAATTGACACCGTTTGGGACATCTCACACTTACGCTGCTAGGAAGTAGAGACTTTCATGGGGCAAAATCATGTCGAAGGAAGTCAAGGGGATCGAAGGTTGGAAGACTACATATTGAGAAGCATATAGTAGAAGACAAACACGTGAGGGACATGGTCGCGATCGAAGGTGTTAGGGGACACATGAGCATTGTAGTTAGAATGATTTGTTTTGGTCAAGTGCACCAAACTCAGGAACCATTCCATTTGAATGTGGTACTCAAGATGGTACACAAGCTAGTACACAAAGCCAGTCTACAATGTCAAAAATTAAAAGTTGTCGAAATCTATGGGCGATGGATTCGAGGATCTTGTCTGGCATTGCAGAACGTGTGAGACAATCTGGTCAGTCAATGGGCAGACCGATCACATTTTTCAATTGTATCTTCATTTGCTTAATAGCATCCTCACTTTGTATTTTTGACTTCTTGATCAAAATCAAATGACCTTGAGTTGTTTTAGGCGTTCTCTCAGTCTGATTTTACCCTCTTTCTCCTAAATATCATTGCCCATGCTTCTTATCCTTCATTCTCTTTCTTCATTGTGCGATTTTGGGGTCAAAGACATGTCTCTAATCCCTTTCAAGCTAGCATTTTGTCCTTATAGATGGAAAGAGTTTAGGTATGTTAGAAGATTTTGAATCCTTGGAGGTAGGTGGATTTTGTCTCCTCCCTAGAATTTTCTTCAGACATTCTTGATTTTCTTATAGTAAACATTTCATCATTTTCTCCCTTCTCTTATTTGGTCTTGATTGTGAATGAGGCTAGGAAAATTCTTTGCTTAGTTGGGGCGCAATTGTAGCCCTTTCTAGGATTAAGAATCTAAGAGGGTAGCTGAGTCCGCTTTCCCTCTAGGATTTTTGATTTTTGCCTTCTTTAATGTTGATTGCCTTGATATTGGGCTTAAAGCTTACCTTAACTCCTCATGAATTTGGATCTTATTTTCATTTCCTTCACTTTACTCTTCATGGCTTCATGTTTTTGCATCAATGCGAGGTAGAAATGTTGACTTAATCAAGACTAAGAGCCCTAAAGGGGCAGTGTATGCTGCTGTCCTCCTAGGATTTTTCTTTTTCACCTTCTATATGCCAATTTTGATGGTTTCAAGCAAACATCCTTCTTATTTATTTCTATCTATGCAAGTTGGCCTAGCGTATTTTAAAAGCCGTGAATCCAAGGCAGGAATCCCACCTTTCCTAGGATTAGGAATCCCAAGAACACAACAGGGTTCATTGTCCCTCTAGGATTCTTACTTTACATCACTTCATTATTTGATTGCCTCAAAGTTGAGCCTAAAACTTTTTGTAACTTCTCTCTTTTGGCTTTTCTTGTTCCTACACTTGCAATCCACATTCCACCCCCTTCATTTCCTCATATTTTCCCTTATGGATGCAAGGCGGAGTTCATAAGAGTCTTAGGATCATGAATCATAGGGAGGCAGGGAATATTGCCGTCTCCCTAGGACTGATTTTGTCATGTTTCTAAGCTCGGTATCTCCATTATTTCCCCTTTGATTTGCATTTGACTTTGTCACTTCTTCTCATCGTAATGTTGCTCACTAAGATAAAGCAAAGATTTGACATTGTTGAGGACTGGGAATCTTGGGATGGCACTTGATTTCGCTCCTCCCTGACCACTCCTTGGTTCATCCTTTCCTTTTTGCCTCCAAACTTTCACTACTTCCCCCATGGATATGGTCATCATTGATTGTTGTTGCTTAGGATCATCTTGCCAACTATGCTTTAAATTCCTTTCTCTTTTTGATCTGATTAAGGGAGGTAGAAATCTTGATGGTGTTAGGATTATGAATCCTAAGGGGGCAAAGGATTGCGCCGTTCCTCTAGGGTTTTCATTTTCATCTTTTATCATCACCATTTTTTTTTGCAAATTGCTCTATTTCAACATCATTCATTGATTTATTTATGTCTTGGTTGGACTTGCTTTGAATGATGATCACAAACTATGCCTTGAATTGCTCATGTTTGAGGGTGGAAAATTGATGCCACCTAGGATGGGAACCTCAGGTAGGCAGCCGATTCTGTCCTTAACTAAGGATTTTCACTTTGTTTTAGTATTTACACTTTAATCTCAAAAAAACATCATTTTGCACTTTTCCTTCATTTTTCTCTTCAATTTGCACTCGAGAGTTGTTTTAAAAAGGGATGAAATTTCGGGGTTGGCTTGGTTTTTGAATCCCAGGACATGGTCGGATTCTGACCTAGTGCTAGGATTTTTCATTTGCAAGTAAACTCCTAAATTTTTCAAGCTAGTTTCTGCAACTTAGAGGGCAAGAGGATTTATATAAAATATAACATCCAAGTTACATTTACTTATACTTTAAGTTATATTTCATATAAATATTGTGAGGATGTTTGAGATAGGTTTCACCTTCCTAGGAGTTATATCAAGGATTCTAGATTCTGGGAGATCTTAAAAAAACAGAAACTTAGCCAAATTCCAGGATTCAACACCCCTTCAGCAGTGGAATCTCCCATAACCTTTCTTGGCTTTCTAAGGTGAAACTGAAGCTGGGAGAATGATTTTCTAATGATTCTTACTCATTTCATCAAATAACACTTGACTAGCTTAGCCCAAACCCATATCCTAGACAAACTTGACTACCTAGTGGGCACAAGTTTCCCACACTCATCTCTTCGACTTGGAAACTTGAAAATTGCTACCAACTAAAACCACCTAAGACCACAGAGGGGGTTCCCATTTGCAATGAGGTGATGGTGTGTAAACCTCACAAGTATATATAATTGTATGAAGTTACCACCAATTTATTTTTTCAAACTCTTTGCACATTTTGAGGGCTATCGAAGTAGGTTCTACAATGACAATTTCTTATCAATGATTAGATGTTTCCTATTTCTATACCGTTCTCTTATGTTTTTTGTGATTTTAATAGTATCCAATGACTAACCCTGGACTGCTGTGAAATTATATTTTTTGTTTTGATTGCTTTCACAGTATATTATTTTGTTTTCAATAGGAAACTTTTGACAAACTTTTAAGGCATTATGCATTGCGAACAATGTTATTTTTTCTCTCTGTTTTATATTTGTAAGCTTCTATGTGGGCATTCAGATTGCCTCTGGATAAAGATTATAACGAGCAAAGAATAAATCTATTATCTGTTATGTGGAAGGATGCCCTTTGTTCTGAATATAAAACAGTGACATTCTTTTTATTTTCTCATTACAGGTTAAATATCCATATCTTGGACCATCAAGCACGCTCATTGTTCCCTGTGCATTAACCGCCTTGGATCATTGGTCTCCTGATGTGAAGGTTAGCATTCTTAAATTCTAAATTGGTTGGTTAGGCTTATTATTTTTTGCTATGGTAGTGATTTAAGGAGCACCTTATATTACCTCTTTGTATTTTTGATATATTCTAGAAGTGTAAAAATGCCTGTAGCAAAATCTAACTACACCAGTCTTCATGGCATCTAGACTTGTTACAGCTACAGGCATATGCATATTTAACCTAAATATTCCACCACAATGTAATTATTACCTGTAAAAATATGAGATGGGTTACTATCTAATTATGAAGAGATTTAAAAGAACTCTTTTTTAAAGTTCTTGTTAAAAGAATATACTTTCTTGAATGCCTCAGATTGAAAGAAAAAATATATAAAAAAAGAATATTAATTGATTACAAGGACAAACAATACGAGTATGGAGAAACTAGTTCTGTGTAAATTCCATGATTGTATGTCACAGTTAAGAGTTTGAGATGTGAAAGAAAGAACAAGAAGAAAGGATTAATGTTCGCAAACTACCATAACAGGTCAACAGGTTTACAAATTAACACAAGTTTTAAAAGAGAAGTTCTAGGGTAAAAAGACCGTAGCTTATGGAAGGACAACTAACACATTGAATTGTTGGGTCTTAGAGGTGTTATACTTGGAAGCAATTGGTGACAATCTCTCATGAATGAATGAAGATAAAAGCATGTGTATCTCCATCAATGTTCAATAAATTGATGCAAAGATATTTGAACTTAACCATTTATCAGCTATTCATTGCAATTAACATGTGTAGAAGTAAATAAGTAAAACAAAAAGAGCAACGTACAAGGACACCTAGATTCTTATGTGGAAAACCCAATGTGGATAAAATCACAGCGAGAATTACACTCACTATATGAAAATTGATTACAATGTTTTAAGTTAGAGGCCAAGGTAGTTCACTGCTTTGATTTGGACTTGTATGCTAAGGTGCACAACTTTAGGGCAAGATATAAGGACTTGCTAATCACTAAATCACTTCTTCAGGGCAAGATACAAAAGGAATGATTACAATTAATTGTTATTGTTGAATTGAGGGAAGCACATTCTTAGAAATGTTGATTATAGCCACCGTGTTATACATCTGAAACTGACTTGATCACTATTTGTTTGCACAGTCACACCTTTACACTTCATAACATACCATACACAATCGTATCGACATCATACACAATGTTTGAAAGATATCCACCTTTATATATTAATCACAACCCAACATGACATCAATTAGGTTGGCCTAATTAGATATAACATGCAAGAGTTAAACCTTCGGTCCCAAATTTATTCTCCAAAGCATGCTCAAAGAAAACAAAATGTGAGGCATGAACACCATGTTAGGACACCTTTCATTCAATCTTAGAACATTGTCTTCAACACCAAATGTTACCACATGGACCAAAACAACAAAAGGTGGCTCCAATGAATAGATCTGTTCGTGCACATTAGCTAAACAAACACAAAATGTAGTGCAAACTTCCACAACCACTATGGATGGTCAACACAACATTGCTAAATACTGACATATCAAACTCAAAGAACTGCAACACTTGAACAATTGAAGGAGGAATGCAAAGCATTCCTTGAAATTGATACACTGGTGTTGTGAGGTTTTCACACCATCGCCCCAAAATTTTTTGGGGACCCCCTTTTTAAGGCAAGCCTTGGCAATTTTTGCGAGTGCTGGGAATTTTTCAATTGCCTTAGCAAGATTTGGAGTGGTCCAGAAGTTTTTGAATTGACAATTTTTACACCTTGGACGCCTTCAGGCTAGGAGAGGATTTGTTTTTTTTTCCCACCCGGTGCAATACTAGATTTTCTAGAACACGTAATTATGTCCCTAGGCCAAGCAGAATTTAACAACATTTTATCGATGGTTAAAATAATTTTTGGCAGGACAAATTTGCAAATTTTGGACTTGGATGGATTTTGAAAATTTGATATAATTGTATAAGCTTGAGCATTTTCAAAATGAATTTTGGATTTAGTCGTCTTGGAAACTCTTGAAATTTTTTGGTGAAAAGAATTTTGATAGTGAAATTGTATTTGGTGTTTAAATTTTGACTGCCGGGAAAAGGATTTATTTTGTTAAAAAAATTGAAATTGTGTTGCAAAATTGAAATTGGATTAAATTGCAAAATTTCATTAATTTGGTTGAAATTTTGCCTAGAGGATTTTAGAAATGTTAAAGGAAATTGGTAATTTGGAATTGAAAATCGATTTTGGCTTGATAGATTTGATTTTAATGATATTTTAATTACCAAGGTGTTGTTAAATGAAAAATTTGACATCTCCTAGGCGTATCTTATTTCTATTTTGCAAATTTGCATCAAACTGGCAATTAAATGGACCAATTTCACTATAGGGCTAAGTAATTTTAATGTTGCATTTAAATCTGGGCCATTAATTAAGGGACTAACTTAATTTTGTTTTCCCTCTAGGTAGGTTGGCCCACTTGGAGAGGCATAGAGTTTGGTATAGGAGGGGCTTTCCCCCTCTTATTTCTTCATTCATTCTTTCCACCTCCTCTTCCAAGTTGGAGTGATTTTCTTCTAGGGAGCAAATTTCCAACTAGGGCGATTTTTGGGGCCTGATTTTTCCCCCTTGGTTGGGCGATTTTTGTCCTAAGGCAATTTGGAGGAGCAGATCTGAATTTTGGCAAGTTGGGCGATTTCTGACCTAGGTTGAATTTGTGGTGAAGAGGCCTGATTTTTGCAGGATTGGCAACAATTTTGAAGTCTGATTTTTCCTCCAAGGGCTGCGATTTTCTTCAACTTTGGTGATTTTATTTGGTGATTTGGCAAGCCAATTTAAGGTCTAATTTTTGGAAAGTGTGGGCGATTTTTTGAGTTGTCGAAATTCTGATTTAGGGCAGATTTTGCAGGCAATTCATTTGCTAGAGCATCATTATTTGCAAAGAGGACTGAAATTTTTGAGATCGAATTCTAAGGTAATGAAGAGGCTTGGTTATTGGTAGAAGACAGATTTATGGTAAGATTCTCATTCATTTTTAGAGGTGAAGATTTGTTTTAAAGGCGGATTTTATTCATTGTTCTTGCTTGGTTCATTTCCCTTATATTCTTCTTGCACTTTTCATCCATCACTTCATCATTTCCATTGATAGGCTGAAGTTGGGAGATATAAGTGTAGATTTCATGATAGGACACTTGGAGAGGCAGAAATAAACTAGACCATCCTAAGATTGAAGTTGTAAGATATAAGTGTAGTCCATCTTAAGGTAACGAAGAGGCAAAAATAAGTGGTAATCCCACCCCTAAGATTGAAGTTTGGAGATTGATAAGTGTAGAGATAGGATTTGGAGAGGCAAAAATAAGCTAGATTCCATCAATAGAAAGAAGGTTGGAGATTGATAAGTATAGTCCATATCATTTAGAATGAACGGACATAAATAAATGTTTAGGATGGTAGATGTTAGTGCAAGCAAGAACCCAAAGGGAATGAATACCAAAAAAGACAAGGAAGACATGATGCCTAAGACCACCTTCTCAAAAGTGAAGTGAATAAGTATCCCCTTCCACAAGACAACGGGAGCAACATAGAAGAGATATCGGCTTAGTTGCACGAAATCAAAGATTGGATCAATGATATAATCCAAGATGGGTGAAATTTCTTGCCTTCTTTTATCTCGACATTCAGGTCATTGGTGGCTATTAGAGACAAATTCAAAACGTTTGAAGGGGAGTGGAAGGATTTCCTTCCAGTCAAGGACTTAGCTATTCCTAGGCGGAGAGATATTTGGAAAGAACCAAGTTGGTGGATGAAGGAGGAATGAGTACGGTGGAGTCTTGGTATATTGCCTTTACCATCAGATTAAGGATACTTGAAGAGATACTGAATGAGATTGCACAACACATCCTAGGCATTGACACTTCCATTTCAACCATGATGAGCGATGTTGGGGCTGCACTTGATTTTGAAGATATCAAAGAGGAGAACGTCAATGAGAGAGAGTTTGGGTTGAGATTGGATGAGTTGGGGAAGGTTGCCATTAAGAAGAAGCATTTGGGCACCCTTGCCATCCTTAATGCCTTTATCGGATATGCGAAAGAGTATGAGAAGGATCATGAGAAGAGACTGCAAGCGACAAGCAACATGATGAATTCAGCTGAGCTTAAGATGAAGCATACACTTTGCCCTCCCATGAAGGAAGTCAACGACAGGTTAGCGAAGTTGATTGCCTTGGCTAAAAAGAGGAAAGAAAAGGGTAGAATTATATTAGAAGTTCATTTGATGTAAGCCCAAGTGGCAAATTCTCCTTCTTCTTGGGTAGGATAGGTGTCTGATTCTGATTGGCTACCATTTTGGTGCCTTCTCATTGGTTGCCACTTTTCCTTTTCTTTCATTGCTCCATTGGAGAGGTGGCATCTTCTCATTGGCCGATGGGGTGGCAACCCTAATTAGGGTTTTTGGGATTCGATCTTGATCATTGATTTTGCCTCTTAATCTCTATTGTTGGTTGTAATTTTGGCCCCTATATAAGGCCATTTGCTTTCATTTGTAGATGGTTGAAGAAAATTGTTGCTTAAGATAATACCAAAATTGCTTTTCTTATCATTGTTGTGACTTGCATGGTGATTAGGGACACTTGGTGTTATTGCATGGTTTCTACTTCCAATAGTTAGGGTTAAATTTCATTGAAATTGTTAAAATAGATTTTATTTCAAGAAGTTGTTAAGTAAGAATAAGAATAGATGGGTAGTTGTATGGTGATATTAGTGGATGTTTGATAGGGATCTATAAACTAGGCCACTAGCATCCTAGCAACTTGTTAGGAAGCCTTGCGTGGTAATCTAGTCTTTTTTTCCCTTGAATCATTGCATCTATGGAGGTAGAGCCGTTGGTAAGCTTTCATCAGATTTGATCCCCGTCCATTTGCTAATCTTTCCTTTCATAGGAGTGGGAGTAAGGCAACAAGTAGTATAGTAGTTGGAGTTCAATCGAGAAGAAAGTTAGGAAGGCATAAGTCATTTGAACACGCACCCTCCATCATCACCATTAATATTATTTGGTGCTCATATACTTTACAAAGCCAGACATTATCACCATCACAATGAGAGTTTGACAATCCTTGAATGAACAATGTAAGCCTGCCTACGTGATTAACCAACAAATCACATTAATTAGGGTTTTTGGGATTCGATCTTGATCATTGATTTTGCCTCTTAATCTCTATTGTTGGTTGTAATTTTGGCCCCTATATAAGGCCATTTGCTTTCATTTGTAGATGGTTGAAGAAAATTGTTGCTTAAGATAATACCAAAATTGCTTTTCTTATCATTGTTGTGACTTGCATGGTGATTAGGGACACTTGGTGTTATTGCATGGTTTCTACTTCCAATAGTTAGGGTTAAATTTCATTGAAATTGTTAAAATAGATTTTATTTCAAGAAGTTGTTAAGTAAGAATAAGAATAGATGGGTAGTTGTATGGTGATATTAGTGGATGTTTGATAGGGATCTATAAACTAGGCCACTAGCATCCTAGCAACTTGTTAGGAAGCCTTGCGTGGTAATCTAGTCTTTTTTTCCCTTGAATCAATGCATCTATGGAGGTAGAGCCGTTGGTAAGCTTTCATCAGATTTGATCCCCGTCCATTTGCTAATCTTTCCTTTCATAGGAGTGGGAGTAAGGCAACAAGTAGTATAGTAGTTGGAGTTCAATCGAGAAGAAAGTTAGGAAGGCATAAGTCATTTGAACACGCACCCTCCATCATCACCATTAATATTATTTGGTGCTCATATACTTTACAAAGCCAGACATTATCACCATCACAATGAGAGTTTGACAATCCTTGAATGAACAATGTAAGCCTGCCTACGTGATTAACCAACAAATCACATTAATATAACTGAGTTAGTATCCAAAGGTGTAGGAAACCTTGGAGTTTTTCTCATGTTCTTCATGAGTATTTACTTTTCAAGAGAGGGATTGAGTGTTTGATATTTCGTATCAAGTATTCAATCGCTATATGTTATGTAGTGGTACAAAAATGACATCAACAACTAGCTTTGTTACATTGATACTTAAAAACACCATAATCTTTAGTGCAAACTCAATGGAACCGTGAAAATGAGATCTGACAATCTCTTATATCTACCAACATCATAGTCTAACTATAGGATGGTATGATAGTGTACCACGATGTAGACCAATATGCTAAACTCTATTTCACAATTTGTTCATTGGAACAATCAAACTTAGCCATTTTCATGTTGCAGCACCTAAATCTTTCTTTATCACACTAGATAAGTCTCAAGACATCTAGATATACCATATACAATCATCTTGAGTAGTCTATGTACACCTGTGCCAACACATATGTATACAACTGATACTACACCATTCCGGTACACACATGCTGAACACAACTTCCCGACCATGGTTGATTTCAATCACAACAATTTTGACTTTAGCGACTGTGATGTCCCCTTCTTGAATGAGAATTCAATAAGAAATAGTAAATATAAATGAATAAATAATAAATTCTATAATATAATTTATTAATAAATTAGTTATATAAATGAACGAATATAATTGATATATTATAATATAATATAGTAATACATTACAATCTATTCTTAAATATTAGTTTAATATTATTATATAATAATATTAAAATATAAAATAAATTGCAATAATAAAAATATAAATAAAAAATAACAATAAATTATAGTAACATTGGATTATACAATAAATAAATAAATAGTGAATAGATAATAGACATAATATAAATCAATTAATACATAAACTGATAATCCATAAAAAATGTCATTATTATATACATAATATAATATTATATATAACATACAAGATAATATATAGCAAATATAATATATAAGACATACATAGCCATAATTCTTATTCTTATGCTCTTGATTACGTCAAATAAAGCTTGTTTATACATACACAATTTCCATATATTCAACACCTAAATAGGTGCATATGTTTATTATTAGCTGACACACATAGGGAAGAGATGCTAAACAACATCTAAATGAAGAAGCGTGAATTAATATATTATATAACAATTAGTGAAAGCCATAAGATAACGACTTTTGGGAAACCCAAATTGGAAAGGGTTTATTGGGAGTCGTGACATGATGAATATAAAGATATAAGAAACCGATGTAAAAAAGTCAAGCTTCATCAGACAGCCTTCAGATCATCGCATCAAACGAATAGCAAAACACAAAATCAGGAATCAGCAACACACAAAACATCTAAACACATTCCATTCTATTGCTGGGAGTTCAAACAAATATCATCCGAGTAATCTGTATCAAGTTTCAACTAGGAAGTAACTTGTGGATATAAGAGATTCAATTACAAAATCGATCACAAGAGGATATACAAGCTTCCCCATTTGAGTAAGACAAATGATGCGAGTTGTGTATAGCCAGCAATTCCTTTAGAAGATCATCAAACAACTAGGAAGCAATCACTAGGCAAAAAGAATAGTGGAAATTGATTGAAATTAATTATAACAACAAAAGGAGAAGTATCCAATCAGCAAGTGAAAAAACATACCATCAGCGATATTCATGGTCTGTGATCGTTATCTTCATGCATAGGGAATATAATTCCAGCAATTCCTCTTGGCATCCATTACCAGACAGTAATAGAAAACTCACATAACACATATCTATTATTTCTTGTGACAAAAGACTGCAATCAGTGAATGGGAAGCCTTCAATTCATTTGAGCATTAGGAATACTAAGTGCTTGCATTGGGCTCAAGCCTAGGAGCCAAAAATACCCAAGTGGATTGGTTCCTATAGGGGATATAGAGATAAGGATGCTTATTCACTTCACTTTTGAGAAGGTGGTCTTAGGCATCATGTCTTCCTTGTCTTTTTTGGTATTCATTCCCTTTGGGTTCTTGCTTGCACTAACATCTACCATCCTAAACATTTATTTATGTCCGTTCATTCTAAATGATATGGACTATACTTATCAATCTCCAACCTTCTCTCTATTGATGGAATCTAGCTTATTTTTGCCTCTCCAAATCCTATCTCTACACTTATCAATCTCCAAACTTCAATCTTAGGGGTGGGATTACCACTTATTTTTGCCTCTTCGTTACCTTAGAATGGACTACACTTATATCTTACAACTTCAATCTTAGGATGGTCTAGTTTATTTCTGCCTCTCCAAGTGTCATATCATGAAATCTACACTTATATCTCCCAACTTCAGCCTATCAATGGAAATGATGAAGTGATGGATGAAAAGTGCAAGAAGAATATAAGGGAAATGAACCAAGCAAGAACAATGAATAAAATCCGCCTTTAAAACAAATCTTCACCTCTAAAAATGAATGAGAATCTTACCATAAATTTGTCTTCTACCAATAACCAAGCCTCTTCATTACCTTAGAATTCGATCTCAAAAATTTCAGTCCTCTTTGCAAATAATGAATCTCTAGCAAATGAATTGCCTGCAAAATTTGCCCTAAATCAGAATTTCGACAACTCAAAAAATCGCCCACACTTTCCAAAAATCAGACCTTAAATTGGCTTGCCAAATCACCAAATAAAATCGCCTAAGTTGAAGAAAATCGCAGCCCTTGGAGGAAAAATCAGACTTCAAAATTGTTGCCAATCCTACAAAAATCAGGCCTCTTCACCACAAATTCGACCTAGGTCAGAAATCGCCCAACTTGCCAAAATTCAGATCTGCTCCTCCAAATTGCCTTAGGACAAAAATCGCCCAACCAAGGGGGAAAAATCAGGCCCCAAAAATCGCCCTAGTTGGAAATTTGCTCCCTAGAAGAAAATCACTCCAACTTGGAAGAGGAGGTGGAAAGAATGAATGAAGAAATAAGAGGGGGAAAGCCCCTCCTATACCAAACTCTATGCCTCTCCAAGTGGGCCAACCTACCTAGAGGGAAAACAAAATTAAGTTAGTCCCTTAATTAATGGCCCAGATTTAAATGCAACATTAAAATTACTTAGCCCTATAGTGAAATTGGTCCATTTAATTGCCAGTTTGATGCAAATTTGCAAAATAGAAATAAGATACGCCTAGGAGATGTCAAATTTTTCATTTAACAACACCTTGGTAATTAAAATATCATTAAAATCAAATCTATCAAGCCAAAATCGATTTTCAATTCCAAATTACCAATTTCCTTTAACATTTCTAAAATCCTCTAGGCAAAATTTCAACCAAATTAATGAAATTTTGCAATTTAATCCAATTTCAATTTTGCAACACAATTTCAATTTTTTTAACAAAATAAATCCTTTTCCCGGCAGTCAAAATTTAAACACCAAATACAATTTCACTATCAAAATTCTTTTCACCAAAAAATTTCAAGAGTTTCCAAGACGACTAAATCCAAAATTCATTTTGAAAATGCTCAAGCTTATACAATTATATCAAATTTTCAAAATCCATCCAAGTCCAAAATTTGCAAATTTGTCCTGCCAAAAATTATTTTAACCATCGATAAAATGTTGTTAAATTCTGCTTGGCCTAGGGACATAATTACGTGTTCTAGAAAATCTAGTATTGCACCGGGTGGGAAAAAAAAACAAATCCTCTCCTAGCCCGAAGGCGTCCAAGGTGTAAAAATTGTCAATTCAAAAACTTCTGGACCACTCCAAATCTTGCTAAGGCAATTGAAAAATTCCCAGCACTCGCAAAAATTGCCAAGGCTTGCCTTAAAAAGGGGGTCCCCAAAAAATTTTGGGGCGATGGTGTGAAAACCTCACAACACCAGTGTATCAATTTCAAGGAATGCTTTGCATTCCTCCTTCAATTGTTCAAGTGTTGCAGTTCTTTGAGTTTGATACGTCAGTATTTAGCAATGTTGTGTTGACCATCCATAGTGGTTGTGGAATTTTGCACTACATTTTGTGTTTGTTTAGCTAATGTGCACGAACAGATCTATTCATTGGAGCCACCTTTTGTTGTTTTGGTCCATGTGGTAACATTTGGTGTTGAAGACAATGTTCTAAGATTGAATGAAAGGTGTCCTAACATGGTGTTCATGCCTCACATTTTGTTTTCTTTGAGCATGCTTTGGAGAATAAATTTGGGACCGAAGGTTTAACTCTTGCATGTTATATCTAATTAGGCCAACCTAATTGATGTCATGTTGGGTTGTGATTAATATATAAAGGTGGATATCTTTCAAACATTGTGTATGATGTCGATACGATTGTGTATGGTATGTTATGAAGTGTAAAGGTGTGACTGTGCAAACAAATAGTGATCAAGTCAGTTTCAGATGTATAACACGGTGGCTATAATCAACATTTCTAAGAATGTGCTTCCCTCAATTCAACAATAACAATTAATTGTAATCTTTCCTTTTGTATCTTGCCCTGAAGAAGTGATTTAGTGATTAGCAAGTCCTTATATCTTGCCCTAAAGTTGTGCACCTTAGCATACAAGTCCAAATCAAAGCAGTGAACTACCTTGGCCTCTAACTTAAAACATTGTAATCAATTTTCATATAGTGAGTGTAATTCTCGCTGTGATTTTATCCACATTGGGTTTTCCACATAAGAATCTAGGTGTCCTTGTACGTTGCTCTTTTTGTTTTACTTATTTACTTCTACACATGTTAATTGCAATGAATAGCTGATAAATGGTTAAGTTCAAATATCTTTGCATCAATTTATTGAACATTGATGGAGATACACATGCTTTTATCTTCATTCATTCATGAGAGATTGTCACCAATTGCTTCCAGGTATAACACCTCTAAGACCCAACAATTCAATGTGTTAGTTGACTTTCCATAAGCTATGGTCTTTTTACCCTAGAACTTGTCGTTTAAAACTTGCGTTAATTTGTATACCTGTTGACCTGTTATGGTAGTTTGCGAACATTAATCCTTTCTTCTTGTTCTTTCTTTCACATCTCAAACTCTTAACTGTGACATACAATCATGGAATTTACACAGAACTAGTTTCTCCATACTCATGTTGTTTGTCCTTGTAATCAATTAATATTCTTTTTTTATATATTTTTTCTTTCAATCTGAGGCATTCAAGAAAGTATATTCTTTTAACAAGAACTTTAAAAAAGAGTTCTTTTAAATCTCTTCATAATTAGATAGTAACCCATCTCATATTTTTGCAGGTAATAATTACATTGTGGTGGAATATTTAGGTTAAATATGCATATGCCTGTAGCTGTAACAAGTCTAGATGTCATGAAGACTGGTGTAGTTAGATTTTGCTACAGGCATTTTTACACTTCTAGAATATATCAAAAATACAAAGAGGTAATATAAGGTGCTCCTTAAATCACTACCATAGCAAAAAATAATAAGCCTAACCAACCAATTTAGAATTTAAGAATGCTAACCTTCACATCAGGAGACCAATGATCCAAGGCGGTTAATGCATAGGGAACAATGAGCGTGCTTGATGGTCCAAGATATGGATATTTAACCTGTAATGAAAAAATAAAAAGAATGTCACTGTTTTATATTCAGAACAAAGGGCATCCTTCCACATAACAGATAATAGATTTATTCTTTGCTCGTTATAATCTTTATCCAGAGGCAATCTGAATGCCCACATAGAAGCTTACAAATATAAAACAGAGAGAAAAAATAACATTGTTCGCAATGCATAATGCCTTAAAAGTTTGTCAAAAGTTTCCTATTGAAAACAAAATAATATACTGTGAAAGCAATCAAAACAAAAAATATAATTTCACAGCAGTCCAGGGTTAGTCATTGGATACTATTAAAATCACAAAAAACATAAGAGAACGGTATAGAAATAGGAAACATCTAATCATTGATAAGAAATTGTCATTGTAGAACCTACTTCGATAGCCCTCAAAATGTGCAAAGAGTTTGAAAAAATAAATTGGTGGTAACTTCATACAATTATATATACTTGTGAGGTTTGCACACCATCACCTCATTGCAAATGGGAACCCCCTCTGTGGTCTTAGGTGGTTTTAGTTGGTAGCAATTTTCAAGTTTCCAAGTCGAAGAGATGAGTGTGGGAAACTTGTGCCCACTAGGTAGTCAAGTTTGTCTAGGATATGGGTTTGGGCTAAGCTAGTCAAGTGTTATTTGATGAAATGAGTAAGAATCATTAGAAAATCATTCTCCCAGCGTCAGTTTCACCTTAGAAAGCCAAGAAAGGTTATGGGAGATTCCACTGCTGAAGGGGTGTTGAATCCTGGAATTGGCTAAGTTTCTGTTTTTTTAAGATCTCCCAGAATCTAGAATCCTTGATATAACTCCTAGGAAGGTGAAACCTATCTCAAACATCCTCACAATATTTATATGAAATATAAGTTAAAGTATAAGTAAATGTAACTTGGATGTTATATTTTATATAAATCCTCTTGCCCTCTAAGTTGCAGAAACTAGCTTGAAAAATTTAGGAGTTTACTTGCAAATGAAAAATCCTAGCACTAGGTCAGAATCCGACCATGCCCTGGGATTCAAAAACCAAGCCAACCCCGAAATTTTCTCCCTTTTTAAAACAACTCTCGAGTGCAAATTGAAGAGAAAAATGAAGGAAAAGTGCAAAATGATGTTTTTTTGAGATTAAAGTGTAAATACTAAAACAAAGTGAAAATCCTTAGTTAAGGACAGAATCGGCTGCCTACTTGAGGTTCCCATCCTAGGTGGCATCAATTTTCCACCCTCAAACATGAGCAATTCAAGGCATAGTTTGTGATCATCATTCAAAGCAAGTCCAACCAAGACATAAATAAATCAATGAATGATGTTGAAATAGAGCAATTTGCAAAAAAAAATGGTGATGATAAAAGATGAAAATGAAAACCCTAGAGGAACGGCACAATCCTTTGCCCCCTTAGGATTCATAATCCTAACACCATCAAGATTTCTACCTCCCTTAATCAGATCAAAAAGAGAAAGGAATTTAAAGCATAGTTGGCAAGATGATCCTAAGCAACAACAATCAATGATGACCATATCCATGGGGGAAGTAGTGAAAGTTTGGAGGCAAAAAGGAAAGGATGAACCAAGGAGTGGTCAGGGAGGAGCGAAATCAAGTGCCATCCCAAGATTCCCAGTCCTCAACAATGTCAAATCTTTGCTTTATCTTAGTGAGCAACATTACGATGAGAAGAAGTGACAAAGTCAAATGCAAATCAAAGGGGAAATAATGGAGATACCGAACTTAGAAACATGACAAAATCAGTCCTAGGGAGACGACAATATTCCCTGCCTCCCTATGATTCATGATCCTAAGGCTCTTATGAACTCCGCCTTGCATCCATAAGGGAAAATATGATGAAATGAAGGGGGTGGAATGTGGATTGCAAGTGTAGGAACAAGAAAAGCCAAAAGAGAGAAGTTACAAAAAGTTTTAGGCTCAACTTTGAGGCAATCAAATAATGAAGTGATGTAAAGTAAGAATCCTAGAGGGACAATGAACCCTGTTGTGTTCTTGGGATTCCTAATCCTAGGAAAGGTGGGATTCCTGCCTTGGATTCACGGCTTTTAAAATACGCTAGGCCAACTTGCATAGATAGAAATAAACAAGAAGGATGTTTGCTTGAAACCATCAAAATTGGCATATAGAAGGTGAAAAAGAAAAATCCTAGGAGGACAGCAGCATACACTGCCCCTTTAGGGCTCTTAGTCTTGATTAAGTCAACATTTCTACCTCGCATTGATGCAAAAACATGAAGCCATGAAGAGTAAAGTGAAGGAAATGAAAATAAGATCCAAATTCATGAGGAGTTAAGGTAAGCTTTAAGCCCAATATCAAGGCAATCAACATTAAAGAAGGCAAAAATCAAAAATCCTAGAGGGAAAGCGGACTCAGCTACCCTCTTAGATTCTTAATCCTAGAAAGGGCTACAATTGCGCCCCAACTAAGCAAAGAATTTTCCTAGCCTCATTCACAATCAAGACCAAATAAGAGAAGGGAGAAAATGATGAAATGTTTACTATAAGAAAATCAAGAATTTCTGAAGAAAATTCTAGGGAGGAGACAAAATCCACCTACCTCCAAGGATTCAAAATCTTCTAACAAACCTAAACTCTTTCCATCTATAAGGACAAAATGCTAGCTTGAAAGGGATTAGAGACATGTCTTTGACCCCAAAATCGCACAATGAAGAAAGAGAATGAAGGATAAGAAGCATGGGCAATGATATTTAGGAGAAAGAGGGTAAAATCAGACTGAGAGAACGCCTAAAACAACTCAAGGTCATTTGATTTTGATCAAGAAGTCAAAAATACAAAGTGAGGATGCTATTAAGCAAATGAAGATACAATTGAAAAATGTGATCGGTCTGCCCATTGACTGACCAGATTGTCTCACACGTTCTGCAATGCCAGACAAGATCCTCGAATCCATCGCCCATAGATTTCGACAACTTTTAATTTTTGACATTGTAGACCGGCTTTGTGTACTAGCTTGTGTACCATCTTGAGTACCACATTCAAATGGAATGGTTCCTGAGTTTGGTGCACTTGACCAAAACAAATCATTCTAACTACAATGCTCATGTGTCCCCTAACACCTTCGATCGCGACCATGTCCCTCACGTGTTTGTCTTCTACTATATGCTTCTCAATATGTAGTCTTCCAACCTTCGATCCCCTTGACTTCCTTCGACATGATTTTGCCCCATGAAAGTCTCTACTTCCTAGCAGCGTAAGTGTGAGATGTCCCAAACAGTGTCAATTATTCTCAATGAGTTCAAATAGCTCGTCACCTTCTACTACTCGTGTACAGCCACCCCTGTTACATCCCAAATTTTGCCCTAATTTTTTATTTGATCATAACTGTTGGTTTAACGAATTATTTATTTTCCTAATCATGTAAAATGAGTTAGTTATTTATATACGTTGTACCAGTTGTTAACAAATTATTTCTCTTCTTGATCGTGGGAAACGAGTTAATTAATTATATACATTGTACCAACTGATAACGAATTATATCCTTTCATGATCATGTGGAATGAGTTAGTTATTATAGATGTTGATGAAATAACCAGTGACCTATAACTGTTGTTAAATAATTAGCAGTTTTTTGATTTGAATTATCGATCAATATATTTTTGAATTAATGTGTTGGCGAGAATGTTTTTACTTGGGTGATTGCAGGAGAAGACTGAAGAGAGGGGAAGCATTGCTAAACGGGATCATCGGAATGGGATGATTGTTTGGTTCAGTCATCAGGATTAACAAGTATGACCTAAGACTCCCTTAGAAAGGATACGACGACTTGACCACAGGTTACATTATGGGACCGCATGAGCTATTTGGAAAACAATGTAATTAAAACATAAAATAAACTAAATTAAAATATAATTCGTACCTTTATAGAACTAATATTAAATCTTCTTATTTTATCATTATAATAAACACTTAAATACGAAGACATAAATATAAAAATGAAATGGCACCAATAAATTATAATAAAATAATCTAATGATGTCACCTCATCCTTATACACACATGAACGTATATAAGAGCATATTATATTAATAAAATAAGTTCATAATCTTTCAACTTCTCCTTATTTCTTTTCCCTCCTCATTTCTCCTCCTTTCAAATCGAAATTCTTAATGCATCCGAATAGACTTCTTGGAAACGGATGGAAGCCGAGGAGACTCGGCTTAGTTATTAAGAAGTCGTGATCAAATTAGGAGGCTCATACTTCTTCCATTTTTTGTTCTCTCCATCCTCTACGTCTGCGTTTGAAACACTCTCTCTCTGCCGAATACCATACTTTTTGCACCCCGAATCCATGCAGTATAGAAATATATTCACCGTGTTGTTTATATTCACCGTGATATTTATCATTATTATCGGATTGAAGCCAAAATTAAGCCTTAGATTTGCAGGAGTCAAGATACAACCAAACTCGCAGGTCATGAATCCTGTCAATAATATTTCTTGTTTTGGTAATCCATGATAAACTGATTTGGAGTGGTATTTTTTAGCAAGATTAAATACATAGAAGCAGTGCTAAATGTGAATCGATTTTTACTAAACTTAGCTGATGCATAAAGAAATATAGCAAACAAATTGCATATGTTTTTCCAATCCTTCTTCTTTCTCATTCTGGTTTGATATCCACCCTCAGCCGATTAAGACTGATAAGTAGATATAAATCCATAATGCTAGCTATTGTAATCTGAGGTGTATATGAAATCAATCACCAAGTTAATCCTGAGCTTACAGCGATTATAAATCCCTTGGAAGTTGTAATAATCATAATTGTTGAAATGAATCCATATCATCACACATGCTTTAATAAACTACCAAGCATATTCAGAACACTTTGACACTGAGGAATTCACCTAGCAATGAAGCCATAGCAATGGTGAAGAGGTGTAAAATTAAATCAGAATCATGCAGACACTAAAGAATTCACCCGGCAGAGAGGCCAATGAATGGTGAAGAGGTATAAATTAAATCTGCAAAATAAATCAAGAAATCAAATTGGCATAAATAATTAATAGCTCATGCATGCCCCACAATGGAATCTGTTGTCAAGTCGAGTGGTGGAGATCAGGTTCACGAACCCAACTAAAATCCTTGGCCAAGGTAGTTATAGGCATATGTGCCAATCATGAGATCTTTTTGTTTGTCCATAAGCATCAGTTATATAGGTATAACTGATGGGGCACTCAAACCACTGGGTAGCTCGGATGGCTGGACTTAAGAACATCTCAAGCCTGATTCCGAGGTAGGGAGGGTCGTTCTATTAAGATAGGATGTGCGAGGATAAGTATGGTCCGAAGTTGAGAAGTTAAGCCTATGTCAATGCTTCTCCTCTCACCAATGCCGAGGCTTGAACAACAAGATGAAGGGATTCCTCTATTATTTTTGTATCTTCCTTTGCACTTTTACCTTAAATTCCTTAGAAGAATAAATAGAAAGTTCAATTCCATTTTAATGGATAGTCGTTACTTTATTTTCAGCTGAATATGTTAATAGTTAGAAATGTGTTCATTTATTATTTTGTTATACATGAATTACAGTTAGAATGGAAATCAGTTACTTGTTAATCAGCTTATTAGGTGTTTTAAATTGGTTATGAAAATTCGTTTGATCATTGTCATGTCAAATGGAATTAGTTACTTGTTAATCAACTTATTAGGTGTTTTAAATTGGTTATGCAAATTCATTTGTTACAACCCCCTTTGGCATTGTTCAATGTGCATCCTTTGGTACCTCCTTCAGCACACTCACTTCGGCAATTCCTAGATTACCTTCTCCTCCTTTAGGCAATCCTTCAACAAGTCTTCAGAGTTGTCATCTCCTTTTTGCTTCCACCAACATCAAGGCTTTCTAAATGACCTTGTACTCATCTCCTTGTCCCCTCGAGATATGATTTTTATCTTTATTCAAGGTTATTGGCATTAATTATTCCTTTAGTAGAGTTTGAGGATGCATTGCCACCTTCGGCTTTTGTCACGCTCCTCTTCCCCTCGAGTATTTTCCTCATACTATTGTAGGATTTGTTTATGATGGTTTTCTCTAGTGTCTTCTTGTGTGTTATGAAGGGCAAGAAAGTGTTCTGCCAATAGCCTTGGTAAGTGGCATATCAAAAGGTCCACCACCAAACTCGTGCACAATTAAGTCCACACCAAATTTTTAGGAACTTCTTCCCATCTTACCTCCCTTCATATATATGTTTCAATGGATGCTTGCAATATGTTCATACACTCCACCTTGAATGTTCTTTCTCCTTCAAACAATTCTTTGCTATTATGTGTCATTGTTGCTCACTAATTGGTCCATTACATTATTCTTCACACGTAACACTCCATTATCATTCCCAGATTTGTCTAGGGAATGATGCCAAATGTTTGCCCCATAAGGTTTACGCTTAAAACAAATAATAGGTGTCCTGGACATAACAATAAACATGTGCAATATGAGAGAACTCACAGGTGCATGTTTATTAATCTCATAAATACTTACAATGTATCTCAAAGTAACATCAGTACTTTCATTTCATCACGACAACATCTCTCGAAGATAAGTACATGGATATAAATAGAGGTGTTGAGGGGATGCAAGTGCCATCCATCAGCAATTGTTGCCCAATGTGATATCCCCATCAAAATAAAAGTATAGGATACAATAGACTGCTGGTTTGATTGTCAAGATTCATAGCAAGAGGTTGGATTTAGAAAGGAATCAGGATTAATGCTTCTAATTTGTGGTCCCTTAGACCAATGGTCTCGTGGATGTCATTAAAATCCTTCATTTATTCATTCATTCAAATAAGAATCATATAGTTCAATAATAAATCAATAAAATAGTAATAGTATAAATAATGATATAGTTAATGATTTATTAGAATCATACTATAATATTGCATAATATATTATTATAAAAGTATTAGATAAAATATTATTATTAGTAATAGTAATAATAACATATATTAATAAGAAATGTAATTTATATTAGTATTATTAATATAATAGATGTAATTAATATAATTAAAACTATTAATATAATAACTTATAATATTTATTTATGAAAGGACATGACTCTAAGAATGAAAAGCTATATATAGAATATTAACATTGAGAAATTAATAAATTATTAATTAGATATGGAAGAGAGATATATCAAACGAGTTTACAAACAGTCTAAATAGAGAAATTTGGATTATTAAATTAATTTCCTGATAGGGGTCATTACTGATGGTCTCGAAGCTGGCTTTCTTGTTCATAAATAAATTTTCAAGAGGGCTTATTAGGAATTTTTACTAGAATTTCTTAGACATGTTTGCAAAAATAAGTGTGTTGAATTTGAGAAAATAAGATTATTTCCTTCGGTCCGTATACTAGAAATCAAGGGTTGAGTTTTTCTTTGAGTTCTTTTTTTAAGTACTGAGTGCACCGGGAAATATTTTAATATTTGAAGGAGCTTTTATTTTTAGCCACGTGTTGTGAAAAATATAAGGTTGAAGCTTATATTTGCTCAGTTATTATCCTTGGCGGAGATTTAAAAGAAAAAATTGCCGAAAATTTTATTAAGAAGACTTTGATTTAATAGTTTAAGATATATTGTCGGGCCTTCATTGTGTGATTTGTATATAATATATTTGCCATGGAACTTGGACAAATATGGCAGGCTATCAAATTTGTATGTTTAATATTGGGATATTTGGCAGTACCAAGCAAGGAATAAAAACATTTTGAGCTAAGATACTGATTCGTGGGCGTCAAGGGTGGCTTCTGCATCCGAGACGGACGGATGTCAGATGCGCCCGAATGCCCTGCGGGTGTTGGCCGGAAGCTAGGCGCAGGCAACTGGATGCGTGGGGAAGCTAGCTTCCGATCATTTCCCCACACATCTGGTTGCCTGGGACTGGCTTCCGGCCAACACCCGCAGGGCATCCGGGAGGGCCCAGTGCCGACTAAGCCCAAAAAAAAAAACAAAATAAATTTTTTTTCACTTAAACTTGCATTAAGACATGTGATGGAAAGCATTTTTAAAGTGTTTTTTTTCACTATGAAACCCTAAAATGACCCTAGAAGTCAATATAGAAGCATTCGCAAGAGTCATTTTAGAACTTTGTTTGCACCTACAGCCACTCCTTCATTGTGAAGCTAAATTCAGCATTTTCGAAAAGTATCGATCAAAGAGGGAGAGATAGCTTTCTCAAAGAAGTTTAAACCATTCAAGGTAAGTGATCAATCGTTTTGTTGAGTATTTAGATGAATTTTTTTGAGTTTTTGATGATTTTTTTAAAGTTCTTTTTCAATTTTTTTTTTTGAAAGATATGTAGAAGCAACTTTGGGTATCTATTTAAGTAGTTTTTCTCACTTCTTTCCACTTGTATGCATGATCATTGATGTTCATAGTTGTTAGGAACTAATTAAAATTTATTTATTTTCTTATAAAATAGGTTGCAAAAAACTAGGCAAGAATGGATACCGGTGGTAGTGCTAGTCAAAGTTCAGTGGGGGGCCAAGGAGGGGAAGGGACTGATAATTTCGAAATTGATACTTTGTGGAGACATACAACACGGATATCACAGGTTTCAGGCGGTGGCTCATATTATTGGAAGTGCAATTATTGTCAAAGTAACAAAGGAAAACCTTTCAATAGCTCATATTCTCGAGTGAAGCTTCATTTTATGGGCCCTGCTGGCAAAGGATTTGGAATGTGCAAAGACAAAAATGGTACTGGGATGACTAGTGCGGAAATACTTTCATTTGTAAGAGAACAAGAAGCTGCTGATGCATTGATCAATAGATCAAAAAAAAGCTACTATCAAGGTCCTTCCTCAAAGAGCAAGCCACAGACACCCACTGAACCAATTGCATCCTCCCAACACCCATTCTTGCAGGTACCTGTGCCAAGAGAGGATGAGGAAGAAGTGGGAGTTTCAACCCGCAAAAGAGGCCCATTGCACACCGCATTTAAAATGGAGGCAAGAGACCGCGTTGATGAAGCTATTGCACGTTGCCTCTATGCAAATGGGCTTTCTTTCAACTTGGTGAGGTCACCATATTGGAAGGAAATGGTGGCAGCAATCAAAGAATCACCAGCTGACTACACGAGCCCGGGCTATGAAAAGGTGCGTACAACTTTATTGCAACAAGAGAAGGCACATATAGAGAGAGACCTTCAACCAATCAAAAAATCTTGAAAAACTTTGGGTCTAACTATTGTGTTAGATGGTTGGAAGGATACAAGAAACCGGCCACTGATTAATGTGATTGCAATTTCCACCAAAGGGGCAATGTTTTTGAAGGCTATAGATTGTAAGGGGCAAGTGCAGGATTCAGAATTCATTTCTAGAATTCTCATTGAGGCCATCGAGATGGTGGGTAGTGAGAATGTGGTACAGGTGGTCACTGACAATGCCAAAAATTGCAGGGGTGTGGGTGCTTTAGTTGAGAGTAGGTATGACCATATTTTTTGGACTCCATGTACTGTTCACTCCCTTAACTTGATCATGCAGAGGATTGGCACTGAAGTAAATTGGGTGAAGAAAATATATGAAGAGGGGGAGGACATACAGATGTTTGTGACCAACCACCACATGTCACAATCCATTTTTAGAACATACTCCAAATTGGAGTTGCTGAAGTTAAATTAATTTTTTTAAATTACTAAGTTTCATGGTTTTGTAATTTAGTTAAAAATAAAAATTTATAATTTTATTGTCAATTGACATATTGTTAACTTGCTTAGGTTGCTGAGACCCGTTTTGCATCTCATACAATTGTTATGAGACGACTCCTCAAGGTAAAAGATGCATTAAGTCAAATGGTCATCGGTAATCAATGGGGTGTATGGAAGATCTCAAATTCAAAAAGAGCACAAAGGATCAGGGATTTGATCTTGAATGAGAGTTGGTGGGCTCGTGTGGCATATGTATTTGATTTCACCGAGCCCATCATGACTATGCTCCATTTTGCTGATACAAATACACCTTGCTTGGGGGATGTGTATGATGGCATGGACACCATGGTTGAGAAGGTAAAACATTCTATGCAAGCACATGAGAGTGACCCCACACAATGTGAAGCCTTATGCAAACAAGTGCAAGCAATTATCCACCATCGCTGGAATAAGATGACTGCCCCATTGCACCTCCTTGCATATGCCTTATCTCCTAGGTACTATAGTGAGGAGATAGTTGTTATGCTGGGTAGAGTTGCAACATTTGCGGATGAGGAGGTTGTTGAGGGGTGCCACAAAGCCCTTACAAGACTCTTCCCATTGAAAGAAATGCATGAAAAAGTGAGGGAAGAATTTGGGTTGTTTGCTTCGAGGTTAAAGCATTCTACATTTGCACTAAAGGATCATGTATGGTGGTACATGTATGGTCAAACTTTCAAGCATCTTTGACCTCTTGCAATCAAAGTCCTATCACAAGTAAGTTTTTTATTTTGCTTTGTATATTTGTTTTAAAATTTTATGTTTACACTTGTATTCTAGAATTTAGTGTTTCACACATTCTATAAAATTAATTTGCTTTTTGTTTGTATGTTTTGTGACAACTATATAGGTTGCTAGTTCTTTTGCTACTGAAAGGAATTGGAGTACATACTCCTTTATCCATTCGGTGAAGTGCAATCAGTTAGGCTCCAAGAAAGCTGAGGACTTCGTCTTTGTCCACACCAACTTGCGTCTTTTGTTGCGTAAGAATGATCATTACAAGGAAGGGGCAACAAAGCTTTGTGATGTAGCCCCTAAGTGTGCAGATTTGGATGCAACACTTCATGATCTTGTTACAGTTGGAGACGGCGATGATGATAATGCGGCAAGTGGTGCATCTAGCATAAGTGGAACCATGCTTGGTTCAAATGATCTTTCAGCAGTTGGAGATGACAATGAGAATGTGGATTTTCTTGCGAATCCTTATGATTTAGAGTCAGACTCAGATTGATTGAATCTTCAAACTTCAATCATTTACCATGTTTTTAAATTTTATTTTGTTGGAATCTTGAACATGACCTATTTGAAATTATTGTTTAAGAGTCCAAACTAAATGCTAATGTTGGACAAGCACATATCGATATTGATATATGAATATCATATGAATTTTGAAATATCTTGAATTTTGATAGAGGGTTCCGGTTAACTGTTAAGTATCATAGATTCATAGTCATATTATGATTTATCAAATGATTTGTTTTTATATATTTCTTGCATTTCTTTGCATATGTTAATATTATAATTTATATATTATGTGTGTGTGTGCGTGCGTGTGTATACATACATTTCCTCCCGCATCCGCATCCGGAAAAAAAAAAATCCCCGCATCCTGTATCCGCTTCCGGAATTCACTTTAGAATCCGCATCCGAATCGGTAACTTAGATTTTGAGTAATGAATAAAAATTTACTCTTCAGATAGCCGTGAAGGACAAGAGCTTTGCTTATGCGGCAGGAGAATCTGGCAAAACCTGATGGTAATCATTGTTTTGAATAAATACTCTGATTATTCTAGCACTGAATAAAAGTTGGGAGCTTGATAATTTTGGGATGAAGGTGCTTAGCGTGATGTGACATATTTTGAAGTGCTTACACTATACAAAACACGGAGAAGTAATGTTGGGTTCACGACCTTAACACAGACTAGCTTAAATAGTGGATCAGGAATTGATATGTGACAAATACCAGTATCATTTATCACACCATGTTGAGGATATGAGTACAAAGCAGGTTTTCGATTTCATCCTACATTTCTCTACTTATTCTGGCGAATATCTGAAGACGGCAAGAGGCATGCATTCCTTCTTTTGATCGAACCATCATCAAAGGTGATTTACAACACTATTAACTCGTTGATGACTCATTAAATGAGCTCTTAGCTGGACTGACTCATCGCCAACCTTAGTCATTCATAACAGTCTGCAGCTGTCCTAATTCATTCATCGGGGTCTTGAATCCAAATTGGGGATTTATTGTTTTAAGCACAAATCTCTGAATGAGCAGAATAGAATGAAATGTAAAGCAGAAGTTAAGTCTAAAAGAAATGTAATGTGATAAGAGTTGCAAGCAAATTTAAAGGGCAAGATATGAAGTGCAATTCAGATTTCTACTGAAGAATTCATGCTGCTGTTTGTAAGGAATATGTGCAGTCCCCTGTAAATATCATATGGAGATTCAACGAAATCCTTAAAAAGCGGAAATATATCTTGAGGCATTATGAGATTGTGATCAAATTTGTAAAGAAAAGATATACATCAATTATTGGACCGTGACCAGACTTGTGAAGAAAAGACCTACACCATCCAAATTCAGAATGTGATTAGACTAAGGAAAGCATATATGAGTAAGAAGATGACTTGTGAAAGGATCAAATTAGGAAATTTATAAGTCTTTCATCCTTAATTGGATCTTCTCAATTGAGCAGGAGAAAGAAATAATTAGAGCAATATGTGTAAAATCAGATTATCAATTTGATTTATATATAAATAAATACATATCAGAGATAAAGGAAAATAGTATGTGGTGTTAGAAGAATAAAAATAAAGTTATATCAAAATAATAAAAGGAAATAAGGAAGATTGGTGCTCATTTTTAAGAAGATATGAAGGAAGAAATTTTCAGATGTAAGTGTGAGCAGACTAAAAATCAGGAAATAAATGGAGATTTATAATACAGTACGATAAATGGTGCATATAGCTGATAACTGGCTGAAAGCATAAAGAGACATCAGAGTATAAATAAACAAATCGAGTCATTTGCATCCGATATAACCAGATATAGACATATACATAAATTACACCACTAACACAAAAGGAAAGATTTTGCTAGGATGTGCATCCTTGAACGTGGTATATTATCTATCATAATAATTAGAATCAATTCACTTAAATAGTATCCATGCCCAGCCCATTATAAGTCTAAGCAAGAAGGAATAGGTAGGGATATGTTAGGAGAAAGATCTGCTTAAATCCATCCAACAGGTTATTCTGAGATGGCTAAGGATCGGCATCCCTATAAGATGCTTTGAAGATTGACCAAGATGGGATCAAGTTGCCTTGAGGTTATTCCAAGATGGGATTAAGGACTTGGATCCACAAAAACCTTGAGGAAGACCGTTGAGAATGGTGTCAACGCGACCTATTGCATCTTAGCATTCCTTCTAAACCAGAGTTATAATTGGAATAACATGACTTTTTAATTCATAGAGGTAGCCTTAGGAAAGAGAACAAAGGTGTATTTAGGCTAGTCCAACCAATCAGTTATTCCAAGATGGGTAAGGATCAGCATACCTATAAGATGCCTTGAGGATTGACCAAGATGGGATCAAGTTTTGGGATCAAATTTCCTTGAGGACATTCCAAGATGGGATTAAAGGATTGGACACACAAAAACCTTGAGGAAGATCATTGAGTTTGGTGCCTAAACAATTTGCTTACATCCTATGTATTTTTTGAGACTAAGAATGATAATAAGAGCAAAACAAAACAAGCATCCACCACTCTTAGACTTTGTATGGGATCGGTTTATCATGACACTTTTCTTTTTAAAACTTATATAAACACGTGTACTAATTATCACTTGTGGTTGCAAGATTCTATCAAAGAAGTAAATCATCTTCTTGACTCCAGTGAACTGTAGGGCATTAATCAAGAATGCATGTACTATGCGTCTACATCGTGTCTTCTTCGTGTTTTCATGCATTTACGTGTTTTCTTCGTGTTTTCATGTGTTTGCTTCGTATTCTCATGCATTCATGTGTCAACTTTGTGTATGCTTCATGTTTTCATGCATTATGATGTATACTCCCTAAATTTCTTACATATTCTAGCATCCAATTATATGCTTCATATAATGGTTCTACAAAAAGTCATGTATAAATGATTTTTGCTTGAGGACAAGCAAAATTTGAGTGGGGAGGACCGTGACATCCCCGTCAAAATAAGAATCATATAGTTAAATAATAAATCAATAAAATAGTAATAATGTAAATAGTGATATAGTAAATGATTTATTAGAATCATACTATAATATTGCATAATATATTCTTGACTCTTGACTCTTATTCCTAAGAGAGAGGGTGCTAATCAATTGGAGTTTTTTAGACCAATTGCCTTATGTAATGTGGTCTACAAAGTTATTACTAAGCTGATTGCTGAGAGATTGAAAAGGTGGCTTCCCATTATTATCTGAGAAGAACAAGGTGGTTTTGTTGCTGGAAGACAAATTTTGGATGGGGTGGTTATTGCTATTGAGGCTATTCACTCTATGGCTACTTCAAGGGAGAGAGCCATGTTTGTTAAGTTGGATATGGCTAAGGCCTACGATAAAGTTAAATGGAGCTTCCTAAGGAGTATTCTTCTTTCTTTTGGATTTAGGTCTAACTGGGTGAGTTGGATTATGAGTTGCGTTACTTCTGCCTCTTTTTCTATTCTTATTAATGGTCAACCTTCACAACTATTTGGTGCTTCTAGAGGCCTCCGCCAGGGTGACCCTCTCTCCCCATATCTATTCATCATCATGGCTGAAGGCTTGGGCAGATTCATTAAGCATCAGGTGTCCCAGAATTCTATTCAAGGCTGGCGGTGGGGTAATGGCTTACCTTCTCTTTCCCATCTTCAATTTGTTAATGATTCTGCTCTTGCCGGTCTTGCTAGGATCAAGGAAGCTGAAGCCTTTCGACATGGTTTGGACGTTTATTTGGTAGCTTCAGGCCAGAAAGTTAATGAGCACAAATCTTTCATTTACTTTTTTAACACTCCTGATTCTATTCAGCACAGGATTGTTGGTATCCTACGGTTTCAGATAGGTTCACTTCCTTTGACTTATCTTGGCATTCCTATTGCTGTTTCCAGGCAGCCACGTCTCTTCTGGCAAAATTTGATTACCAAGCTTCAGGATAAGGTAAATCATTGGACTCATAGATGGCTTTCTACTGCTGCCCGGGTTACTCTTCTTCAAGCTGTTATCCAAGCTCTTCCTACTTATAGAAGCATGGTTCATGCTGCACCTATTTACTTTCTCAAGGAGTTTGATGCTCTTTCTCGACAATTCCTTTGGAGTGGTAATTTGTGTAGTACTAAATGAAGCTTGGTTAATTGGGCAACTGTTTGTAGGCCTAAAAAGGAGGGTGGTCTTGGTCTTCGTTCTGCTCTATTGAGTAGACAAGCTTTGGCTGCTAAACTTTATTGGCGATGGTGCTCTGGACAGCATCAACTTTGGGCTCGTATTATCACTCATAAATATTTTCATGGTGCTGATCCTTGCTCTGTTTCTGCACTTCCTCTTGAAGGTCGTGGCTCAATGGTTTGGCATACTTTGAAGACAGGTGCGATGTTGGTGAAGAGGGGTCTGTTCTGGATATGTAAAGGAGGTTCTCAGGCTTTGTTTTGGTCTGATGCTTGGGATGGATTCCCTTCCATTTTATCCATATACCCTCATCTTCAGCCTCTTTGTGACTCTTTTCTGGCCGCTGGATGGGATAAAGTGGCTCATTACAAGACTCCTTATCAATTGGGACCTGTTGTTGGTTATAGATGGAAGCATTCCTCTGATTGGCCTCTTGGAGGTACAGACATGGATCGTCAGGAGCTTTCTCAAATTCTGGCCTCTAGAGAGTGTTCCTCTTTGCTTGGTCCAGATGTATTGGCTTGGGGCGGTACCTTGTCTGGTAAATATCATGTCTCTGTTGGGTATCAGGAGATAACTAGACAATTATTTGGGGATGCTGAGGTCCCTTGGTGGAAGCAAGTCTGGAATAAAGTTTCTTGGTCCAAGTGCAATTTTTTCATGTGGCTAGTGGCTCACAACCGTTGTCTTACCTGGGATAATCTTTGTAAACGTGGATTTCAGGGCCCCTCTTATTGTGTTTTGTGTGGTAATGGAGAGGAGTCTGTCTCCCATCTGTTCTTCCATTGCTCCTATTCTACTCAGATATGGCACCTTTGGTGGAGCGCTTGGGGTTGCTCTTGTCGGCATGCTTCCTCTTTGCCTGAGTTCTGGGCTCGCTTGGGTAGTGCTCCCTCCAAGTCTTCTTCTCTCCATGCTGCTTGGATTGCTGGCCCATCTTTCATGCTTTGGCATATCTGGTTGGAGAGGAATCGTCGCATATTCCAAGATGTTCGGCTTGGTGTTTTGCATCTTTGGTGGAAAATATCACATTCTCTCCAGGAAACTATTCTTGTGAAGTGTGAGCTTGATGGGGGTATGGATCCGGTTGATCTTGCTATCTGTAATCGCCTCAATTTTCATCTGCAGGATGGGGTTGCGGCTCATAGGTTTCCTTCTATGTCCAGGCAGCTTCACCATCAAAGGAAGGGTTGGGTTAACCGGGATGGGCATTGGACTCCTCCTCCCTGTGGAGTTCTGAAAATTAACACTGATGGTTCTTCTCGTGGGAATCCTGGTCCGGCTGGTATTGGCGGAGTGGCTCGTTGTAGTTCTGGGAATGTTAAATTTTTCTTCTCAATTCATAAGGGTGATTATACTAACAATCTCATGGAAGCTCAGGCTATTTTATATGCTGTGGAATAGTGTTGCTTGTGGGGATGGAGTAAGATTATTTGTGAGTCTGATTCCCAGGTGGTGGTGAACATGCTTTCTTCGCAAGAGCTTGAGGATGTTAGTTGGCAGTTGGCCACTGTTGTTAAGCAGATTCTTTTCTTCTCTTCCTCTTTTCAGTTCATTAGGTTCAAGTATATTTCGCGAGAATGGAATAGACCTGCTGATTGTTTAGCTAAATGGGCTTCTAGTCATGATCCGGGTTGGAATATTAGGGATAGGGGGCAACTGTCCTTTGAGATGGTGCAAGAATTTGATGATCTTGTTGCTCAGGATCGAGCTCCTTGTTGAGCTCTCCTTGTTGTATTCCTTTCTATCTTAATAATTTTTTACCCCTCTTTTTGCAAAAAAAAATATTATTATTATTAATATATTCTATTCTTGCATTCTCTCATCTTGATGATGGATCACAAAGTGTGATCCGAAATGTTGATGTTTAAAAAAACTTACACAATGAAATCCAGAAATAAATTCACTCATTTTAAATGGACTGTGGAAATCTGATAATGTTAATATATATTATGCAATAGTATTAAAAATAATATTAATAATAATATATATTAATAAAAAATATAATTTATATTAGTATTATCAATAAAATATATGTTATTAATATAATATATATGATTAATATAATTAAAATTATTACTATAATATAATATCTATTTACGTAAGGACATGACTCTAAGGATGAAAAACTATATATAGAGAGAATGTTAACATTGAGAAATTAACATTCAGTTACAAAAGAAATGTATATCAAACGAGTTTACAGACAGTCTGAATAGAGAAATTTGAATTATTAAATTGATGTCCTGATAGGAGGCATTACACCTAACTTTTAGTTTGTGGTGACTGATCAGGGAAGTATTGTTAAAAAAAAATTGGGCTACTATTCACCAATGGCTAATATTCGCCAATTGGCTATTATTTTTATTCACCAATTTATGGCGGACATGTTGTAACTAGTTTTAACCCTAAAGTGGCAAAAATACTTGTATAAAATTGCTTAGGGTTAGGGATTGTCTCAAAAGGTGTGATGCAAAAATTGGTTCTTGCAGCAATGTTGAGCTGTAAGGGATTACGGATTGTAATCAAGTTGTAATTATTGGATTGTAATAATATTGGACTTGTTGTTTGGTGGACGTAGCCCAGGGATTGGGTGAACAACGTTAAATCTTGGTGTCTTTTGTTCTTTTCTGTGTGATCTATTATTTTATGATATTGTTTATATTTGCATGTAATTGTTATTTCTGTCTGTGGTTAAATCCTAACACTAACTACCTACCCCTTGACAAACACTAATTATCCAACAACAACCATTAAAGGATTTCATGGCCAAATGATATATGTTGGCTGAATTAAATATTCACTAATTACACTTAAGTTTACTTAGGATAGTGCATTTTCATATTAGTTGTTAATGTAGGCACATAGGAGTTTGCAAGTCATTTTGCACATGGTGTAGGAGAAAGCCAATTGAGGTGGAGTTAGTTGTCATCTCATGACTTTATGTGTGAGATCCATCTTTAGTGCTCCTATCACATTATCATCCTCTCATTGTTGCAAATGTTGCACATACTTTGTTGTACAATGGAGGATGATCCACCACTGGTGGACATGTGATTCGACCTTGTTAGTTCATAAGTTATCTCTTGCATTACTCCTAGTTATCATGCATCACCTGTATATCCAAGCACATCCCTTAACCACCTCCTATGTACTATAAGTTGAGTGGTTGTATCAAGCATTGACAAATTGGTCTTTTGGTGCAACAACCCCAATCTAACAAGTGGTAGCAGAGCTTGGTCACAGGTTTGAATCCTCAGACCCTCGGGTAACATTGAGGGGGAGATTGTTAGAAATTTGTTCAGCGTTCCCCTCGGGATTCATGACAAGGGCTTAACCTCCTTATGTGTACTATAAGTTGAGTGGTTGTATCCGGAATTGATAGATCAGTCTTTTGGTGCAATGGCAATCCCACTCTTAACACATTGGTCATATCATCTTGTCTCTCTCATTTGTGCTATCAATTGAGCTTTTAGATCTTGGCATATTTTCATTCTTTGCCTTAGGAAAATTCTTACAATATCCCTAAGATGTTTAAGCCAGGGGTGGAAGTAGCAAGGCAGCCCTTCCTGCTACCCTTGAATAAGTAAGGCTTGGAAAGGCATCAACTACGACAATAGTTAGTGAGAGTTTCAGTGTTGTGTGTTACGGATTTAGATGGGGGACGAATCACCATGGATGGAGAACTTTGCGAAATTGATCTTCTCAGAAGACTTTTACAAAATGAAAAATGGACGGATTTTGGTTTTTCAAGCATCTTTTTGTCATGGCTTCTACAAAGGTAACAAATAGGACATTTCTTCATACCATGCTGTTTTTTGAAGATGCGTCAGGGGCTTTGAGGTTTCAACAATCATTTTAGCAATGTGAATGCTTTGGGAAAAATCTGGCTATATTTGTCACTGAGAGATTATTTTTGGCACCCTAAAAATCATGTTGTGGCCGTCAACGAACCTTAGCTTGGATGGCCACAATTTCTACTGTAATCTTTTCATCAAATATTAATACAATCTCTACAACCTAGGTTGCGCTTTACTGATCAAAAGAGAGCTTTTCTGATTTTCAAAAAAAAGTCAACCATAGTCACTTATATGGTTTGGATTTATTGATGTTTTTAGTATTTAGGGCATGTTTCATGTTTATTCTTGTCATTACATCTACCAAATTATATACACAATGAGGCTCATTGTCTTGATCCTTCCATAGTCTAATATGGGTTTGTTAGTTGTTTGTTTGGGTTGCAGGTGCTCTTAAACAATTAGAGTTCAAGCTCTTTTTGGCATTGGCTCCACGGCTCATTGGCAAGCAGAAAGAGGATAGAATCCATTGGGGAAGGGCCAAATATCAAACTATAGGCTCCATACAACTGTTCATTGCCCTAATAAGGTTCTTCTCAATTTGGTAAAGAGGATTATAGGTAAGAAAAGATTAATGGCTACCAAGGTCTCAAGGGATGATTCTTGCTGATTCCTATGAGAATTTGAGTTGTGGCATCAGTTCTACAGAGGTTTGAAACTAGTTAGAAATGCTTCTCTTAACTCCAGAGAATGTGGAAGAAGTAAGAGGATTTAAAGGAAGGAGTGGGTGATGCAACTGTCTCTGTAGATTTAGTGGGCAGGAACAAAATGCTATGGAGATAGAGATTGAGCAACTTTCCCAAGATTTGGTTACTTTAACTGCCTTCTCTTAGGATTTTTGCACTGTAATTAAGCATCTCCTGATCTCCGACAATCAAGGTCCTTTGGAGGTATTGAGCACCTACTTCAATCTGAGCTTGGATGATAGCAATTTGACATCTTTTTTTATTCACCTTTTCCCTTTCTATATGCTTTGTTTGATAATGTTTTTTGCTTCTATTTTAGGCCTACTGCACTCCTGTTTAACTTGTCAACACAATCATTATAATATGGTTTGTGGGTATTTTCTCTTGTTCATTCCTTGTGATGTGGCCCCGTGGTGCAGGGCCACCTTAAGAACAAGAACACAAGGAGGATAAAGAGTGTTGATGTTTTGTAGCTTAACTCAGATATATATAAGATTGTAATTATGTTAATGAATAGACATCTATTCTTTATTCACTTTTTTATATATATAAGTGATCGCTGCTATTTGGAAAATACATACCAGACATTATGGCAGTACTATTACATTTGCAACGATGTTCTCAAAACTAACATGGTATTAGAACAGGCGACTCCGGGTCTATTTGTCATTAAACTATTAAACTATGCATTATCTCAATGGTAAGAGGGGAGATAAACTCTTAAGTCCAAATCCTAACCTTTAAAACCCATTTGTCCTAGAAAATTAGGACAAGTATTTGACATGTTTACCTTTTGAATGCGTCGTATGACATAAATTCGTGATTATAACCTTTTAGTTTGATCTTGTATGTGTTTTTCTATGATGGGTTTTTGTATTTTGTCTTATGGGTCTTTGGTGATTTTTTGATTAATTAAGTCAAATTAAAAGATTAAATTAATGATTTAATTTAATGGAAAATTATTATGATATTTTTAATATTTAATTATATTTAATTAATTGGGAAATCAATTAAATAAAAATAATTAAATTTAAAGATAAAAGATATAAGTTTAATTTTAGAATGTGATAATATTTATTTAATTTAATAATAATATATTTAGAGTTCATTTTTTAATAAATGCTAAATACTATTATTATTTAAGTTAATAAATACTTTATCAATTAACGTTTCAAAAATAAATTAAAAAGTGAAAAGATATTAATTTATTAAAAGTTTTAAGATTGCATAAATTATGCATGAGATTAAAATTTAATAAATTAATTAAAAGAGAAGTCAAGTGAAATTTAAATAAAGTTATTTTATAATTCAATAAACGTGCATGAAAAAGATAAAGAAAAGATAATAAATAGTTAAAGTCTGTTGAGCAAGGAGTCCTCTTGGGTGATCGCACAATTAGTGCCCCGATTTTAAGAGAGAATTCCATATCACAATTTGAGGGTTCATTTTCGAGGGACCGCGAATTTTGGAAGAAGCAATTTTTGGAAGAGAGAAGGTTTTGAGAGGAGAAATTTCTCTCACACATATTTTTGGGCATAGTGATTTAGCATCAGAGTCCATCTAGATTCTTGTGATAAATTCGTATAGTTAATTACGCTATTTCTTTTCCTGTCTTCTTTGTGACTATGATATGGTTATCTAAATAATTCTTTGTGATGAGTATTTCAATTTGGAATTATGGTATGCATGTTGATTTTGTTTGTATACAGGAAGATTAAAATATCATCACAATCCTCCTTCAGTAGATTTAGAAGTGAAAATTAAACAAGGAAGGGTTTTGTATTGAAATAAAAAAATTCGACCAGTTGGCCGTATTTTCCCTGTTAGGGTATTGTTGGATTTTTTTATTAAAAAAATTAATTATAAAAAAGAGAGAGAAAATTTATTATATTGGGGGAGCGTTTATGGAAAAAGTTATAATTGTCAATTTTTAAGAAAATAATAATTAAAAATATACATATAAGGAAGGAGACAGGGCCACCAATCCCCACCTCCCCTTCCTCTTATTTTTCCCCCACCGCCAGCTAACGTAATAGACTCTGTTGCTGTGGTAGTAGGTACTGCTGTTGATGTAGTTGTCCTTTATTGCAACAACAACAAAGTGCTGCGACAACCGCATATGCGGCAAGTCGGCAGGCGTTAATAAACACGGTAAGTTTTTTTAAAAATTTTTAAATTTTTTTTTATTAAAGTTATAAAATATGTTACGTTTTAAAATGTGATTTAAATAAATTTTATTTATTTATTTTTAAAAAAAGTAGTTTCTTTAATATTAAAATGTTATAATTTATTAAATATTTTTAATTAAAGTTTAATTTAATAGTAATAAAATGATATTAAAATAGTAAGGCACAACAATTATGTATGAATAAGTTGTAAGGTGGAGGTTTATTAAGGGGTAAATCGCCTTTAGCAAGGGTAGTTTAACCTTGGCTTTAACTGATAGCAATAAGTGCAAATGGAGCCGACTTTCACATTCAAAACCCATAGACAGCAAAAAGCCCTTTTTGGCCGGGTAGTGGATAAGAGGCTAAAGAAAATGTTAATATGTCCATCGGATGCGGTGGTGGAAGCTCTATAAGCTACCTTAGGTCCGCTTTTCCATGAAGCTGAGCATAGATGGAAAACATAGGTGGACATTGCTGCCATGACAATGGCGTGGGGCTTAGAGGTGGGAGAACATGAGCAAATCGTCAGTTGGGTGATGAAACAAATTTATGAGGAGGCGCTTATCTCGAATATGGAGACAATGCTAGAGTGGGCACACCCAAGTTGGGCGTTCGACTTCAGTGAGGGCTATGAAGATGAAGCGGAAGGCAGAGAGAAGGGTGTTTTTCCATTCGTAAATTGGCCTCGGGGTTTTAAGGATCAAGAGGCTTATATCAATGACCAATGTGGAACTTGGAATGCTCTTAAAGTAGCAATTTTGGATCACAACATGAAGAAACAGAGCGCAACTTTGAATATGATCATCCCCAGGAAGAAGCGCTCGGAGAGAAGAATGCGCAAAGGATGAGTAAGTCTTTTTTGGCTGGTTTTGCATTTTTGGTTCTAGTTGAGACTGGCAGCTAGGGGTTTTTGAAGAGGAGTCTTATTTTTTGTTTTGAAGGGCCATTTTTGTTAAAATGGAGGGATTAGTTAGTATTAGTTAATCTGAATCGAGAAGGCTCTGTTTTGTTTAAGGTTGACACACTGTTTCATTTGAAAGCATTTTGAGTGTGATGTGAACATTACGTTTATTATTGTAAAAGCAGTCTATGATCATAGAGCATTGTAAAGGGCTATAGGTGTGTAGATATCATTTTAGTTGATGATGGATGTAAAGGTTGGGTGTATAGGGGGTCTCGTGGATACTGTTATTATATTATCTCTGCATATGTAACTCTCTTTCATTATTAATAAATATATCTTATTACCGATCAAAAAAATAAAATGATGGAGCTTATTATGAAGTTTTAAATTTATCAAATTATTGTTTTAATAATACTAGTTTAAATAAAATGGTAAATTATTTTATTCAATAATCAATTATTATTATTCTAATAATTTAATAAATAATTACCCTTTGATTATTTTGGAAAATTTACTTAAAATCAAATAGGGGTAACTATGCAATTATTTAAATATAAGAATAGGTTAATCGTAATGGTGAATTGTGGGTTTTATCTACTTGAAACTTACATTGAAATGAAAACTAAAACCTTACATTTAACTGAACAATATGTTTTCAAAATCAAACCAAACTATGAAACCTACACTGTTGTCTGTATGTTGATTATGTTTTGGGTTTGGGTGGACTAGAGTGTTGACCAGTTCTAGGACATCTACTAGAGGCTTGGGAGTTATGTGTTGCTAGTTTTGTGATGAATCAATCTTGATCTTTTAAAACTCAACCATGGTAATGTGCTTGGTATGCTCTGTGATATGTTTGTATTTATTGTTCGTTATTGCTTTCCAATGTTCTTGTGTGAAGCTGAGGTGAATATATGACATACTTGACTTAACCATTTTGAGTCTTCGATTAGTATTTTTGGGGATGCTTTCTAGTTGCTCATAGAGAACTGATGTGTTATTTTAAATTATCTTCTGATGCTTTCGAGTCACTTGTATAGGGCTGAGGTGAAATTTTTTATTCTTTGATTTGTACTTTTATGAGCCTAGGGTAGGTAATCTGAATGTTAAGTTGGGAAGTGGCTTGGAATGGGGTCGTGACCCAAAGTGGCTGCCAGGGTAACTCTTTCGACTTGTTAGGAAGCCTTGCGTGGTAATCTAGTCTTTTTTCCCCTTGAATCATTGCATCTATGGAGGTAGAGCCGTTGGTAAGCTTTCATCAGATTTGATCCCCGTCCATTTGCTAATCTTTCCTTTCATAGGAGTGGGAGTAAGGCAACAAGTAGTATAGTAGTTGGAGTTCAATCGAGAAGAAAGTTAGGAAGGCATAAGTCATTTGATCATGCACCCTCCATCATCACCATTAATATTATTTGGTGCTCATATACTTTACAAAGCCAGACATTATCACCATCACAACGAGAGTTTGACAATCCTTGAATGAACAATGTAAGCCTGCCTACGTGATTAACCAACAAATCACATTAATATAACTGAGTTAGTATCCATAGGTGTAGGAAACCTTGGAGTTTTTCTCATGTTCTTCATGAGTATTTACTTTTCAAGAGAGGGATTGAGTGTTTGATATTTCGTATCAAGTATTCAATCGCTATATGTTATGTAGTGGTACAAAAATGACATCAACAACTAGCTTTGTTACATTGATACTTAAAAACACCATAATCTTTAGTGCAAACTCAATGGAACCGTGAAAATGAGATCTGACAATCTCTTATATCTACCAACATCATAGTCTAACTATAGGATGGTATGATAGTGTACCACGATGTAGACCAATATGCTAAACTCTATTTCACAATTTGTTCATTGGAACAATCAAACTTAGCCATTTTCATGTTGCAGCACCTAAATCTTTCTTTATCGCACTAGATAAGTCTCAAGACATCTAGATATACCATATACAATCATCTTGAGTAGTCTACGTACACCTGTGCCAACACATATGTATACAACTGATACTACACCATTCCGGTACACACATGCACACCACTGAACACAACTTCCCGACCATGGTTGATTTCAATCACAACAATTTTGACTTTAGCGACTGTGATGTCCCCTTCTTGAATGAGAATTCAATAAGAAATAGTAAATATAAATGAATAAATAATAAATTCTATAATATAATTTATTAATAAATTAGTTATATAAATGAACGAATATAATTGATATATTATAATATAATATAGTAATACATTACAATCTATTCTTAAATATTAGTTTAATATTATTATATAATAATATTAAAATATAAAATAAATTGCAATAATAAAAATATAAATAAATAATAACAATAAATTATAGTAACATTGGATTATAAAATAAATAAATAAATAGTGAATAGATAATAGACATAATATAAATCAATTAATACATAAACTGATAATCCATAAAAAATGTCATTATTATATACATAATATAATATTATATATAACATACAAGATAATATATAGCAAATATAATATATAAGACATACATAGCCATAATTCTTATTCTTATGCTCTTGATTACGTCAAATAAAGCTTGTTTATACATACACAATTTCCATATATTCAACACCTAAATAGGTGCATATTTTTATTATTAGCTGACACACATAGGGAAGAGATGCTAAACAACATCTAAATGAAGAAGCGTGAATTAATATATTATATAACAATTAGTGAAAGCCATAAGATAACGACTTTTGGGAAACCCAAATTGGAAAGGGTTTATTGGGAGTCGTGACATGATGAATATAAAGATATAAGAAACCGATGTAAAAAAGTAAAGCTTCATCAGACATCCTTCAGATCATCGCATCAAACGAATAGCAAAACACAAAATCAGGAATCAGCAACACATTCCATTCTATTGCTGGGAGTTCAAACAAATATCATCCGAGTAATCTGTATCAAGTTTCAACTAGGAAGTAACTTGTGGATATAAGAGATTCAATTACAAAATCGATCACAAGAGGATATACAAGCCTCCCCATTTGAGTAAAATGATGCGAGTTGTGTATAGCCAGCAATTCCATTAGAAGATCATCAAACAACTAGCAAGCAATCACTAGGCAAAAAGAATAGTGGAAATTGATTGAAATTAATTATAACAACAAAAGGAGAAGTATCCAATCAGCAAGTGAAAAAACATACCATCAGCGATATTCATGGTCTGTGATCGTTATCTTCATGCATAGGGAATATAATTCCAGCAATTCCTCTTGGCATCCATTACCAGACAGTAATAGAAAACTCACATAACACATATCTATTATTTCTTGTGAGAAAAGACTGCAATCAGTGAATGGGAAGCCTTCAATTCATTTGAGCATTAGGAATACTAAGTGCTTGCATTGGGCTCAAGCCTAGGAGCCAAAAATACCCAAGTGGATTGGTTCCTATAGGGGATACAGAGATAAGGAGGTTTATTGGTGTCTTCCAACACTGATAAGTACTATTGTTGAGCCTTTAGAGGTATATACAGTCAAAAAGCATCACGCAATTATGAAGAAGCATTGACACTTTTCAAGATATCAATAATAGCAACACTAGAGCAGCACATAAGCAGTTTAAGGCATAGTTGTTAATGATCTTCTAATGCTGATGGGAAGACAACTTGGATCAGACCACAATTAAAGTTAAGAAGTGTCACTATTTGGTCATGATTAACAAATGAAACAAATCAATAACATTATTACAAACTGTCGATGAGGAATTTCTAGAACTATTTCACAAATATTTGGTAGAATTCCATTGGGTACATTACAATGACAACACAATATTCATATTTGCAACAGTCCCTCCTGTTGCCATCAATGGCAAAACTTGTGAACTTTTAACATTATCTGTATATTTTTCCCTTTTTGATATTGTTGGTAAATATATTTGTCACCGTGATATTGTCTTCACAGTTGACCCTGTAATCCCAAGAAGCACTGACAATTGTACCAACAGTTGGAGATATTGTGACCAAATAACAATTCATCATCCAAAGAATTGAGCCAACTTGGAATTAACCACATGAGATTTGGTCACAATCCTTCCAGCTGCTGGTACAAGTGTTACTGCTTCCTGGGAAAATAGGGTGAACTGTGAAGACAACATTGCAGTGGCAAATCTATTTACCAACAGATTTTTGGAGACTCTATTGGGGATATGAAATAGCAGTGCATGTTATTCTTCAGATATTGAAAGGTACCTTCTCTCGAATGAATGTTTATGACTCTGTCTGAAAGCTTGAATTCAAAACAATGGTTTGGTACAAAGGAAAAGTGGATAGAAATAGTGATAGTGACAGTGATGATGAAGACTATCTATATCAAAAGAAGCAAGTTTTGACGAGCCCATACAAGTTGGATTCATGAAAAGCTTCAATGGTGGCATGGGATACCCTTTTCATAAGATTCCTCCTTGGTTATTCCAAGTTTTGCAAATAATTGTAGAAAGAGATGACAAAGAATGTAAATTCTTGTTCATGATCAAATTTTTTAATCAAAGAAGGGTTGCACATATAAAGGTAAAGGGTATTTGGAATCAATGATGAAAGACAGTAGAAATCCCTCTCTTGTACGTGTTGCTCGACACAATGAGATTCTTGATGATCGTGAACAAAACTTCTTGAAGAAATTTTACAATGGCTTGCAATTTGTTCCAGGTAAAATTCATCCTTCCTTCCTTCAAATATTGGGAAAGACTGAACGAAAATATGAGAATGAAAATCATCTTCCTACTATTGACTTGATGTTTAGCAATAGAAGTTCTGAAAGAGATGCATCGCAATCTGCGTGTTCTGAGGAAGATGAAGATACATCTACACATAGGATTGTATGGCAAGAGAAAGATAAAAAAGAAGTGAAAAAGATAGAAAAAGAAGATTGCATTGAAGCATGTTATGAATGTGGTAAAGATTGCCTAAGTGAAAAGAAAACTTTCCATCAATCTGAAAGCAAGGACCTTGAAGAAGAGACATCAAAGGCTTTCCATTTTAAGGTTTATCAGATTTATCTAATGTTCAGACTAAAATTATCTTCTGAATTTCTTTTATATATATAGATGTATGTTTGAATTTATATAATCATCTTCCTACTATTGACTTGATGTCTATCAATAGAAGTCTTGAAAGAGATGCATCACAATCTGCATGTTCTGAGGAAGATGAAGATACATCTACAGATAGGATTGTATGGCAAGAGAGAGATAAAAAAGAAGTGAAAAAGATAGAAAAAGAAGATTGCATTGAAGCATGTTATGAATGTGGTAAAGATTGCCTAAGTGAAAAGAAAACCTTCCATCAATCTGAAAACAAGGACCTTGATGAAGAGATATCAAAGGCTTTCCATTTTAAGGTTTATCAGATTTATCTAATGTTCAGACTAAAATTATCTTCTGAATTTCTTTTATATATATAGATGTACGTTTGAATTTATATAATCAGAATCTTCTGATATTCTAAAATAGTTATTTGATCTGATTCTATCTGCAATTATAAGTAGCATTATACAGGGCATATAGCAGTGAACGATGCCAAAGAGATGTCAGGTATTTCTGCGTTTTATGCACTTTAGAAGACGTGAGTTTATTGTGTTCTGTGGTGCTAATAAACTGCAGGTTGACCTGCTACATATATGAGATGGGAAGTCACCACCCAATGGGGTGGCTCCAATGTGGAGTCATGTCCCATCGGGTCGTGACTCTCCATGTCAATCTTGCTAAACATAACAAACGATGATAAAGCTGCTGTCGATTGGAGTGGACAGTCGGTCACTAACATGTATGTTATAATTTTCTTAGACTTTCAAACAATTTGATTTCTAGAACAGTTGGTCAACATATAAATAGTTTGTTTATTATTTGTACAATACATGTGATATAAGATATTATAATTTGTTATATATGTATGTATGTGTGTATGTGTGTGTATGCATGTACGTGTGTGTGTGTATGTGTGTATGTGTACACACGTGTGTGTGTAAATAACTTCATTGCACAACTATAATTTATGACATATATCTATAGATAAGTGAAAAATAATAAATATATATGTATCAATATATTTTATTCGACTGAACTATACATTAACATTCCATATATGCTTTCAGTCAGAGCTTAAAGAGGATGGTGAAGAAAGAATGTTAGAAGATGAATCTCATGTGGTTTAATTCCAAGTTGCTGTCGCAATTCTTCAGATGATGATTTCTTAAAGAGGATGGTGAAGAAAGAATGTTAGAAGATGAATCTCATGTGGTTTTAATTCCAAGCTGCTGCTTTAATTCTTCAAATGATGATTTTCTATGTAGAGAAGATATTCCCATTGATCCATCATTAATTATTGAAGATGATAGCTCTGTTGAGAAAATCAAAGCTTCAAATTCTATTGCACAATCCTGCACCACTATCATTGATGGAGATGTAACCACAATTGAACCTTTGCAGACATTGTGTCCTCAAAACTCGAAACCTTTTCTTTTGAAGATATTAATGAACTCTCATTGAGCTACGAAGTTGATGAAAGATTTAACAATTTGTTCCAAGTAGAAGAAGATGAATCATATCCTCTCCAAAATTTCACGCAAAAAGAAATTGAAGCTTTTCAATTTCATGAAGAAGAATTAGTGGACCAAGAGAACATGGATATTAGTGAACAGACTGAGGATGAAAGTTGTGAATGCATCAATAACAAACTCATCTCGATGTAGGTACAAAATGTGTTTCATGGAGTTTGCAAAGTCCAAAGAAATCCTCTCTACGAATCTTCTGATCAAGTAGAAACCCTTGCGTCAAATTTTATGAATCCATTCTCATTTTCTCTTCATGAATACTTTGAAAAAGAGAGATATGGAACGCATCTGATAATTATTGTTTTTCAAATGGTAAGGGTAGAAGATGTTCTTAAGAACTGTGCCAACAATGAAGCAAGGAATTTTGGTGAATTTTTCCTACGGTTGGTCAAAGTGTATTTACCATTTGTCAAGACTACATCAAATAAATGATTTTGAAGAACAAACATTCTAAAATCCTCCATGATTTGAGAAGATATCCTTAAGCCCCCAGACTTATCCTCTTGATCAAGTAAGGTATTAAAATCCCCTTTTATAATCACCTTGTTGTTATCAATCAAAGCAAGCCTCTCTGAAATCTCTGTCCAGACCTTAAGTTTATCAACAAATTTAATGGGACTGAGATATTGAAAAAGGGGAATTCCGATTTATACTTCTAACAAATAACTTTCCCAAAGATCCTATGGGGAGATCTTTCTAATTCTGAAATTTTTTATATGTTTGGATTCCACATTATACCCAATCCTCTCAAGGCTCCAACAACTTCCTAAAAATAACCTTCCCACTTATGGCAAGACAACAAGAAGCTAAGAGCTTTATCAAGATTGATCTCTGTCTCCTATAAGAAAACCAGCTCCCCTTCCATTCTATTTGATGCTCATTTTACCAAGCATTTCTTGTTAAGGGCTGATAGTCCCTTGACATTCCATGTAGAAATTTTCATCAGTCACTAAGGGAGCATTCTACTCACTTGGCTTTTCTTAAATAATCAAAAACATTTACGATCCCTTTCTCATCAGCCCTCTCTTCTCTTTTCTTCCTACTAGATCTCCTTCCCCTATCACCTTTGGATTTACCAAGAAGAACATTGGCTGATTGACTCACACTTCTTGGATCAACATTTTCTAGTTTGTCTGAAGCAAAAAAACTATCATTAGATACCCGATCATAGTCCACTTTTGTGTTTGACTGAAAATGGGTGGTATTATTTTCCATGGATGGCTTTCTCCTATCCACCCGATTTTATTTCAAAATAGAACATTCCCCTTCTTCTACAATAGAGTTTTGCTTTAGAGGAATAATCTTCTGTTCCATAGAAGCAATTTTTGTAACCATTTTCTTTGGAACCCAAACATTGTTTGCTTTATCCTTTGGCCAATGATTGCACGTAGTGAGATTATTGCCCTTTTTCCTATCAATGGAGATTGGCAATTCAATCTTGACTTTCTGTTTCCAAATTATGCTCTCTAATTTGAGGTTGATGATTGACGGGATTCTTTTGACTGCTGCAATCTTAATCCTTGCATAAAGATATGAATCTTTATTGATGATCTCTTCATCCACTTCCAACAGAGTACCCATTGATCGTCCAATGTGTTCCAAACACTCATCCTTCCAATAATCCATCAAAAGATTATATAATCTAATCCAAATCAGTTCCTTGTATATTGCTAATGGGGTCATATCAAAATTTATTCACCATGGCTACAAATATAATGGTGAAGAGTCAAAAAACCAATGTTGTTGCTCCAGGATTTTATTTCTGATCGACTCTTCTTGAAAAACAATGATGCAAAATCCTTTTGGAATGAATTTTAGAACATATTCTTCGCACCAATATTTAGAGAGCCATTCTCTAATTTGCTGTCTATTAAACCTTGCACTAATAAATCTTCCGATAACTACCATATTCTCCCAAAGATCAATATCCAACTTGATCCCTTCAGAAACTTCAATTTTAATTGGTTCCCTTGTCTCCATCATCTGATTTGCTAAATCCTTCTAGAAACCATGACTCCCCCCTCTGAAACTCTGATCGCGGCCTCCATTACTACGTTAACCAGGAAATATTCTCCACCACTCCGTCACTCGTCTCGTTTCTAAGTATATTACAAATATAGAAATGTTGTTTTCATATACATTATAATTTGAAAGATATGCATGCAAAAATATAAACATTTCATATACATTATAATTTGAAAGATATGCATGCAAAAATATAAAATCAAATAAAAACACTTACATTTTTAGAAAAATATAATAAATTACATTAAGTCTAGATTTATAGTTTTTAGTTTTAAATTTAAGTTGATTCATTTTAGAAGATTGAAAATAGAATTTTATATAATTTTAAAATTTTAAATGACTTATAAGAAAGAAAGAAAATTAAAATATATATTTAGTGCATATTTATTTCAATTTTTTGAACTTAAGTAATTATTAAGATAAAAATAAAATACATGCAAAAAAGAAATGTAGTTTACATATCTTAGAAAGATTTCGTTTGTATCTAGATTTTAGTTTTAAATTTATAGTTTAATTTTATCATTTGAAATTGTTTTTTACATAAAAATGATTTGAAATTTAGAAAATTTTGTTATATATGTAGATTAATTTCTACCATTTTAAAAATTTTCTAATAGAAATATTGTTTATAGAAAAATATAGAAAGGTTATTTTCATATCAATTACAATTTCAAATGATATGCATGCAAAAACATAAAATAGAATAGATATATTTCTTACATTTATAGAAAAAATCTAGAAAGTCTACAAGTAACTCTAGATTTTAGTTTTTTGGTTTTCAATTTATGTCGATTCATTTTGAAAAAATAGAAATAGAATTTTGTATAATTTTAAAATTTGAAATAATTTATAAGGAAGAAGAAAAATGAAATGCATGTCAAAAAAAAAAATTTGTTTACATATCTTCAATCAATATACACAAATTTGCTCCCATGGGTTAAGCAAGTTGGTTTGAGGTTGTGGGTAGATCCCCATGGTCTCAGGTTCAACTCCTTGCCCGTCACTACCTCGCCACAGACACTTGGGGGACGTGTTGGTTATCCCGTGGGCAGGATTAGTTTGGCCCCAAGCTTGCCCCATAAAGGGAATCTGTTGGGCTTGGGTTGTGGGGATACCCTCTGAAAACAAATAAACAAACAAAAAAATAAAAATACAAAGATTTTATTTGTATCTAGATTTTAGTTTTAAATTTATAGTTTAATTTTATAGTTTGAACTTTTTTACATAAAAATATTTAAAATTTTGAAATATTTTTCATATATGTAAATTAATTTCTATGTCTTTTTATTTTCATAATTATAACAATTATTTATTCATTTAAAATAAATTAATTTATTATAATGCCAACATAATACACAATATAAGCATCTATTTACCTATATTATAATAATGTATTCTAGGGTCATAACATTCTCACAACTCTTAGAGCTATCCATTATGTAAATCCTAACTACAACCATAATCCCAATCCTAACTATAGCCATAATCCCAATTCTAACCTTATTCATTTTTCAAGACCCTTAACTCTAGGTTAAATCCTAGTCCAAATTTTAATGATAATGTAACTACAATGTGACCTTAACTATGACTTAAAGCTTAAACATAATGTGAATCCTAAATTAATCCAATTTTGTGTATGGATTAAAATGTGTATTCACCTACTAAAAATATAAATCCATCTATCTTAATAAATTAACCATTAACCTAACATTAATCTTTATTAAGTCATAAGTATAAATTGAATCTGTACCCTAAAAAAATTGAGTTTTCAATACCTTCCAAAATCTTCTCCAATTAATTAAACTTTGAACCTAATTCTACTACTTAGGAAAAAACAAATTGAATCCTAATCTATTTAAAATTTAAATAAATTAACCTAATCCTATACCATTAATTAATTTAAATAATTTTTTGTGTACCATAGCCCTAATCCTAAATGATATTAAAAATTTAAGATATATTTGAATCATAATCCTAACTCCAATCTTATCCAACTTGAAACCTAACCTCAAACTTAACTCTAACCCTAATTAAACATAATGTTAAATTGAAAACCTAATCTAATTATAATTCTAAAATTAACCAAAGTACTTCTTTTCCTTTCATTCAATTATACAAATCACTCCTATCGTCTATTCATTGCACACACATAAACATGCAACCGCTAGTTAAGCCGATAGGCTTTATGTGGGAGCTTTGCTCTTGGAAATAACATTTATTGCCGGAAAAGTTCTAAGACTCTTTATTATCTTTTCCGATGATATTCTAATCTATGAAGTTGTCATCATTTCTAAAATAATGGGTAATTATTGGATGATTTTCTAACATAGTAACATCATTTCTAAAATTGTAGAAGTAAATCTTGCAAAAAAGTGACATGATGATATCTATCCAAATCCAAATCCTTAAGTTGAGAAGACTAAATTAATTTTTATTTCAATTGAACTAAATGAGAAAATCTATATAAACTCAATACAATCTTATGAATTTCACACATTTTCATTTATTTTTGCATTGAGCTTCTCAAATATCCATTTCTCTTCCATTCAAATTGTTTTTCTTGGAGAATTGCTTAAGCAGTGTTGTTTATTTGATGAGAAAGGGAGAGAAGCAAGAGAAAGTGCATGCATTTGTATTTTTCAATAGGGAAGATTTTGTGGCATCAATTGGAACAATGTCAAACTTCTTCATTAGTTTTCCAAAGTTAATTTTTCCATTCTTGTTTCCTCCAACACAGATTGATCACAATAATTTTAAATATTTTTGTTCCAATTTTTTCAATTTTGTTAATTAACATTTTTCATTATAATTAGTAAATTTATAAAAATCTCTATTTTTAAATTAAATTTTAATTATCCTTATTATTTTTGGTTTGTTTCACTTTAGTAACATTTCTTAAAGATTTTTTCAAAAGTAAAAGTATCTACATAAGGACCATTCAATACATGCTTTTTTGGACAATAAGAGTTTCAATTAAATTTGAGAAAAGGGAAATTCAAGAATAAAGTTGTAAAGATTGATTTGATTAATATAAACTATTATAAAAGATTTGAAAATTAATGGTAGTTATATTTTATATCTTTAGATTTTTTTTATTTTTAGAGTATAATTTTGTTCATTTTCTAAATATGAATATTTTACTAAATCGATATAAATGATGGATACTAAATAATTTTATTATATGAAACATCAAAATTATTAGTTTAATTTTTTATACATACAAATTATTCAAATTACTCTTTAATCTAATTTGATGTAAATGGCATGCATTAACTTATCTCAGAATGCAAACAATGTAAGGTGTAATAATGATATTGAATTTTTCTTTATTCAAATTGTTGAATAATATTTAAATAAGAATGATGTAAATGCAGAAACAAGTGAGTGTAAGCTAGCTTAAACTACACACAAATCTTTGTAGAAAGATATGTATTTTGAACAAAATCATAGATAATAAATATGTCATTTAGCAACCCACATTCATTATAATTGTCTAAAAAGTCTTTAGTTTTTATCCTTTGTGGCATGACCTTTTCCCATGTAGAGTTTTATTCTATACACACACCTCTTTTACATTTAGAAATTTAAAATAGCACAATCCCCCTATTTGACAGTCAATGCATAACATTTATAGTTTAAAATACAATACAAACTTATTTTCTAATCTAATGTATTTATAGTTTAAAATCTATATTTCTATAGAAAAACCCACTAAAAATTAGAATAAAACATAAACTGATCTTGGTAGAAGATAGATTATTCTAATTTCATTACATTGATTTAGTTACTTATCAAAATAATAATAAGTTATATATGAAAATAAATTTAATTGATAATCTATATACATTTCTTAGATTGAGTAATTATTTTAAAATAATAGTTATCTTTAAATTTTTTTTTTAAAAAGAGAGAGAATGCATATGCACATGTTTAAATTTTAAAAGTCATTTTAAAGAAAAATATATTTATAAATATTTTATTACTAAATACTATAAATACATGATTCAATATATAAATAAAATTTATAACTACAATAAACTCTAGATACAACTATTTGTTCCTAGTGAATAAAAGATAGACATAAATTAGTAATGTTTAAGAAAATCACAAACTTATTAAATATGTTTCCAAGTCAATATTCACATTTTCTAAAATCTTCTCAAATTCATATTCTATTTGCTAATCTCTAATTTTTTTAATTTTTTATTTTCTACTTAAAAAAAAAAATCTATATTTACATTATTAATGTTTATAAGTGAAAATCAAATATTGTTGCATGCACAAAATCATGCAACTGCTAGTAGTTACTATTTTTAAGCATATTTTATCCTAAATTTTTTTTTTAACATTCACACTTTCTTATTTTTAAAAAGATTTCTATTATACTTTTATGAATTAATATTTGATAATTCCCAAAACTACTCAACCTCTAACAATTTAAAGATTTTTTCTTTCAATTATAACATAAATAGCTTTATTGCTTTATTCAAAAAACAAAAACATTCTAAAACAAATACTAAAATTTAAACATACAAAGAAAGTACTCTTTAAAAATGACAATGTCTAAAGACATGTAAAGGGGAAAGTATCATAAAAGAAACAACACAAAAAATCTATATAGAGCTAATGATGGATGATTGATTAATCTACATAAATTAAAATTAAAATTTTGAAGTGTATTATAGTTATAAAGCATTAGATTTTTTTTTTCCATTCAAATGTTTTCCAAATATAAATAAGTTAAAATTTAGAACTCTCCAAGTAAAGATATAAATTCAAATTTGGACATCTAAATATAGAATTGAAGCAATGTGGTGGTTTTTCAATAGGTTTTGGTATAAGAGAGAGGTGTGGGGTATACACACTACTACATTTAACCTCATTTTTTGACCAAAATTTTTGACCATTCACTAAATAAGTTTTATTTGGTTGGAATGTTAAGGCAAAAAATTTCTTTTTTTTACATGTAAGCCCTGTGTTGGTCGAAATTTCGACCAACACAGGGCTTATGCATAAAAAAACAAAAAAAACATTTGTAACTTTCACTTTGTTTTTCCCGCGAGCGGGTTTTCTATGATGACGACCGCTACTCCCACCCGCATGGGAGATGCTTGGGGCTCAAAACTAAGGAGGAGGGGAGTCCTCTTCCTGTTACCATTGCCAAATTGTAACATTGTCGAGGCCAAGGGTTTGGACATGGACTTCATCAATGTGGCCTACAACAACCTCATTCATGCCCACTGGGATTTTCTCTCTCAAATTGCCTCTGTGCTTACCCTATTATGATTAAGCCATGTTTTGCTCAAGACCCATAAAGACCACGTACTCACTAGACAATTCTTCAACTGGGCTGGGCAGCAGAATGGCTTCGCCCACAGCATTGAGACGCACTGCTTGATGTTTCACATTCTGGTCAGGGTTAACAAGTTCAAAGCTACAGTGGCTTATACATTTGTGTGGGTTTTCCTAGCTTTTGATGCTGGAGCATTGTTTGGAACACAAGAAAGATTTGTCCTTAATGTCTGGTAGTTGCAGCATGTTGGCTTTTGTCACCTTTTTCATGGGTCAAGTGAAGATTAATCTGCTAAGTGAGTCTAGAATATGGTAGTAGAGGGTAAGCCATTTGTAAAATACCATTGGCTTTCAACTAGTTTTCTGACATCAGTGCCGGTGAGAAGTAAAAAACACAAAATTTTAGTGCAAAGTAATTCCTATACATTGCATAATTGTTGCCTCTCACTTTTGGGTCATATAGGTGATGTGCTTTCTACAAGGCACACTGTGTCAAGTTCAAGAACCCTCATCTGCTCAATATCTACATTTGTAATAGAAACTTTCTCACAGAGTTTGGGATTGTATTTTGATGCTCAAGAGAATAGCTACTCTGATAACTCTAATGGTTGTCTATTCAATATCATTGTCAATAATAGCTGGAAGGTTGATTCATTCCTATCTAGGCTAGAAAAAGTTGATGCCATGGAGTTGTTTGGGGTTCACTTTACAGGAGGTGACAGACCGTATCTAATTTCAGGTTCAGATGATCATATAGCCAAGGTACTCTTTACAAATTCCTTCCTGGTTGACATTTGTTACTTTTTGTATGGATCTTTTTGAATAATAGTCTACTGCTCATTTTATTTGGTGTACTTGTATCAGGTGTGGGATTACCAAACAAAAAGTTGAATCCAGACTCTTGACGGACATACCCATAATGTATCAACAGTTTTCTTTCATCCTGAACTTCCTATCATTATCACTGGTTCTGAAGATGGTACTGTACACATTTGGTATTCAACAACATACAGACAAGTTTATTGAATTATTTTATTCACTGGATTTTTTAAAGCACAATGTAATTTTGCATATCATTTTATTTTATAGTTATCGAATCATTTGTAATAATAAGGGCCGATACAAATTTATTAGATGATTATTATATACCCATTTTTTTGTATGAGGCCTACATTATGTAAATTAATTTTGTCTTGGTTGAAGGTCTATTTACATCCCATTTTGACTGTTATGTCCTATTTTTGCAATTGCTTCCTAAACACAAGGCTTGGTTCTTGAGTAAATCCCTCTAAAATTTTCGAACAATAGGTAGTATCATGCCTTGAGGCTGGCTAGCCATTTTAATGCAGAATTTTGTGCCCCTGCCCTGATCTAAAAAAGACCGTTATGCCATGAATATTTATACATACTAAAATTAGCTAAAAATACCTTATATAATGTCTTAGTGAAGTTGTGATAAGATGGTTGATAAGTTTTTTTACTTGGTATGATGGGAATATACCTTGTCGAGTATGTTGTTTTGTTTGTATTCAATTTTTTCTCATCTTTTATCACTTGCAAATCTTATTGTTCTTTTATGATATTCTAAAATATTGGAGCTTATTACTGGATAAATTCATGGGGTAGGTACAAACATTTTTCTTTTTCTTTTTTGGTATTTCTTAGCTCATGCTTTTGACTACTTGTTATGTAACTTTAGTTAATGCAACACAAATCCTAATACATGTTATAACTATAAGAGGAATTATATATCTAGTGGATTATTACTATGCATCTCATATACTATTTAGTATTACATTAAAAAATTTCATATTCTTTTAGGTAGTTCAGGATTTTTTCATTTAGTTATATTTTAAAATGGAAATTTTGAGTTTTTTTAATATATTTTTTAAATATGAAATAGCCATTTCCTATATCTTGTACTAAACTTTTACCTTATCCCAAATTGTGCCCCAATCTCCAAAACTGAGAGAGCTTTTCATACCCAATCCCCTAGGTTTTCTACTAATTGAATGAAAGATACTTCTACCCTTCAAACAATCAAATTAAACCCTTTGATTTCTCAATAAGAGTGGCTCCCTGTTGAGGCCTATCTATTTCAAAGAGTAGTTGGGATTGCTAAGTAGCTGTAAGCTGTTACTGAATGGTGTGTTGGATACCACTGAATCTTCTTTTGTCTGTACAAAGTTTTCTGTGTTTCACAGGTTTTCTAACTATTATCCATTAGGATAGTGATTAACCATAGCCACCATTCCATCATTTTAACTAAGTATATTGATTAACTTGGCCCTAGCTTTATGTTTTGTCCCTATCATCCATAGTGCAACAACTAGAAACTTGCTTAAAGATCTTATTTTGGCACAAAAGGAAACTTGGTTTGAAACTTTGATGTATACCCATGCACTATTCCAAAGATCTTATTTTAGTACAAGAACAAGGAATGTTAGCATAAGTTGTAGAATCTGTGTCTACACATTTCAGTTTCATTTTATTGAATGTTAATAGATTCCTTCAACTAATCCATTTCATACATATCTTGTAATCATTGCATTCCATGAGAAGACATCATGTCAGTTCTTATATTGAAAATTGTAACTCTTCTTGCTATTAAGTCCACAATGTTCAAAATACAATCTCTATTGAAAAATTAGGTTCCTCTGGACTACATGGTTTTGTTAGATCTAGATACACTCATCTACTTAAGCAAGTTAAATGAAATCCTCCTGTAGATAAGAAGACAATGACACACCTTCTTTTACTTCAGTTTCAAATAATTCCCGTTGTGTATGATTTTAAGATGGCTCAAAGTTGTCAAAAGTGTTTAACTATAATCTCTTGATTGGCACATTATCCTTTTCATCATCATTTCTCCTCACTATCTCTTCCACACTATCAACGTTTGCTGAACTCTAACTTGTCTCTTCATCATTCAATTCAGCCATGCTAGTGTTGTGATCTCTCCTAGTTCATACTCTCTGTTCTCTTCTTCTTGGTTTTGTTCTTGAACTTGTTGATTTCTTGATTTGCTTCCACCTCATGTGGCTAAATTTTACCATCCTCTGATTGTGCCTCTAAATCAATAATCTCAATCTCTTCATCTTGATGTTCTTTGTCCTGCTGGAGGGGAGAATCCACCTCTTGCCTTCGTCTTTGTCTTACTAACATTTGCCTTATGTCCTGGGATGTTGGAGGCTTCTCTTATGGCATCCATTGTGAGTGGAGCTGCAAAAATTTCCCTTCGTTGTGAGGACTTCTTTTGTTAGAGTGTAGTTTTTTGCCATCTCTAAAACTAACTCTATCCACTGATTTATAGGAGGGAAGACCGCTGCTTATGCGGTGCCACTCATAATGATCATCTTGATCACCTTGGATTGGTTGACTCCATACATTCTATCCCTTATAAAATTTCATGTCAAATGGCCCAAGATTGGTGTCTCCAATTTTCTCCCATGTAGAGGTGAAGTTGGATTGATGTGTCATTTCTTGTGTATCAGCTTTCAATTGTGCCAACCTTCGTGCCTCAGCACTTTCATCATTTCTAACTCCCTTTCCTATAGTTGCTTGCTCATTTCTTTCTTTCTCTCTTGTAGGTGGATCTTTCTTCTCCTCAACTTTGGCTATGGATTTGGATTTGGATTTTGGGTTCTCACCTCCTTTCTCCATGAATAATCTTGCCACAACAACCTCTAATCAGATTTGAACTCATTTTCATCAAACTTGGACTAAATTTTAAAGTTAATAGCTGTTTAAGTACCTAAAACCAGATCCTAGACAATTACATCATATTTTTAAAATTAGTGAATTAGAGGTCTAAATGGCTTAAACATTTAGGAATGTAGTCATTTTCTAATACTAGGCCTCATGTCACCTTTATCAATTTGGTTCTAATTCACTCTTAGTGGAAATGGAAAAGAGGACTAAGATTTGGAAAATGAATTGTGATATGGAATTATATAAATCTGGAAGTAATTGCAAACCACTGTTAACAGCAACAATAAAGTTGTTGGAGGTGAAGCTTCAAGAGCTTGATTGATTTTGTTCGATTCAGACCTTGGCACTTATTGGTGTTGATGGAAATTAAGCTCTAATTTGCTGGTAAGCACCCCAATTTGATTGTAAAAGCTTGAGACTAGAGTTTATTATTGGAAAATGCTTGAAATCTGAGTCCTCTTGTTGCAATCAGACCCCAATTTTCTTGAAAGCAGAACTTTTACACTAGTGAATGCCTGTAGGTGCATGGAATCAGAGTTCTAATGTTGGTAAATGCAAATAGGGTCTTTAATTTTTTGATGAATGCTGATAATTAGGGCCTAACTTGCTGGTAGACAGCTATAATCAGACCTTAAGTTGACGATGAATGCTGGTAATCAATTCATCTTCAACCCAAAAATTTGGAGGAGAAAGATGTGTATCAAATTGCATCATCTCCATTGTTTAGATCTGCCACAATATGATTGAAAAACTTCCAAAATCCTTGTCTTGATGGTTTGGATTTCTTAGATTTGCCTATAATTAGTTAGAAAAAACTATTTTGAAATGAATGAATGACTTTATTTATATAGAGATGGCCTCTTTGAGTGATTCTATCCTTGCAGTTTTAGAAAAATTTAATCATTATTATCAGACATTTAATAATCACTCTTATTTGCATTGAATTCGTAGTTTTATTAAATCTGGGCCTCTCTGTCATTTTAAAATCAAATTTAAACCCCCTTAATGTATCAAAGCTATCTATGTAGGCATCACATTATTAAATTTAGGCCTCTTCTAGTATCCTTAGGTTATTAGGGGGAATAAGAAAATATTTGCGTCATTTCTAGCATCCTTAGGTTATCAGTAAAATATTGATTTAATTGCCTGTTGTGGTTGCACTTAGGCACATTTTCACATTGTATCACATGATATTAAATAGTAAAGTATATGTTTAGAGATAATACAATTTGATCTTTTTGAGTCATTTTACGTAGATCTGTACTTATTGCACACTATTCTTATCACTGAAAAAGTCTATTAAAAAGTAGTTCTTTATTGAGGTCATCTACCTGTATCTTACTTAAAGAGTTGCTTCAGGAATTAGTTTGCCTGAATTGCATATTTCTGGAGTTCATGTAATACTAACATTTAAGAATAGAAACATAGCAGTTAAAACATGTAAAATTAAGACATAGTTTTATAAAGTTGTGACACATATAAAAATGTCAAAAATAACTTGGAATACAGACACATTTTATATTAGTATTCAGCTTCTTGTTGCCCATGAAAGGTGGGTCACACTTTTAAGTTTAACCAATGCATGCATAATACATCTTCTCTTTTCAATCTCACAATTTTTGGTCTTTTTTCACTGCACTCAATGTTGTACTTCCCCATAAAACGATCTTGGTAATTATTTGGCTTAGCAATTCAATGATGCTAAATCTCTATTGATTATAGCCTTGGTATCTATAATTATAAGACAGTTACCTGTAAGAGTTTATATATGTACTTATTAGATGTTAACAAATTTGCAATGATTTTCAGGCTACATTTTTTCAGTTTCACATATGAGTCAACGATTCCAAGAAAATATTTGAAATCTTCATCTATAGCCTAGGGATCCATGTTTTTCAGAAAATAACTTTCAAGATGTGAAGATGTGAAAGGAGAAGATTCCGTATTCAGAATTCAAATGCTGATTAAAATAGATTACTAGTAAAGTATTCCTTGGTTTTCGATGTTAGTAGTTCAATAATCTCTTTATTATTATGTTCAATAATCTCTTTATTAGTAGTTCCATCCCATACCCTACTTTGACATAAAATCTTGGCATATTATTAATGGGTCTTTACGACACTCAAAGGTTTGCATAATTAAATTGAAAAGAGATGTAATACCTCCATCCCACTTATTGGATTCTTCATTTAGAGAGATGTCCATTTTTTGCTCCTCCCATTTTGATTACAGTTTTAGTTTTGTAACTTGACATTGTGAGTCACATGTGTGAAATTTTGAGTGAATGATGTTGAAAATTGTTCATTGGAAATACAGGCACAACCCTGATGGAATGGAATACTGAAGAAACTAAAAGAAGAGATCAAAGAAAGAAAATGAAGAGATGAAGATGATGAGGTTAGCATACATTTTTTTCTTTTTAAATTCTAGTTATATTAGAATGCCATGATAAAATAGATTAGAGAATATTAATACATCAAATCATTTGCTATCCTTTATGCTATAAATTAGTATGAAGTCTCTTAATATGAATTGATCCATAGTTATACTTGAGAGAATGTTCATTGTAAAATAAGAGTTTTTAAACTTGATATTTTTAACATATACTTGATGTATAGATGCACCATTAAGTTTTCCATTATACACAACACGATTTATATATGAGAAAATTGTGAGACAGTTTGGCATAACTATATCCCCCACTAGTGATTGTGAACTAGATCATTCAGAGAATCACAACCAAATTCCAAATATTCCGTAACTAGTCAAGCCCATACTACCCTTGAGCCAATAGACAGTCTAGATCTACAAATAAAGTGTTTGTGTTTATCTTGCATAAGATTTGTAGGGTGGATTCATCAAAGAAGTTTCTCTCTTCACATATTCTATCAATATAGTTCTACAACTCACTGATAAAGAGTTTTGAAAATTCCTCACTTATGATAATTGATTCTTCCTCCACATTATTTATCTTAGCCAATTCAAAGTCATCCTTTTTACTATTCATGCATAGTAATAGATGTATTCAAAGTTGTAGATTTAGTTTGCTCTTGATGAGCCATGGTACTATTCTCACCTATATCTTTGCCCTCATCACTAGGCTGCAATATGTTTGTTTACTTTACAAATATGATATAGTGTCCATGCCTTGTGACACTTGAAACTAATCTGCACTTTTCTCATTTGGTTCTTACCCTTTTTAAAGACCCCGCAACTTGTAAGCCCATTGAAATTAGCTCATTTTTGGTTGTGTGCTTTTGGAATGTTTCAATTTTATGGTCAATCAATCTTTTGGAAACCCTATAAGCTATAGGTGATATAGCCCGTTCCTTCCAGAAAATGGCCAACAAGTCTAATAGAAGCTTATCATTGTCATTTAAGATTAAGGACATAATGATTTGCATACAAACTCTCACCTTGTCTGAACGATGCTTTTTAATTTTTTTTCAAGAAGCATTGAAACATTTTAAGAATACTTTTTTCACTCTTGAGTTTCAACACAATGATAAAGGATTGAGTTCTTGCCATAGTTTCTAAAATCTTAGCCCTCTCACCAAAAGTTAGGGCTTCAGTATCATGTAACCCATAAGGGCACTGCACTTTCACTTGTAGAGCCTTCCTTAGTATGTCATCAATATAGGGGGCTACATGAGCTTTTATTCTTACAATCTCATTGTAACAAGAAGCAACTGCAAGTCTTACTTCACACTAGTGTTCCAAAAACTTGTACAGAACCTAAGAGAGAGCATTGAGGGCTGCAAAGCCTAATTCAAAAGCTTCTACTCTGATTGGCCCACTTTGGACAAATATGTATCTAATGAACACCATCAGGAAATTTCAAACTCCAATTGTAGTCCCATTACATAGACTTAATTTCCTATTTCTTTTACTTTTTGCAAGTCTCCTAGTTGTTCACCATTGAATGTATCATTGAATGCTTTGAGTAAAAAATCACTTTTGTGATCTACCATTGTCTTCATTTTTTTTGTTAAATTGAAAGATGCTACCCCTGTTCTCCTAAATTTTAACAAACCCTTTTCATTCCATCATTAACTAGGACATTTTCTTGAACAATTGGTAGTGCTTTTTAAAAGAAGACTTCACAATCAGCTAATACCTGATTTTAGTAAGAAGTATTGAAACATATGAAAAATAATTTTTTTTCACACTAGAGATCCAACATAATATAAATGATCTAGCTCTTGCCATAGTTTCTCAAATCTTAGCCCTCTTTCCAAAATTAATGGCTTTCATATCATGTAACCCATGAAGGCTCTCCACAATCAACTATGAAACCTTCCTTAGTATGTCATCATTATAGGGGAGCTATAGGAGCTGTTATTCTTATGATCTCATTGTAACAAGAAGCAATTGCAAGTCTTACTTCTTCACACGGATGTTCCAAATACCTGTACCAAACCAAAGCACAAATGTTACAAAAGCTTGTACCAAACCAAAGAAATCAATGAGGGCTACAAGGCTCAATTTAGAAGCTAGCAATCTGGCTGGTCCACTTTGGACAAATATGAATCCAATTCCTCCGTGTTGCAGAGAAAACCATTGGGAAATTTCATGGACTCCAGTTGTAGTACCCTTATATAGAGTAAGTTTTTCTATTTCTTTTTCATTTTGCGAGTCCCTTAGCTATTCAACATTGAATGTACCATTGAATGGTTTGGAGAATAGTTCACTTTTCTGATCTGCCATTGTCCTCATTATTGTATATGAGCAATGTTAGTATGCTAATAGAAACCAAATTTAAATAAAACTTCTACAAACTAAACAAAATTCATAAACTTCAAGATAGACTAAGATGAGCTCTCAATTGAGAATATGAGCCATTAATGGACTCTCTCAATAAAAAGCTCTCTTGTTGAGTAGCTTTATCTAAATGGATAGGATGTATGCTCAATATGCTTCCAAAGGCTTCAATGGATGATTGTGGATTTTTGGTGTGGATAGATGGCTTTAGTATGGATTTGACTCTCAAAATAGCATTATAACTTTACTTCATGGATTGTGTTCTTTTGCAAAGGGGAAGGATCCAATTTATAGGCAAGAGGCTTGAGGGATTGAGGGCTAAGATGCAAGGATGGGAAAAAGCTCATGGAGGGCTTAGATTGCATGAGAGGAGAGCACATGGATTGTGCTTCCTTACAACCAATCAAGGAGTGACACATGTCACATGGTGAGAGGATGGAGGAAAGGGGAAGGATGAGTCAACAAAGGAGGCTCAAGGGATAAAATCTTCATAAAGATCCTTCATAATGACTTGTAAGACCAATAAAAGGGCTTGGAAGAGTCATTTATGGCCTAGTGGACTTTATAAAGTTTTGTGGTTGAAGATATTTGTGAGAGATACCATGAAATTCGAATTTGAGGGTTTAGGGAGGTTTTAAGCTTGCTTAGGGTTGTAAAAATGATTAGAGGAAGGGTTAGAGATGGCTTAGGACTAGGCAAGTGGATGGCAAGTGGATTGCAATTAATGAGGGTGGGTGAAGGAGGAGATATTTGTTAACTTTGGCTTGAGTTAGCAAGTCTTAACCCATGTTTAGGGAATGTGACAAGGTTAGGAGGGGATTAGGATTGGGGTTAAAGACATCTTCTAGAAGAGTCTAAGCTTTGGATGAGGATGAAGACTTTCTAGAAGAGTTTAGAACTTCCTAGGATAAGATTTTATGAAATAAATAAAGTTTTATTTATTTCAAGGGTTTGGGTTGAGGAGATATTTATTAAAATATTTTTAATAAACATGAGGATTAATATTTAATCTTGATTAAATATTTTGAGTTGGGATTAGGGGTAGGAAATGATGAGATTAGCCTTTAATCGAAATTAAAGAAGGATTAGAAGATTTTGGAAGAGGTTATTGGTCTTAAGGAAATTGGCCAACTTTTGGGAAAAAAAAAAAAATTATTTATTTTGAGATTTTTGGTCAATTTATTAATTAAATAATTAATAAATAAGAAAATAATGTTTAAATAAGATTTAAACATTTTTGGGAGGGATTTCTTAATTAAATATTTTAAATTAAGATAAAGGGATTTAATGACATAAAAATAAATAAATAAATTAATAAATGATGATGTCATCAGGACTTTTTTAGAAAATAAAAATACTTTATTTTCTAAAGGTTTTTAGGTGTCTACAATTATATTTTTTCCAAACTAAAGGATGCTACCCCTTTTCTGTTCAAAATTCTAACAAACTTTTGTCAACACATTAACAACCAGGCCATTTCTGTGAACAATATATTTGTTGTGCTCGCAATCAATGTCCCTTACTAATGTTTTTTATCCTAATTGTATAAATTGAGTCTTTTCTTGTGAACCATATTGAATTAAAGGATGCTTTTCCTTGAACATGGTTGTTATGATTTTAGTAGATGTATAAACTATCAGTGTTGGAGCTCTATTTCTCATGTATAAACAGAAACCCTACTACAAACTTGGTGATAGAGAAAGTGCTATTAAGGAGTGGTTAAAAGGCTTGGCAGTGATTTGATTTTGATCAATCAAGTACACTTCATGTGTCTAGACTTTGTCTACTCAAAATTTAGCTCTTGTTTATGGCCTATTATTATTATGAGCTTTATAAGTTTATATAGTTCATTTCTTTGTTAAAAATTGCTATTACATTTTGGTTTTCTTTGTGTTGTACATAATCCAAATTAAACCCATTTATTTCTTATTTCAAGGCCGCATCAGCCTTATGCTTGAAAAAAGAAGAGGAAGCCTCATGTTATAAGAGTAGAACCACAAGAGCCATAGGAGAATGTTGAAGATAGTGACGATGTGCTATTAGCATCATGACTATCTTTGGCATTCTCCTATGGCTCATAAGGGAGATCAGCTAGCGAAGATTCTCTATTAGCTTTTAATACGCTTCATAGATGAGATTCATTACTACACTCGGGAATGGGCTCATCTTCAATCTTCTGAAGATTGAAGATGAGCCTATTCTCGAGTGTAGTAATGAATCTCAAAGCTCCTTTAGCCCGAGCATATCATGTCCTTCAGACAATCTTTCTGAAGCTGCATCAACATTGTCTGAAGATTGAAGATGAGCCTATTCTCGAGTGTAGTAATGAATCTCAAAGCTCCTTTAGCCCGAGCATATCATGTCCTTCAGACAATCTTTCTGAAGCTGCATCAACATTGTATCCTTTAGGTGTTTGATTCTTTATTATTCTACAGAACAATTCTTATGGTTTAAGGTTTTTAGCATCAATTTGTAATTTTAGTCAGAAATCTCTATATATCTTTTCTTGCCAGACATGGTTGCTTAGTTTTTATGTAAATGTTTTTGCTTTTGCAGCTTGGACTTGAATTCACCACCAATGTTCTTTATACTCAGCCAACAATATATTTGTACCCAGTGTAGTGCATTGTAATGGTATTGTTCATACAATATTGATGTTTACTCAAGAAGATTATTTTTATGTAGTTTTATTTGCCAAGTTTCCTTGTCAGATTGATTTTGAGCTGGTGATAAAATCTAATTTGACATTATTTGATTGGTTTGATTGGTAATTGCTCTATATTATGCATTAATGGTAGTCCATGTTCAGAGAATGTAATCCCATCTTTGTTATATGAATAGAGTTCACATAAGAGATGTTGGTATGGTTTTTATAGAGTAGGTTAACAACTCTATCTTCTGAATTCTTTCTTGTAAATGGACATTTAGATATGGTGATATTAATGAAGGATCTATATTGGTCAATATGATTGTGTTTGAACATATATGCAAAGGAAGTAATCAAAGCAATTAAGAAACACATTGCCAATAAGAATCCTAAGATCCAGATTCTTTCTCTGACGGTTAGTATTGAATAATATTATAAATTTCTCTGATGTATGAAGGATTTTTAAGAGTGGCCAATGAACTTTACTATTGAACCAATAGGATTTTGTAGAATAGACCAGACTTTCCAGATGTTGTCTACAGAATAACAAAGTAGATTTTATGTTTTTTAAGCATGAATCGTTTGTTATTGCATATTAAAATGTGATTGCCCACCTCAGTTTGCTACATTTGTAGATGCTTTAAGGCTTTCCAGAAAACAACAATAATTATGTTACAGTTGCTCAAGTATATTCAACAGTAAGGTTATTTTAAGGTTTTTATTTTCACACAGGCGATTTTTTTCTTCTGTTTTTAAATTTTTTTGAAGATAGCATGGTTCAATACATGTTGTTTTCTTTACTTAGTAACTTTATTGTACACGATTGTGTTAAAGGAGGCTTTCTATTTTGTTTAGCTATGGTTGTGCACTTTGTTGGCGTTAGTAAACAATTTTTCCCACATATATTCATATGTAAAAATAGAGGAAAAGCATGTAAACTAACAAATGAATTCCTATAGAAGTGATTGAGGAATTCTCTGCTTGATATTTCTTCACTGAAAATAGGCGCAACTACCTTTATTGCAATGAGATTTTTGATCTATAACTCAATAGAAAGACCTTTCAAGGAAAACAATCTGCTGACGATGTTGAATCAACTTATTTTATCTCATCAATACAAAATAAACTTTAATTGAAAAGAACCACTCGATTTTAATTATCAAAATGATCCACATGTTTGAAAATTAAAACTACGAGTAGGCAAATGGATAAAACTAATTCCTCACAGCATCCAAGTATGAATTGGCAACTTCAAAATAAGTAACAGACACAGCTAAAAGCTTAAACAGTGTCTTCAGAAACACCAATTTAAATAGGCAGATAATAGTATCCACTTACAAAGCTTTTAACCATACATCAAACTGTAGAGTTTCATTGTATCTGCAGAAATTCTGAAATGTTACTTCTAACTTGAGAATCATAAACAAAAATAGTTTTGTCTATCGATCTGTTGGAGAATTCTAATCCTTCTACATACTAATTATTACATATATATAGGCATGGGGTTGGACCAATGCCAAAATTACCCTGCTAGGAGTTAATTGTTTTTTGCCAAAGTAACTGATAACTGAAATGCAAGAAACATGAAATTGAAAAGAAAAAGAAACCAAATGATTAAGTATTACCACATGTCTGATTAGATAACGCTGTCCCTTGTTGCCACTCCTTTCGCCATCTTCCACATTTTGTAGGTAGTTGAAAAGGCCGAGATAACAGATTGATGCGGCAAACTGATGTAGGCGAACCTTTGCTTCCATATTTCTTTCATCTTCTTCAATTTGGCAACCTTTTCCTCATGCATCTCCAAATGTTTCAGATTAATGATCAACATAGCCTCTGTATGCGCCACGTTGGAAAAGTCCTGCTTAGCTGGTGTCTTTTTGTCTTGTCACTCTTGAAACTTCTTCTGAACTTCTTTGATTATTACTTCTTCTCTTTCCATGAACTGTTTGGCAAACCACTTAAGATCATTTTGAATGATCTGATGTATGACCCTAAGCTCTTGCAATGCTTCTTTGATTTCAGTTACTCCTTGTGTAAGTGCCTCATTTCTCCATTCAATGCAATATTTGATGACATACAGGGTCTTTTCATCTAGACCAGCTACAAGACATTCGACCTGGAATTTCTATAGGCCAAGCTCTTGCACGTCTTCCAACCACATCACCACTTTTACCCAGTTGTTCTTTTCCTTTTCATATCCCTCATTACTTGATTCCACCTTTTTGGTAATGTTTGCTATTTCCTTTGAAGCATGATCCAAGTGATTTATGTGTTTCACGGTATCATGTAGTACATCCTGAACCCATTCACCTGCTACTTTGGCTACTGCTTTGCACTTATGCAGATTCTCCAATGATTGTTGATTGGTCGCAGAGGATACATCAATAATGGCTAACATCTCACGGATTGGCTTTGCTTCAGGGTGCAAGATAGCGTTAATGTATTGCGCCATACTTTTTATTGTTTCCTTCATTTCTTTCTTATCTTGCCCATCTTTCCATACTCTGTGCGCAATCTTCTTATTAGAAACTTCAAAGAATTCCATGTCTACTTCGCGGTTCCCTTTTCCCAAATCAACCTTTGTTATTTGGAAGTCCTGTGGCACTACGGAATCACAAGAGCTTCCCTCTGTTGGTGTAGCTATCTCTGCTGCCCATCGACCTGAACTTTTGTCAAAATTGATCCTTGCTTCGGTCCCTGCTTTTTTCACTTTAGGTGCCTTACCAAGGCACTTACTGACCAGGTCGTCAATAGGCATAGATATTGGGACTATGCTCCTTTTCTTTTCCATTGATGTCTCCAGCCATTTAGGCGTAGCTTGATCTTTTACAGTAGCAGGGGAACATTTAACTAAGGAGAGATTGCTTTCCTGGTTCTCGGTAGCCATTTGCAAATTCTGGGACTCAGATACATTATCTGCCATAGATAAGTCTTCTGCTATCTCCAAGTCTACGGTTATGGTGTTCTTGCTTTTGATGGCTGAGGCCTTCTTTGTGTTTGAGCGGGTTACTCTCCTTCCTTTTGGAGTTTCTCCTTGAACTTGAAGTTGAATTGTCTTAGGAATTGCTTCAACTTCAACTTTAGCTAGACCTGCAACAGAATCAGGAACACCTCGATTAGTTTGCTTCCTAGCAGTCCTTTTATCTTCGCTTTTTGAAAATTTCCCAGAAAGATCTGGAGTAGCCATGGCCTTTAACTTTATCCACTTGGCAGTTCTAGCTATTACATCCATGGTATGGGAATAAACATCATTTTCTTCCTTCTTTTCCTAATCAATTTTGGGAATGGGCATGTATTCAATTTGGTCGATGTAAAACTGATCCAACACTTCTTCAGAGTCATCATCTTTTATCCCATAAGTATCCAACTCCACATTAAACATAGTGATCTGTTTAATGGTTAAACGATACCACAGTCTTTTCTTTACTTCAAGTTCATTAAGGCAATTTTCCTAAAAATCCTCTAATTGTGGGGAGTGAACCAAGAATATCGCATTCTTAACATGGTTTCTGATAAAGTCGGTGTAGTCAAAATCTAACCGGGAAATGAAAGGTTCAAAGCATAAGTGGGCTAATGATTTTACTAACAATATGACTTCTTTCAGACTAGGGCACCTATAGTGTCCAATATCAATTGGGAAGAATGTTGAAGATGATCTTTTTGAAATCTGGAAGGACTCAATCATGGAAACAAATTGCCTACACATCTCAGATAACACTATAGAATCTGAACAATAACGTGGCAGCTTTAAAGGTTCATTAGAAAAACTACCCACTCTGATAAATGTAAATCTGGGAAATTGAATATAATAGCAGCCATAGATTTGTACCACTTGCATAGCTTCTTCTGTCATCCTATCATTCTCCTGGCCTCGGAGTTCAAATACCAATTTCCCTAGAAAGACATCATTGACCCTCTTGAACTCTTTGCATATTGTGGCTTCTTGAAGATCGCCGTAATATTGGTAAATGGGTATGTCATTAACCAAAGGTGCATGTGGAAGATAGTCCCATTCCTTTGATGCAGCTAAGATGTAAATTAGATAAGAAAACAAGAAAAATGGGCCATAGTCGTTAACAACCATTAAACCCCTATGCAAGTTTTCTGCTATGAGATCAGACCAATCAATGAATTTAACCCCTTCTACAATCTTCTGTATGAAAAAGTACATCCAGGATTCCCAGTGGAATGCATGCTCATTTCCTTTGACCCTATTCAACAAAAGAACCATGTCTGCAATTTCTTTTATTAAATGATCAATAGTCAATGGCTTGGGTAGTCTTGAACCTCCCTCTGCTAGTTTCAAAAGCCATGACTGAGCTATCTTGTTATCATAGCTATTTTTGTTTTCGGCATACAGGTGCTCGACTTCTTCAAAAGTCCATGGCTCATAAGGTTCCTTGTGGGGAATTCTAAAGGCTGAATGGACACTGGTTCTATTGATTCTAACAATCACTTCCTCTGAGGCTTTTTTGATACATCCAGAAATAGGGTCATAATGGCTTGCACATTCAAGGACGAGTTTCGGATATGTGATAGCAGCGGGAAAAGCAACGGCTTCTAGTAATCCACTATCAACTAACCTCTGATAAATGGGGATTGACTGGGTATTCTTGGCTCGTTCAATTAATTCAGATAAAGTTTTGTTTACCATGAATGTGTCATGAATTTCAGGCAGGGAACTGAGCAAAGAAGGTTTCTCTAGCTTAGGCAATTTTGGGCGGAAAAGCGTCATGACTGCTAATAAAGGCAGGCTTTACAATATATGGCTTGAAATACCTCAAAACAAAGCAAACACAATTTGAAATGCAAAGAGGTATGAAGATGTACTTATAGTTTAACAAAGACAAAGCCTGCTACTCGCCCTTCTTACCCGACAATACTGGGAATTTCTTCGAAGAAAATGGAATGAGCAGAAAAGGGTTAAAATGAATGCATTTAAGGAAAGAATTGTGTGGAAGATCGCAAGAATAGATTTGGCAAGTAAGTGCACTAATTACCCACTCATGCGTCATGGATTTTAAAAGATGTCGTGTGTGCTTTGTTTTAACTACTATATCAAATCTGCACGTATGTTGCTATGTTAGGTGATCATGACATGACAATTTTATCCTTCAACCAAATCTTGCCGTAACCAAACACGTACTGCCTTAAATCTTTTCATTCATAACTTTGCATGTTTGGGAAATGTTGCACTGTGACCCATCTTGATTTGGTTTGAAGATTTAAAACCTACATACAACTTTTAGTTAGCGTGCAACATTGACACTGAAGTTGAAGTTGAAGAATTGGGTGACCGGGTTTCAACTTCGACTTCAAACTTAAACTAGGACCAACTCGAGGAAAGAGATTGGGTTAGACACACAAAGACTAAGGCGGAGCTGAACTTGAAGTGGAGGTAAACTAAAACTTCAAGACAAAAAGAAACTTTGGACTAAAAGATAGAAGGGTGCGAGAAAAGATATAAGCACTAACAGTTGGATTCAAAGTAATTTATCTTGTACTATCTTTCTGATTTACTGAAAGAGTTGGCATGCTTCTTGATATCTGTTTGTAGGAACTAGAATTTGGGGGTTTACCAGGCAACAGTTCCAATAAGATTGTTGGTATAAAAAACAAGGTTTGTTTTAACCATTAAAAACTGGTTTTACCCATCTTATTTAAGACATGTGGGATCTTATCAAGTTTTATTGCCACACTGCTTTCTTTTAAACTTTTGTGTTTTATGGTGTCTTCATTATTGCAATTAAGAGTCAACTTCTGATTCAAAAGGATTAATCTACATTAGAATGTAGTAGACTATGGCATATATTCCCTTTTAGCATTGATGGTAGTGAAAGGTATTATCTATGATATATGTGAGGTGCTCTGGAGATGTATCTATCTATATTTATGGATATCACCAAAGAAAATTTAACATATGTGCAACATAAAATACAATCTAAATTTCTTTGCTTTGAGGGTGTCAACAGGAAGTGAGCCTAATGTTGCTGAAGAAATTGGTTGTAGCTGGTATTGGGGAACGACCTGTCGTATTTATCACTCACAGGTTGTCTTGAAGTCTCATTTTTAGTATATAGATATTCTCCTGATTTATGTTCTCATTGTATTTTTAATTTGCATTCTTGTTGTGTCAGGTGGTGCTCTATATCTACTAGAATGTGATAGTAATGCTTGCTTGGCCTCAGCTCTTGATTAGCTCTTTTTCTGGTTACTCACAAATAGGTAATTTGCCAAAAAAATGTAGAAAGTTCAAAATAGAGTAGGTTGCTGGGCAAAACTTGTTTGTGTGGCAATTATAAGTGAATATTTGAAAGAAATTTACAAAGGTTAAAGACACTTTTTAGAGTGTTACTGTTAATTGCCATGGACAAGTATACTATATGTAAATTCTAGTATGGTAATGTTGATTTTGTAATTCTCAATCCTGGTAGTATGCTCCTACTGCATATATGAATTAATGTGGTAATGAGTAGACTTTCCAGCATTTATATTACACTCAATATTAGAAGTTTGCACACCTTTAAGATTTGATTTTGTTCTAAATATTGGGAGTAAACTGAACCTAGTGATCCACCTAAACCATGAAACCCATTGTTGGTCAGTCTTCCTATTTCTTGAAGGATAGTGGGAAGGTCCAATGCTGGTAACACAAGATGTAAAAGTAGAGCTTTGTAAATAGAAAATTATTAATGTAGAATATTTAATGAATGTTTATGGGAAGGTCCAATCCCGAAAATAACACAAGTTGTAAAAGTAGAATTTGTAAACAGAAAACAATTAATATAGAATTATAATTTGGAATTGTAGGTTCATATTTATTAAGTTTTCTCTTTGGAATGAGATAGAAGAAGATTCAAAATATATTAGTTTGTAACATTATTTGGATAAAACGTTGGGATGACTGATATGTGCCTAAGTTCAAGTTTAATGAAACTTTGTCAATGACATACCCATAACATACAATTATCATTGCGAATCCAATGCCATCATATTGACATGAGCAGGTACTGATGTCAATGTGTTAAAGATTTCCAACATCTTTTGTTGAATAAAAGCTTGAAAAGTGCTCAAGTGCAAGATGTTGCACATTGGTGTTTTGACTCTTAAATCAAAGTCTCTGGTCAAACTCATCATTGGTTACTTCTGAAATTGGGCCTGCATTTAGTACAGAGTTAATAAATTGGAAGAACTAAAACATTAGAACAGAACAACAGTATTTGGAAGAACTAAAAATTTAGAAAGGTAGTAGAGAATATAGAAACATATATAAGTTAATCGTCTTCTAGTGGTTAGAATGCAAGATTCCAATGATGATTTTGATAATTTATCCACAAATACTCATCTATAGAAGAGATTTGAGGTAAAAATCATGATTTTTTTAATACTGTTGACAATGAATTTCTAGCTATAGTTCTCATATTTTTTGATATATCTAATTTGATTACAACGAAAAGAGTATACCATCCATGAAATTTGAAGGAACATATTAGTATGTGAAGAATCAATTCAAGTTTCTGTGTTGTTGTTTAAGAGGTTATCATTTATCATGTTGCAAAGTGCAAGTGGTTGAACTCGTTAATGATTTACATGTAAAATTATATTTTATTTGTTTTTAGAGATATAGTAGTTGCATTCATTTTTTTGAATCAACATGTGTTGATTGTTTGTGGGATTCATTAGCTACCCCAATCAGAACATATTTGATTTAAACTTTGAATTTCCTAATAAAACTGTACTGTCATGCCACCAGGGTGCAGGTTTGAGTCCTTGTCAAGGTAGTAAATAACATCATGATACTTGTTCCACCAATTGGCTGGATTCTGGAACATGACCTAATTTTACTTTAAAGTTTTGTGTTGTAGTCCATGTAATTGAAGAGCATTTTTTATGTGATTTTTTGGTTATCAATTTCTTTGGAATTCTAATTGAAAATTTGGATGGCTTCCAGCTAAATCAACGAGCTTGAGTTGAATCTATGAAACCATGTTGATTTGATTTATTTCAAAATTTCATAAATCAAATCAACTCAAATACGAGTTGATTTTCAAATACAAGTCTTCTTTGTCCTGTAGGTCTACAGAGAATTGTAAATTATATCTCAATGTCATGGCTTGCTTGTTCACAAAGCAACAAAACCATAATATGATTACCATAGAGATGAGGTCATATACTTTTTAGCATTTCAATAGTTTATTCATGTGTTTGATATGGAAGTTGGTGTTGCAGCTGCTCTATATGAAAATGTTGGATATTCTCAGTCTAATATATTTATTGCTTTGGCTCACCCAGGATGCAGTTCATCAACCCTCTTTAGTCAGGACCTCTCAGAGTTGACATGCTTGATTTTTTAAATTTTCCCACCTGTTAATGAAGATTTGATTAGTAGTGCTTCAAGGTATTGTTCTTCTTGTGTGTGTGTAATGGTAAATCACCTTGGATATGGAAAACATGAAGATGCTCATGAGTTTTTAAGGTAACATGAATTGCAAAGTGCTTAGAGTCTTTCAATTTTTAAATCATACTAACATATATCAAGATATAAATGCTCATAGAAATTTTTAAAATTAATCTCCATTGATGTGCTTAAACATACTGACATGGAACATGCATGCATGCTCTCGTGTGTGCGCACACACACACAGATTGATATCTTATTTTTCTTTTCCCTTTTAGATTTGTAGTTGATACTATGCAATTGATATGCCTTGATGAAGCTGGTGGAGAGGAAGCAATTCATCCAATAGCACATGTGACTACGTTCATTCAACAAACAAATGGTGGTTATCTTCAATCAAAGGTGGTGCTAGTATTAACTTTAAAATGTAAACTAAGTGAATTATGGGCCGCTCTCCCTGCTCTCCCGCCCAGGTGCTTTTTCAAACTGGAAGATCTACTGCGACTCCCCTATCTCCGTCCTGTTCCAGCGTGGCTGCTAGAGTCGCTCCCGCTCCTCTTGTGGGTGGGGCTTCTTCTGTGAGTGGGGCTAAGGCTCTTTCTGCATCTCACCTGACCTCTTCTGTGGATGGGGGTAGGGTCCCGTTTGCTCCTCTGTCGGCTTCTGGTTCTCCTGCTCCTGGTTCAAGCTCTTTTGGTTCTGGGGGAAGAACTTTCGCTGACGTTGCCGCCTTTGAGGCTGGGCTTCATGGTGCTTTCCCTCATTCTAACTCATCTGGCCCCTCTCTGGTTTCGCCTGTAAGTGCTTTAAAGCCTATTAGGGTCCCTTTGGATCTAGATTTAGTTGAAGACATTTTCCAAATGGTAGATGACCTTTCTTCTTTTGCTGCAATTTTTCGCTTTCGTGGCTATTGGCCCTCCCTTGCTGATCTACATGGCTGGATCTCCAAGAACTGGTTGCCACTGATTGATTATAATGTTCACATATTTTCGTGTGCTAAAGGTTTTTTTATAGCTAAGTTTCAAGATTCTAATGACAGGAAGATTATTTTATGTCACAATAATTTCTCTTGGCAAGGTAGATTTCCACTTATGGCCAAACTGTGGCATATGGATTTTGATCCTCTCTCGGAATCCTTTAATAAGTACCCTATCTGGGTTCGGCTCCCTAATCTTCCGATTCATCTTTGGCAGGATTCAGTTTTTGAATCTATTGGGAATGCTATTGGAGATTTCTTATATGTGGATGCTGACACTTCGGATATTTTCCACTCGACCTGTGCTCGCTTCCTTGTTGACTTGGATGTTTCTAAAGGTCTTCCTGAGGCGGTCTGTTTGGATTCCCCGAGGGGGTCTTGGTCTCAAATGTTGGATTTCAAGGGAATCCCTTTTCGTTGCAGGAAATGCCACTTGACGAGTCACGTTGTTGCTTGTTGTGTAGCTGGGAAATCCAAACCCAAGCGTTTCCCCTCTTGGTGGACTGGAGCCTTCTCTGAGCATTATACGGTGAAACAATCCTCGGTTGCTCTTGCGGTTTCAGAGGTTGAGGCTAGTGTTCCTTTCGTGCCGGTGGTTGCTTTGGCGTCTCATCCTGTGGATTCAGTGGCTGTGGGCAGCGTTCTTTCCAAGCTGGTGGTAAAGGATTTGGTCTCTCCCCCTACTTCGGTTGACCCTCCTAAGAGTCTGTTGTCGTATGTCTCTCATAGGGTTGTTGAGGCCTCTGCATCCCTTGGGTTCCACGGGTCTTTGTCCTCTGAGGATTGGGTGACCAAGGCAGCGAAGTTTGAGGACGGTCGGATTGCGGTTAAAGGGAAGAAGGCTAAGCCTTCTGCTCCCCCTTTAGATATGACCCTTCGGTTGCGTAAGGGTAACCTCATTTTAAAAGGATAATCTTTTGTTCCCTTATGTTGACTGGTTCTTTTGGGTTGGTGTTATGGTCTTGTCTCTAGTTTTCTGGTATCTGGTTTGGATAGCCTTCCTGGCTACTTTGCTCCAGGCTTTTTGTCCTTTCAGATTCCACAGTTTTTAGTTAATTTTATTGGTCATATCTGTTGGTTTCAGGTCCCTGCAAAACCTGGTTTAGTTGTTTGGCTGGTTTCAGGTCCTTTTAAAACCTGGTTGTGCTTAATGGTTTATCTTTCTCTTTGATGTAATGGGTTTCAGGGCCCCTTCAAAACCTGCTTTTACCTTAATCTAAAGCTTTAAAATGTAAAAATGTCAATGAACAAATACACGTGATTTGTAGATTTCAATTATAAAATTTATTTCTGTATAAGGAGTTTAGATTAGGGGAGTCAGCCTAGCGAGCTGACATGGCGAGTTGACTTAAAGTAGCGAGTTGGTGGGGCAAGGGTGGGTGACTTGGTGAGCTGACCTGGAGAGTTGGCCTAGGGGGCGGACTTGGTGAGTGAACTTAGAGAGTTGACTTGGTGAGCGTACTTCAATTGTTAACTTGGCGAGCTGACTTGGGGAGCCAGCCTGACAATCTAACATGGTGAGTGGGCTTAAAGTGGCAACTTGGTGGGGCAAGTTGGCGAGTCGACTTAGCGAGGCCACTTAGAGATGCTACATGGCGAGCTGACTTGGTGAGCAAGATCGATGAGCGGACCTAAAGATTGACCTTGATGAGGCACTTTGGTGGGGTGACTTGATGACCGAACTCAAAGAGTCAACTTGGCGAGCATACTTGAACAGTCGACTTGGTGGGGCAAGTTGGTGAGCCGACTTAGCAAGTCCACTTGGTGAGTCAACTTGGTGCGACGACTTGGCAAGCTAACTTGGTGAACAGGCTTAAAGACTGACCTTGATGAGGCGCTTTGGTGGGGTGACGTGATGAGCGAACTTAAAGAGTCAACTCTGTGAGCGTACTCAAACAGTCAACTTGGTGACATGACTTGGTGGCCTAGCTTGGCGAGCTGACCTGGCATGCATACTTGAATAGTAGACTTGGTGAGCTGACTGAAAGAGTCAACTCATTGAGGTGACTGGGTGGGAGTGACTTGGCGAGCTAACCGGGAGAGTTGACCTAGGGGATGGGCTTAGTGAGCAAACTTAAAGAGTCAACTTGGTGAGTGCACTTGAATTGTCGGCTTGGCGAGCAGACTTGGGGACTTGGTGGGACATGTGGGTGAGCCGACTTGGTGAGGTGACTTGGCGAGCTGACTTGGTGAGGTGACTTGGCGAGCTGACTTGGTGAGAAGATTTAAGGAATGACCTTGATGAGGTGCTTTGGTGGGGCGACTTGATGAACGAACTCAGAGTCAACTTGGCGAGCGCACTTGAACAGTTGACTTGGTGGGGTGACTTGGCCAACCCACCTGGCAAACGTACTTGAATAGTCGACTTGGTGAGCTAACGAAGTAAGCTAACATGGTGAGTGGGCTTAGAGAAGCAACTCAGTGGGGTAACTTGGCAAGCACACATAGCGAGCCAACTATTGAGGCAAGGTGGTAAAACCACTGGGTGAGTTGACATGGTGAGCTAACTTAAAGAGTCAACTCTTTGAGGTGACTTAGTGGGGGTGACTTGGTGGGCTGACCTGGAGAGTTGACCTAGGGGGCAAACTTGGTGAGCGAACTTAAAGAGTCGACTTGGTGAGCATACTTGAATTGTCGGCTTGGTGAGCTGACTATGGGAGTCAACCTGGCGAGGTGATATGGTGAGTCAACTTAAAGTGGCGACTTGGTGGCGCAAGTTGGCAAGCTGACTTATTGAGGCCACTTGGTGAGGCAACTTTGCGAAGCGACTTGGTGAGCCGACTTGGTGAGTGTACTTAAAGACTGACCTTGATGAGGCACTTTGGTTCGGTGACTTGATGAGAAAACTTAAATTGTCAACTTGATGAGCGTACTTGAACAGATGACTTGGCGGGGTGGCTTCGTTAGTTGAATTTGGTTGAAGTTTGGTCAAAAAATGGGTCAAAATTTTGACCAATAAAGGTCAAAAAATGAGCCCAAATGTACTAGTGACAACTATCAATTAAATATTTTTCCATGCTAAATTATTTTTCTAACATTCATAGTTTCTAATTTTAAAATAGATATCTATTATACTTTAACAACTTTTTGTTTGATAATTTCCAAAACTACTCAGCCTGTAACAGTCTAAAGATTGTTTCTTTCAATTATAATGGGAACATTACTTTATTCAAAAAACTAAATATTAGAACACTTTAAAAAACCTTCTATTATTATTTAAATTTCTTTATCATTCTCCTTTACATGAAGAATACTAAAAACATAAACATTCTTAAAAAATGTTAAGACTTCAACATGCAAAGAGAGTACTCTTTAAAAAAGATTAGAGCTACTGATGGATGATTGATTAATCTACATTATTTTAAAAAAGAATCTTACAATAAATATAGAAATAAACAAATAAAATAAGTTCACATTCCTTATTCAACGACCAAAATTGCTCTAATAAATAATTGTTATGACCATAAAGATGACTAATAGATTATGTTTGTAGTAGCCATTATTTTCAAGCTGAAAATGTAAAAAGATAAAAAGAAACCATACAAACAAATCAAAATTAATACTGCAAAATATCAAATGCATGCGTTACCCTTCCCTACAAATTTTGATGAAACTATGTCTACTTGCTTCCTTTAAAATCCCACTAATCTCAAATTACTACTAAATACCTCTTCAATCATACTTTTTATAGCATCCTAATTGTTAAATATATAAATAAATTACATTACAGTAACATGCATTTGTGGTTGCCTTTGTTCATATTTTTTCTCACTCATGTCTCCGTAACTGTCTCTCTTTTATATTCTCTTCCGTAAAATCAACCCATAGTTTAAAATATAAAATATTTATTAGCCTACTCTGAATATTTATCACATAAAAATTAGTACGCAAATTTCATAACAAATACTTGAATTTTTTTCTATTTGGGTTTTAACACAATTTATTCATTACAAGAGAAGGGCCACAAACATTATAATTTGTTCTCAGCCAAGGCGAACTCTATTCTCTTCACCTCCTTGTTGTTTTAGGATCCATACCTCTCCATCTAGATCCATTAATCACTCTGTTGTACTTAAAGCCTCTATAAAAAGAATATTTTTGTAGGAAAGGAATATGAAAAAGCTAAGGATCATTTACCTATAACCAAAAAGGGATATAAGAAAAGCTTCAAAAAATGCTAGTGAAGTAATGCTCATAAGTTAGTCGCATAACAGTTTTCAACTACAAACAAATCATTTGTGTGTCTCAAGCAAATACATTAAAATCTATATTTTATTGATCTCCACAAGATCAATTGAAATAAAAAAGTGGTTCCTTCTTGAAATAAAAGAATCCTATATCCTTAGCACTGTCAAATTTTCAATCATCCTAGGGAAAACGAGGTTCACCAGAGCAGAAAGCCAACTCGAAGCACTTGTTCAAATTGATTGAAAAAGCTCACTCAAATTGATATAATGGTTTCTCAAAATTGCATAGCTTGCTCAAATTAAAATACTTAAGATCATAGAATAACACTCTTCCATTTCCGCTTGCATTTGTTAATTTGTCAATCTAGCAAGATCTCATTTCTTTGAAGAGACTCAAATTATGTCACTTCCACATATTATCTGGATTCATTTTATTATAAATCCAATCATTACATCTTCTCAATTCATTTACTATTATTTTGTAACTATTGCTAAACTCTTTAATATTGTGCACACATGGATCTATTCAATCAATTATCATTCTAAAATATACATGTACAAATGTCTGTCTAATTTTTTCAAAAAAGTCAAATGTTTACATTGATAAATACTTCCTCTATAGAAAGCCTCTCAGCTTACTTATCATTTAACACTTTATTATTATTTACAAGTTTTTGTTTGCCTAGAAGGATAAGGATCACATTTCCTAAAGTGATGATGTGGCATTGTCTACATTGTGCTCTCTACTTATTAGTCCACATGTCATTTATCCTTATGTACTTGTTATGGATTTGAATTTTCTTAGTGGCCCATGAAGGCAATGTAAATTTTTCATTTGCTCATAAGGTTGTGCTTAATCGTATATGGGTGAGCATTTAATGCTTGTAGCGAGTGGTTATAAAACTTTAATAAGGATTATGTGGGTCAATCTTGGCCCTTGATTTCAAATTAATCTTGGCATTTCATTATTTTTGAGCTCCTTTATAAGGATTTCTCCCCTTATTTGCAAAGATAGAGGTTGGGGAATTGTTGCTAATATAATGCCAAATTACTTTTCATTATTGTGTCTTGCATGGTGTATTGTTTTGATCAAGTTTGCATTATTTCATGATGATAAATATTTCCTCACTTAGTTTAGGATCTTATCTCATGTTGCTAGAAGAAGTTTAGTTGAATGTAAGTTTTTGTGGATTTTTACTTGCTTGTGTCGAACAAATCGGGGGCACTGGCCTCTTGTTGGTGGTACGAGCATCTTGTGTGGTGAGTCAATTATTGAAATTAATTAACTTCAATTGATATTAAATCTTTAGTTTGCATCCATTTGATGGGATTGGAGAGGAGCTATTGATTTGAAAACCATTTGAGTATTTCTTAAAAGCTTGCACTAAGTAGGCAGACTTGTTGGACAGATTGCATCTAGTAGTAGAGTCCAAATCCATCCATGATTCCTTACATTTATAGTCGAAGTAGAAGTAGAAGTAGAAATAGGGTTATAAGTTAGATTTGGAGTTGAAGTGGAAAAGTTGAGCTATATTTTTATTACACATTGCAAAGCCAAATCTTTAGAAGTGAAACATTTTCAATACCTATTGAATAAATAGGGTGAGTCCCTTTGTGATAACCTATAAATCACATTATTTCAATGAGTACCACAATATAAGGAACCTTGAAGTCATTTTATAATCTTACTTTGAAAGCATAGCATGAGAGATTACCTTATATCAAGAGGGGATTAATTTTTTTATGTTTCATCTTGAAACATTGAGTATTTGGTTCTACATGTTGTAGTGGAACAAAGATCACATCAACATATCCTAATGTTTAAACAAAACTAATAAAAACATGGCAACCCAATTTCATATTTACAAACCAGATCACAAAGACATTTAGATTTTCAAAATCCATTATTAGTTAATAATATTCCCAAACATTAAAATATCATTCAAATCAATAGATCTTAATTGATTACTATCAAAATCTTCATTTTCGAGTCAAATTCATATACAAAATAAAATTTATTAACCCAACTCTCAACTTTCTAATCAGATTGTTAACCCATTGAAACTTTGAAAATCATTTACAAAAGAAGATGAAAGAAAAGTAGAACTCCAAAACTTGTTGCAAAAAAATTCGTGGTTGTTGTCGTAATAGGCCTATGAAAAAGTTTATGTTGTGGAGTCTTCAAGATGTGGGTAGCTTCCTTTCATTACTTTAAGTTATGAAGAAAGGCCACAAAGCTCAAGGAGGGGAATGTGAGATAGAATATGATTTGCAGCTAACCAATCTTTTTATAGAAGGATGGTTGTGAGCTTGCAAGAATTAAGTGTTATAGAAAAAAATGGCAATTGCTAAGCTTAAACTTAGCAACAAAATTCAAAATGTATGGCCATCTTTTGGATTTTGTAGGCATCATAAGTTTGTTTTCATGGAAAATAGAGGGAATATTTGTAGGTTAGCCACCTCAAGGATGGAATTAGTTTCTTTTATGAGAATGGAATAACCTTTGAGAGAAATGGGTATGCTAGGATTTACCTAGAAATAATTTGTGCAATTACTCAATTGACTATCTCTAGGCACTTAGTCGATATGTCTTTAGGAAGGAGAAAGGTTAATAGCCTTGGCAAAAGAGCCAGAGTTTCTTTGGATATATGTGGGTTTGATAAGGCTTTTGGGAGAAAAGGAAAAAATGGGACTGTTACAGAATCATGACCACAAATCTCAACATTCCACATAAATTTTTGTTTTTTGAAAAAATCCCTCCAAGATATGCAATGAAAAAGATATTCCATACCCATAGTGGATACAAAAAAGGGTTAGTGCAAGAAGTTAGGTCTCACTTTTGGTCAAAAAGTGGAAGTATTTTTCCTATTTCTAGATTTTCTTATCAAATGATGGTATAATTTGAGGCACTTATAGTTTGAATACCACAAAATTTTAGTAATAGAGATTGTAGTGCTCATAGTCTACTTTTTGAATATGTATTTTATTTGAATGCTTATATAACATATTCTTTGTTTTGTATGGATCTTTAAAAACCACATTTTCAAAATGCTTGTTTCATGACCATACCATGCTCGTGTATGGATACCATAATTTGACACAACTAAATGAATTTTTGTGAATCCTTTTACAAGAAGTTACCTGACACACCAAAGATTAACGAGAATAATTTTTCTTAAATTTTTGATGATTTATTTACTTATTTATTTATTTTTAATTGATGATTAAGCTAATTTCTAAAATCTCGTGTATAGACACCATAATTTAATCAAAATTTAACTTTTTAAATTTTTTGTAACTTCAAAAGAATTGTGTGCAGATTAATGACATGTAAATTAATTCAAAAAAATAAAAAATTTAAAAAGTTATCAAATTTTTAGTGAATCTCACTATTTTATGTTGAGTGACACTTTTGATTAATAAATGATGAAAAAATAGAAAATGAACTCATAACACTATAAAATTTACATTTCTAAAATCTGAATAGTAAGATCTATAATGAGTTTTTGTTTTGTCAAAAAATTCAATGAGGAAGACTGTATACAAATTATGGCAATGCCTAAAATTGTTGAATTATTGTCTTAGTCAAAATTTGATAGATAAAGGCACATGTTTGGGCCCACCAAGCCTATACCATGCCTTTCCCTAAAGAAAAACCCAATGTCATTGGGAAATTCCCACCCATAGCTTTAAAATCATGCACCTGATTCTTAATTCAAAAATTGGTGCCTGATTCTAATTTAGCCATTGAAAAAATCAAGCACCTGATAATTTAAATTATTGGGTACCCAATTTTAAAATCGCATATCCGATTATTTAAAAATCGGGTGCCCGATTTATAAATTGGGCATTCAATTCATAGATACTTGTTGGGTCCCAAAAGTTGACCCACAAAGCACTAAACAATCATTGTAATCATTGTTTGATAGACCCCAACTGCAACAACAATTTTTTGTCATATTATTCTACTTTCTTGTCATCATCTTATAGAGTTTCCAAGCTTTGATTGATTTGAAAATCAAAGTTAGTGCAAACATGGGATCAAAACAATGAAGAAAGAATAAAATGAAAGTTTTGACAAATGAGGCGATTGCAACAAACAAAGAGAAGGAAGCACAATGTCAACGAGAGAGAAGACAAAGAATTAGAGAGTTGAGCAACGTTGGGTCTTCAATTTCAATTTTTTTTTTCAAAAGAGGACATTGAGGATACCATAATGGATGAAGAGGATGAAGAAGAGAACCCAATACAAGGAGATTTAGGTGCACATTCTAATCAAACATTCAATATGAGTGCGTCTCCAAACCCTCAAGTTTATTCTCGTGATGAAATTTGAGATTTTGTAGAAGCATATTACGATTTTAATGATTTAGGCTTTCTTCATGAGAATAGATTTTTAAATGATCATGCACAACAAACTCCAATGAAAATGCAAGACACAAAATAAATACCAAGGAAAAATGAAAATGAGATTCAAATTTTAAATAACATTGAAAATGAAATACCAATTGAAAACAATAATTATATGAATGTAGACATGGAAATAAAAATTACTGAAGAAACATGTTTGAATGATACTGAAGTGCATGGACATAATTTTCATTTTTCTAATGATGTGCTAGATAATCTTCATGGATCAGTTTCATGGAGACAAATTAGGATACAAGCTAACAGATTATATAGACAATTTTTTTATAATAAAAAAATTGGGTTTCAATGCCAGTTTATGTTACAACTAATTAAAATATCTAAAATGAAAAAAGTTATGAAAAGGTTAGGAATGTATGCAAAAACTAAGAATAAAAATGAGTCTTTAAGACAAGTTGTATCCACTGTTGCCAGTCCTTTAATGTTATCAAAACTTAGAGAAGTCGTTCTAAAGATAAGAATGCAACACGACGAGCAATAATAACAAATTTTGTTAACAAATCAACTTTTGACAAAAGATTGATTAGTAACATAAGTGGATATCTTAATGTGAGTCGTAAAATTTTAGAAAGAGTTGTAAAGAGAAGGTTTAACTTTGAATGTGATCCCACAAACAGTTTGTGGACTTACATAGTGGTAGACTCCTTAGATCTAATATGAAACTTACTAGTGAAGTCAAATGTTTGGTTGAAATTTTTTGGCATGATAATACAAGAGTATCACCTAATTCAAGAGATGTTCTTAAATTGAGAATTGGCTTCAAAATGCGCGATCTACATCCTAAACACCTTTTGGACATGACTCAAACTAAATTGTTCAACAAAAAAAATTAGATGATAAGGTGTTCACTATTACCATTAGTCAAAAATCTTTTGAAAAGTGTAAACCATGGTATTTTAAGGATTAATACGGAAATAGTCAAATGTTGCTGTAAAACTCATGTTCAATTTAGTTAGGTATTTTTTTGATCTATATGTAGTACCATGCATAGTAAAGAAATGTTGTAGGAATGTGGTATAAAAATACCACCTCAAACTATAAAGGATTTCATATCAAGTTTGTTTTATAAGCCACCTAATGACCAGTATTTTCTTTTCAATGCATGTCTTTTTGGTACATGTGATATGTGTGGCAATCTTGCTTTGTTAGATGAATGTTTGCATGAAAATTCTTTTACTACTTTTGGACAATAATTAGTGTTGGTCATTTTTGCCTTCCTGCCAAAATCACCACATTTGAATTCAACGTAGTAATGTTCACAGGTTTTAAATATCCAAATATTCAAAAAGGGAACAAAATACTTTATGCTAACCTGATAATATTCCTTTCCCTATGCATTTTAATGTTTCTACAGGCTCGCAAGTTCGTCATTGTCAGATCAAGATAGATCAATGGTTGGCACTATCTCGCTATGGGAAGTTGCACGTTGTTTTGCCATAGCGACATAGTGCCTTTTGGCTGCATGTCAGGTGGGTCCTCCCTTTCCTTGTTGTTTCTCTGGCGCCGGGTTTTGCTAAATCCATGGTGGGCGCTATGGCACTATTGGAAAATCTGTGTTCCTTGCCATTAGCGACATAGCGCCCAGACGGAAAGTGATACTACGGTGACATCAAAAGGAAGGTGGGTCCCAAGTATGCCCCGTCAGATATCAGTGATGAAATTTGTTAGACACGTTCGCAGTTGGTCAATTTTTTCATTGGCTAAAGTATAACTATGTAGAATGTGGGTCCTGCTTCACTTGGCAGGCTGCAAACGAGGATTTTTCAGACAAGTTGGCACGTGGCCAGTTTCTATTGGTTGGTATACTGATAGGTCAGATCCATCTTGCTCGTTGCTAGATCTCAAAAAATCAACAGTGGGCGCTATCTCGCTATGGGAAGCTGTGAGGATATTATCCATAGCGACATAGCGGCTTGGTGACGCGTGGCACAGATGACGTAATGGGCCCACCCTTCTCCAAAGTAATATTATGGCTCATCCTCAGTGGCAGTTGTTAGGTGGGTCATAGTACAGTGGTGATATTTCATTGGTTCATTCAGGCAACTCAGTGTGTAGTTGTACAATTTTGTTGATCATCGTAGATCTAAGGAAATCGATGGTAGGCACCATCTCACTATGGAAAGTTGCGAGGATATTACCCATAGCGACATAGTGCCATTGTGCCACATGTATCAGTGAGGCCAGGTCTTGTCAAGATGAAGATGCTAGGTTGTGCCAGATGGTTGCCAAGTATTTCATGGGCCCAAAAGTTTTAAGGAGATAGCGTAGTAATATGGCAAGTCTTCATGATCATCAGATCAGTCTAAATCCACGGTGGGCACTATCTCACTATGGAAAATTGCTCGAAGGATACGCATAGCGACATAGTGCCTCGGTGACACATGTCCCAGTGGGTTCGATGGAGACAATAGCAGTTAGATGCGTTGGCAGTTAATGTGATTGTCACAGTTGGAGTTTGAGGAATTGGCGCAGTTAGTAAAGAAAGATTGGTCAGCCTTGGGATGACCTTATGGGGTGGAAAAGTGAAAAGAGGTTGTTGGTCCATGTGGCTCATTCCAGTGCCAGGTTTATGTTGACTTACTGACCCTACTGATTCAGGTGCTCAGGAATGAAGAAAGTCAGGATTTTTATTGCGATTTGATCTTCGTGATCAATCCCAACCAACCCAGAATGAATGCAAGACCATGAAGAACACTCCACCTCCAATCCAATCCATCTACCTAGTCAGAATGGCTTAATGGCACCATATTCGTCCTCTCAAGGCATTATTTGATACAGAAGATCAGATATCATTGCATCTAGATCCGTATCCAGATCAGATTTTCTCCATGATTGTTCTCTGTAGGGCTTAATGGCAGGTTGTTGCAAACTAATTATAGTTGGAGGACACCCGAGTTATGCCTGAGCTATAAAGGCAAAAATTTATGAATTTTAAAGGGTCGACCTTTCTCTATTTTCTATATTACTGCTCTGTAGATTCGCAGTGTAAATTCCCCTGTGCCTCTGAACTACATGATTTTCTCTCTTATCTACTTCACCCATTGGTATGAAAGTGCAAGAATTCTTTGCCTCTTACTGGTGTTTTGTAGAGATCTATGATCTACATGACTGTATCTCCTTGGCCTATGAATGATAATATAAGTGAATCTCTCTTTCCTTGTGTCATTCATCTTGGTCTTCTGATCTGCATGTAATTATTAGATTAAAGCAAGTCTGAATGTGTATATCCTTAGTTTCATTGTGGTTCAATAATGCATATATGGGCAGAGTTTGGTCTGAACACTATATTTTGGCGCATCACCTCTTTAGATTGGATTAGGTAGATTTTCTTTCATGCTCTTCTTCTCCCTTTTCCTCTCCAAGAGTAGTTAGGCGCATCCTGATAGTAAGAGGAAGCCAACCTTCTCTGGAGACTCAACCTCACAGTTCATGTCCCACAGCTTGGAGGTTGTTTCCATGTTTCACTAGGTTGTCCTCATGCATAGGCTTTGGACAAGGGTGAAAACCTAAGTGACAACAGTTTTTGACACGCCTGGTGGGACAACTTTTTAGAAGATTTCAAGCCTACTGGTGTCAAAAGGGAAGATTTCAAGATCAATACCAAGGAGATAGTACTGGCTTTGGTGTTTAAGCCTTCAAGGGGCTCATTTTTCAAAGTACTTGGCAACTCTGAGCTTCAAATACATATCTAGTTCTAGACCAAAGTTGCAGTGATTCATGCCCAGAGCTGAAACAAGGGCATCTTCTAGAGGTAAGTTTCAGTATCAAGAGCTTTCATTTTCAAACCCTAGAAGAAGGAAGACTAGAATATCTTTATCAACGGTTAGGAGTGCAATAGTAACAAATACACCTACAAGATCTATCTCTACTCCTCCTGCTGTTAGATCTTAGCCTAGACAACCATCAATACATATCAATAGATCACTTGTCTATATGGCGTTGCCTAGAGATCATACTTTTGCCACTTTTAATGGTGGGAGCCCTCTCTTATTAGCCCAAAGACATGACATACTAGTGGCTGCCCTCAAAAGTATACCCGATTTTATTGGTGAAACTTCTATCTCTCCCTTAGAACACATTCAAGAGGTTGCAAATGTCTGCAATATCCATGGTATTACAGAGGATGATGTTGTAGTTAGGCTCCTAGCCTCATCCTTGAAAGGAAAATCACTACAATGGTATAGAGGTTTAGCTCATGGTTCTATAACAGATTGGGATGGATTAGGAGTAGGATTGTGCACACATTTTGAGGATAAAAGTGACTATTTGTCACTTTTAGAGCAGTTGACTACTATAAAAGAGCCCCCCATGAATGTATGACTGATTTTAATTATAGATTTCAAAAGACATGGGATAGAATACCTATTTCAGTGAAGCCTACCCCTGGTAATGCCTTCTTGCATTACCTTAGAGCTTTTAACAATGATATTGCCAATACAATCCAAACTATGGGAGGAGATACCTTGCCTAATGCTTATGACATAGCAATAAAATCAGAGAACATCCTAATAAAAGGAGGTAAGCTAGCTCCAAGGCCTCCTATGCCTTTCTTCCCTGATGTTCCAAATCATCAACCAACAATGGCTCCTCTTCCCACAACTTCTACATCACAATCCCTTGTTCCAGTCCCTCAAGCTTCCACATCTTCAAATGGGATAGTTGAAATAAAAAAGATGATGCAATCTCTGATGCAGAACATGGATAAAAGAGAAAAGAACCTAGAGAAAAGATTGCAAGATTATGGGAAGAAGCTGGAGGATAACTCCTCTCTGATGCAGAAAGTAAGCAACAAGGTGGTGACTTTAGAAAGATAGCAAGCTCAAGGTAGTGGTAAGCCCCCAAATCCTAATCATTGGAACAATTATTTTGATTAGAGTAGGCAGGGTGGTCATGCTTCAACCTCAAATGTAAACCAAAGTAGGGCTATAGTCCCTCAAAACAATATGGCTCAACATCAAGATTTTTGTCCCTCCTGTAACTACTCCTATGCCTATTGTATGTGTCAGAAGGCTAAATCTTTTATGGCTTTGACAGTCCAAGAGCCTGCAATACAACAATCATACAAGGAGGACCAATCTAAAGATGCCTCAGATATGCAAAGACAGGGTGATTGCTCTTTTATGAATCATCAGATGGAGGAGCATTGTAATGTAAACCAAAATTCCATTGCTCATAACACTAGAAGCAAAAGAAGAGCTATGGAAGATATTGTCCCTCCTTTCACCAATCAGGCCTCAACTTCAAATGCAATATCTCATGAGCAAGAAGCAAATAATCAATCAAGTGTCTTTCAGCAACAAAGGCAAAATCATGGCAGGAAGGATGCAAGTGATCCTCAGGTTATTCCATCTCAACCTCATATAATTGCAGCTCCCAAAGCACATGGTTTATGTAATACCACTTGGTGGTTTTGTGGGACTTGCTACTATATAAGCAGCCACAAGGGTAGTTGTTGTAGAGAGAGAGAGAGTGACAAGGAGAAGACAAAAGGCAAGAGTCGAGCAGGACAAGGCTTGACAAGTTAGCCAAGGGAGCATTTGTGAAGGTTGAAAACATGGCATGGGATGTGTGGATTCATGCTTGTTCACATAGTTTGCTCGGTTGTGGCTATGGCCATGAAGGCTTCCATGGTTGTATGGCAATGGTATTTTTGCTAAATAATACATGATGATGGATGCTTTTGGAGGCTGGGTTTTTCCTTCAATGAGGGTTTCCTAGGGTATATCTTGGGGTATGTTATCTATTCTCTTGCATGTGGATTTTAATTCCGTGTTTATTTTAAATTTATTATGGGTTATGTGGAAATGGTTATATTTTTTATTGCCAAGTTTTCTTACAAGTGGTATCAGAGCTATGGTTTTATTATTGTAACCCTAGATTGAATCCATGGGAATGCATGAGAGGATAAAAGAAAGGGCAAGATATATGAATGATTTATTGCAAATCTAAGGGTTTTGGATTTGCTGTTATGATGGGATGTTAAAAGATTTGGGCATGTGAAATTGTTGGAAAAAAAGATTTTTCGGATGTTTCATTTAAAATGAGGGTTTTGGGGGGTAGCATGCAGAAATGACCTCTTGGGTAAAAACAGACCTCACCATTGGATCCGGGTCGACATTTTCATAAATTTTGATATATAATATGCCCTAGTTTGGCCATGTTTAGAGGAAATGAAAGAGTTTTTTGGTTTTCGCTCATGATGGCTGTCAAATTTAATCCCGTCGGAATTTTCGTTACTAAAAAAATAAAAAATGAAAAATCGTACTGAAAATGGTAAAAAGACAGTTTTAGTAAAACGTCCATAACTTTCTCTCAGAATATCGGATTTCAGAGTTCTTACATGCGTTGGAAAGCTAATTCAGAGCACTAAAACTTGGTGTAGGTTTGGTTCCATGATTTTAAGATTTTGTCAGATTTTAAGAGCCCTAAAGTTAGATGTTGTTTATTTTGAGCACGGATTAGGGCATAACTTGGGCATACAGAGTCGGATTTTGGACTTCGAGTAGTCAACGGAAAGCTCTTGGAGAGCTCTACACATTGGTTCAGATTTGGTGTAGGTTTGACATGATTTATTTATTGATATATTGATCTGAACAGTTTATAAGTATATTTTGACTATGGTAACATTGTGAGTTTATGGCATTGGAGATTTAAGTTTTGATGTCATTGTATACTCAAGTTTGGTCTCATGATGATATGGTTATTAGTGTTTGGTTTGAATATGCATGATGACTTGTTGGATCTACAAGTTGTGTAGTGTTGTAAGTGGTCTATACTTATAGGTTGCATTTATGACTTGGTTATGGGTTGTCTTTGCCCATTGATCTTTCATTATTGATGTATATTCAGATTGGTGGCTTGGATTTGGGTTGTCTATACCCTAAGTCACATGATTTACTATTTTCTTCATGTAGAAGGGATGAGCTGTTGTTACCAGGTACAATCATGGTGGAGGATTGTGGTTGACTATTTTATGTTGACAGGTTGGACATACTTTGAGAGCTAGATGCTCGGTTCATGGATGTGATCATGGTGTCATAGATTTTGGCATGACATGATTGGATATACAGGTACATCGTTGATGTTCATTAGCTTGGATTTCTGATTCAGTTATGGTGCTATATCTTCTTGGTTGAGGATCATGGTTATTTGGTTTCTTTTGAGGAGCTCATGATGTGCACTTTGAGTTCTTTGATGGTTTGATGCCTTGGTTGATTCTCATGGTTAGAATATGGGTTTTCATTATTATGTCATGGATAGCTTGGATACACGGTTTAGTGGGAGCTTGTGACAATGATGAGGTGACAGTGCAAGATTAGTTCCTGGTTTAGTTTGGATCTTCATATAGGAGATGGATTTTATGATGTCATAGGTGACTTGGTACCACAGTTGAGTGGGAGTTGTTGGCATTGATATATTTATTGAGTGTTTGTAGATGTTGGAGGTTTGTTTTAGATCCTGTTGCTGAAAAACCGTCTTTGGCATTTGCATGGTGCACTTGTTATCTTCATGGTGTTTGAAGATGGTTAGATCTTGAGGACTCATGGAGTTCTTGGTTATCTTCATGGTATGTGGAGATGGTTCTTCCTGGTATGTGGAGATGGTTTTCTTCATAGTGTGTGGAGATGGTTGCATCTTGAGGATTCACAGGGTTCTTGGCAAAGGTGTGGTTTATGCTTTTATTTGGCATGTTATCCTTGGTATGAGGATGGTTTCATTATTATGTCATGGTATACTCTTGATACGTGTTTAGAGTTGTGACATGTTATAGTATGTTCATGTGGAGCATGTTATCTCTTTGGTTGAGATGGTAAGATCATGTTGTCATGTTTATGTTCCTGAGGCCATGGTTGGAACTTTGATATTGATCTTGGTTTAGTTTCTTGGTATTGAGTACACTGATCATAAGCTAGATACTTCATGACATTGCTATGTTGCATTTGGAGTTGGCATGGATTGATTGGTTACAGGTGCTCATGGATACTTAGAGACGGTGGTGATGCTGATTTCTCTTGGATTAGAGAAGTATTTGTTGGGACAGTTGATGGTTTCAGCAGGAAGTCCGAGGGGCAGTCACCTGATATGGACTTGAGAGGAGATTGTTCTTAGATGAGTCTTGGTTGGAGACTTGGGTATCTTGATGAGCATTCTCATTCCCCACTCTTGGTCTACTTGGCAGTTTGCTACTTGAGAGGTATAGCCCATTGTTTCTCTCAGTTGCATTATATTTATGCTTCTCTTTCATGGAAATGGATCTTGAGCTATGGTACATGAGTTAGTTCTAGAGGGTTCATTTGAGAGATGGTTAAACATTGGTTTATCTCCATGTGCATATGTTGTTATGCTGGTTGAGTTTGGGAGATGGTTTTATATTGGGCATATTCCTTGGATTAGAAATGGTTATTCCTTGGTTTAGGGATGGGTTTATTGAGTTTGATCTTCTTGTGAGAGGCTTACATCCATGATTAGTTATATGCTATGGTTTGGGTGTTGTTGATGCTTCTTGTTGGGGTTTTCTGGAGGAGATCTAACTTGTACAGTTTACATCTAGAGGTGTGTGTAGAAGGACATGATACAGGTTATGATTTGCATGGTTTCTTTGGTCTTGGTTATTTTCTTGGATGTTCAGTTTTGACTACATTGGATTTGAGATTGGTTGGAGATTGTGATCACTGGTTTGTGCTCATGTATGTCATGTGAGAGATGACATGGTTATTCCTTTATCTCTTTCCTTTGTTGGTTGTGGTAAACTTGGGAGAGCATTGGAGACTTGTTATGAGAGTTTTTTTTTTTCTTGCAAGATATCAGTTTATGTATTGTGGATGTCCTTGATACTACATGGATTCACTTCTTTGAGATGTGTTGAGTGGATTGATTATAGATTTGACATTATCTTTTGTAGTGGGAGCTTCTTAGTATATATGTGGCAGGTATTGCTCTTGAGGCTTGTGATTGCAGGTTGTAGATTGGATATGTCAGTGATATGAGATTCACTTGTTATACCTTTGAGGTATGGATAGTTGGATGGGTTTGGCACTTTGCTGTGGGTGCTATTTCAGCTATGGATATTTTGACAACTACGGATACATGTGATTACCTTTGGATCAGGTTATTTGTGCTTGGAATTTTAGTTGGTACAGGATGTTATGATCTTCTAATGCGACAGGTTGGGTGGCTTTCTCTTTGGATGGCTTCTATGTATGTCCAGTGGGAGTGGCATAATAGGAGGTGAGATCATTCATGTTCAAGATGCTGGATACTTTGATTTTGTTGCAAGTACCAGGATGGAGCACTTGGTGTATTTTGATCCATGATGGTGGATGTGCTAGGAGGGATTGTTCCCTTGTTCATTTATGTGGCTACGGATTGACCCTATGCAATGTATACAACAAGTGGGAGATTGTTGAGATAACGGGTGTTGCACACATTGCATAATATTATTTTATTTTATTATGTAATGTTGTGCCTAGATGGACGTGCAACATGTAAAGATTTCCATGGAATATTCTTGATGAGTTGTATTGTAACATTGTGAAAATATTTAATGTAATTATTTAATATTGGGGGAAAGAATTAAATGTCCAATATTAAATGTGGGGTCAGTGGGTTAGGTAGCACATGGTTTTAGCACATGGTTTATGTAATACCACTTGGTGGTTTTGTGGGACTTGCTACTATATAAGAAGCCACAAGGGTAGTTGTTGTAGAGAGAGAGAGTGACAAGGAGAAGACAAAAGGCAAGAGTCGAGTAGGACAAGGCTTGACAGGTTAGCCAAGGGAGCATTTGTGAAGGTTGAAAGCATGGCATGGGATGTGTGGATTCATGCTTGTTCACATAGTTTGCTCGGATGTGGCTATGGCCATGAAGGCTTCCATGGTTGTATGGCAATGGTATTTTTGGTGAATAATACATGATGATGGATGCTTTTGGAGGCTAGGTTTTTTCCTCAATGAGGGTTTCCCAGGGTATATCTTGTGTCACATTTGTGGGTATGTTATCTATTCTCTTGCATGTGGATTTTAATTCCATGTTTATTTTAGATTTATTATGGGTTATGTGGAAACGGTTATATTCTTTATTGCCAAGTTTCCTTACAATGTAGACCCTAGAGACACACCAGTAGCAGGTAAAAAAGAGTTTTGATAGGAAGGCTAAGGTCAGAATCTTCAGGGAGGGAGATTTGGTTCTGAAATGGGATGCAGATAGGGAAAAATTAGGAAGACACTCAAAGTTTGATGCATTGTGGAGTGGTCCCTATCTGATTGTTTGTTGCAAATAGGCCAATGCTTTCCAGTTAAGCAGACCTAGTGGTGAAATTTTGCCCATCCCAGTCAATGGGATCTATCTCAAGCCATGTTTCTAAGGGTTTGAGATTCCATGTACATAGTTATTTTAGTTTTATTTTCAATTGTTCCCTGCTTTTCCAAGAAGTGCACGAGCACAGGATTGTCTCCGTGAGACAGCAAGTTTTGAAATTTTGAAGGGTACAGAAGGAGGTTTTGGTCTATGGTTCCAGTTGCAGAGACAGGGGTTTCAGGGTTTTCCTCTTAGAGGTAGGGTTAGGGTTTCATAGTATACACAGGATCCACATCTTTTTGACTCTGTAGCCCAATGGATTCATGAGGTCACTGGTCTATGCTAGCTGGCTTGCATCCCCTCTGAGTCGCCAGATTTGTTGGTCATTTTTGCCTTCTTGCCAGAATCATCACATTTGAATTCAATGTAGTAATGTTCACAGGTTTTAAATATCCAAAGATTCAAAAAGGGCACAAAATACTTTATGCTAACCTAATAATATTCCTTTCCCTGCGCATTTTAATGTTTCTGTGGGCCCGCAAGTTCCTCATCGTCAGATCGAGATAGATCAATGGTTGGCGCTATCTCGCTATGGGAAGTTGTACGTTGTTTTTCCATAGTGACATAGCGCCTTTTGGCTGCATGTCAGGTGGGTCCTCCCTTTCCTTATTGTTTCTCCAATGCCGAGTTTTGCTAAATCCATGGTGGGCGCTATGGCGCTATCGAAAAATCTATGTTCCTCGCCGTTAGCGACATAGCGCCCAGACAAAAAGTGATACTGCGATGACATCAGAAGGAAGGTGGGTCCCAAGTATGCCCTATCGAATATCAATGATGAAATTTGTCAAACATGTTGGCAGTTGGTCAATTTTTTCACTGGCTAAAGTATAACTATGTAGAATGTGGGTCCTACTTCACTTGGTGGGCCGCAAACAAGGATTTGTCAGACAGGTTGGCACGTGGCTAGTTTCTATTAGTTGGTATACTGATAGGTTAGATCCATCTTGCTCATCGCCGGATCTCAGAAAATCAACGGTGGGCACTATCTCACTATGGGAAGCTACGAGGATATTATCCATAGCGACATAGCGCCTCAACGATGTGTGGCACAGATGACGTAATGGGCCTGCCCTTCTCCAAAGTAATATTATGGCTCGTCCTCGGTGGTAGTTGTTAGGTGGGTCATAGTACAGTAGTGATATTTCATTGGTCCATTCAGCCAACTCAATGTGCAGTTGTACAATTTTGTTGATCACCGTAGATCTAAGGAAATTAATGGTAGGTGCCATCTCGCTATTGAAAGCTGCGAGGATATTACCCATAGCAACATAGCGCCATTGTGCCACGTGTATCAGTGGGGCCAGGTCTTGCCAAGATGAGGATGCCAGGTTGTGCCAGATGGTTGCCAAGTATTTCGTGGGCCTAGAAGTTTTAAGGAGATAGCGCAGTAATATGGTAAGTCTTCACGATCGTTAAATCAATCTAAATCCACGGTGGGCGCTATCTCGATATGGGAAATTGCTTAGAGGATATGCATAGCAACATAGCGCCTCAGTGACACGTGTCCCAGTGGGTCCGATGGAGACATTAAGGTTAGATGCGTTGGCAGTTAATGTAACCATTGCAGTTGGAGTTTGAGGAATTGGCGTAGTTAGTAAAGAAAGATTGGTCAACCTCAGGAAGACCTTATGGGGTGGCAAAGTGAAAAGAGGTCATTAGTCCACGTGGCTCATTCTGGTGCCAGGGTTATGTTGACTTACTGACCCTACTGATTTATGTGCTCAAGAATGAAGAAAGTTAAGATTTTTTATGCGATTTGATCTTCGTGATCAATCCCAACCAACCCATCATGAATGCAAAACTAGGAAGAACGCTCCACCTCGGGTCCAATCCATTTTCATCCTCTCAAGACATTATTTGATACAGAAGATCAGATATCATTGTATCTAGATCTGTATCCAGATCATATTTTCTCCATGACTGTTCTTTGTAGGGCTTAATGGTAGGTTGTTGCAAAGTAATTACAGTTGGAGGACACCCCAGTTATGCCTAAGCTATAAAAGCAAAATTTTATGAATTTTAAAGGGTTGACGTTTCTCTGTTTTCTCTGTAACTGCTCTGCAGATTCTCAGTGTAAATTCCTCTGTGCCTCTGAACTACATGATTTTTTGTCTTATCTCCTTCATCCATTGGTATGAAAGTGCAAGAATTCTTTGCCTCTTACTGGTGTTTTGTAGAGATCTATGATCTGCATGACTGTATCTCCTTGGCCTATGAATGATAATATAAGTGAATCTCTCTTTCATTGTGTCATTCATCTTGGTCTTCTGATCTCCATGTAATTATTAGATTAAAACAAGCCTGAATGTGTATATATGGGTAGAGTTTGGTCTAAACACTCTATTTTGGTGCATCACCTATTTAGATTAGATTAGGTAGATTAGTTAGGTGCATCTTGATAGTAAGAGGAAGCCGGCCTTCTCCGAAGACTCAACCTCACAGTTCAAGTCCCACAGCTTGGAGGTTGTTTCCATGTTTCACTAGGTTGTCCTCATGCATAGGCTTTGGACAAGGGCGCAAACCTAAGTGACAACAATTAGTTCATGTAAAAAGATTCAAAACTATTGAAGATACATTAAAGGATGGGACGATTGGAAGGTGTGATCTAGTTATAGATAAAGTTAGTTGTCATGCATTTATGGATGAGTTTAAGACTGTGATCATACCAATAAATGTTAAACACTCTCAATATGCTAGATGGCTCGATGGACAATTTTACATATGTAAGAATAAGTTTCCAATTGGTAAGTTATAAGTTTTCAATCATTGACTTTGGAGAGAACTATAAGCTTGCACCCCAAGATGAGGTATAAGCACAATATTACAATTCAATTCAAGTAGCATTTTTTGTTCATATAGTTTATAGGCATGCATTTGACAGTACATAAGAGGATCAAAAAACATTGAGAGAGTACCATTTCTATATGAGTGATAATAAACTTCATTCATTTGAGTTTGTTCATTATTGCTTCAAGGTCTTTTATGATAATTTAAGAGAGAGATAAATTCAAATGATACAACATCTAATATTGTTAGATAATTGTATAGGATAATTTAAGAATGCTAGAATATTCTACTGGTTTAACAAATATTAACGAAAACTATTATCCAACATATGTGGAATTTTTTTGAGGTTGGACATGGTAAAGGAGAACATGATGGTGTTGGTACACGTGTGAAGAGAGACCTTTGTAGAGAGAAATTAAAATTTGAGAAAAAAGCCAAATTCAAAAATGTACATGACATTGTGGAATGGTGTAACAAATATTTGTACACAAGATCAAGTCAAAACTCTACACTCAAACATTTTCTTCTATCTATTTGAGGAGAAGAATATCCTTTCAAGATATGAATATTCTACAATTAGTGGGTCAGCTAAATGACATTCATTTAGGAGTTGGATTCTAACACTTGGACTATATGGACTAGGGAGCTTGCTCATTTTTTTCAGTTTTGTCTTGGGTTGAAGACTAGCAACAAAAATCATTAGCACCTACTAACACACATATTGAAGATGATATAGCAAATGAAGGCCCAAATCTTACATTTGCATTAGAAGACTGTGGTTGTATTTCAAACCTCATACAACCTGGTATCCACATTTTAATTAAATTTTGTTGTAACCGTGCCTCAATTTATATTATTTATTTATATACATATCATTAATATAATTCAAGTACATTTAATTAATATATTATTTATTTATGTACATGTCATTATTATTTATGTACTTTATCTTATCTTGCAAGACATGTTTATGTTGTTATTGCACTTGGTGATAATGATGAACATACTGAGTATTGGATAGCTAGATGTGTGGAACCTTAAAAAAATTGATATGTCATCAAGTAGATGATGATGGTTTTGAATATTTAGTTGGGTATGTCGTTGTTGGCACTTGGCTACGTTCATACCTAACAAGAAGAAATGGCTTACCAACATTTGAAGACTACCAATTAGAAAAGAAGATTTTACACTATTCTCATTTGGTTGTGGCAAAGACTATCAAATTAGAAAGATACAAAGGGAGATCACCAATAAGATATTAGGGGTAATTTCAATGGAATACCATGAGACAATCATAGATGCATTGCAAAAGAGAGAGGATGCAGATGGTATAGTAAGATGACTACAAAATACACACATGTAAGTTTTTTCTTTATTGTGCTCTTTTACATATGTACTTATATAGTTTAAATGTACTTATATAGTTTTTCTTTATTGTTAATAGAAAATTAGATAACTTATATACCTCTTATTTAGGTCTCAAGTACAAATTTATGCAAATTTAAATGTTTTAGGTGCATCCAACATCAACATCTTGTCCAATTACACATAGTGAGTGTACATTAAACATATTTACATAATACACATCATAGGTCTAATAAATTTTTGCTTTTACTAACATTTCAATTTGTGCATTTTTTTAGTTTTACATGACCTCATTTGAACAAATGTGTTCAACCAATTTTTTTATTTCAATCGAAACATGTTGTAAACATTTAAAAACACAAGTTAACTTCTATTTATCTCATTCATATTGTGTTACATATATATGAATTCACTTATTTTAAATATATGACTTCACTTTTTGTTAATAATATATGAGTGTAGTTGTGTAAAATATAGGAGCTCACTTCTAATTGAAAGTTATTGGTGTGCACTTGATGTTAAATCTTTGTCAATTTGTAATGACCTCCTATATTTTTTCATTAATTTTACATTGAAACCTGTTTAAATTAATGTTTCTATGTTTAATTAAAATTATTAAAATTGTTCTTCATACCATATACTAAAAAAATGTGTCATAACATGAATAAAACATGTCACAATAAACAAAGCGGGTCATACTTACAACATGATAACATAAGAAGATACCATACACTAGCATGATAACAAGTCATAAAAATATATAACATGGTCTAATATGTGTGATAATTTGCATGATCTATGAAGTCCAAAAAAATATAGAATAGATAATTGTCCGGATAAAAAGTGTATCATAAAAAGTGTTTCATAAAAACATAATGTAAAGGTGCCAAAAGACCTAATCTATCTGATTTGCAGTCCTCTTTACTCCACGCGAAGAGGACACATCTTGTGTGGCATCTTGAGAAGAAAATATGTACATTCTTAATTGAAATGGGTTCAAATTCTAGTTTGCAAATAAAAAAAAATATTTAGTACTTATTTAAAATTGTACCATGTGAGATAGGTGTCCCTCTGTGATAGGAGGAGATGCACTGTCATAGCTACCAAATGTGGCAATGGTCAAGTCCTATAATAGAATACACAAATTTAAAAAATTTGATAAAGATCATAATGAACCATGTATAAACGAAAATACTGACCTCAAAAGGTGATGTATGTACCTCCATCTAGCTTAGTCATATACTCCCACCAATACTCATGTTGCCATCCTCCTAAGATCATGGATACATAAACCTTGAGTCAAAATTATGCACCCATGAATTTTAAGAAGTACGCAAATTTAGAAGTACATAGTTTACACTATAATTTTTTGGAATAAATGCATATATATATCATACTTGACTACTAGCCAGTGTCAAAGATGAGTCTGGAGATATGCTTGTACAATGATGATCACATACTCCAATGGCCTACAATTACAAAATACAATGATGAATCAGAGTTGTAGATATAAGTTAGTAACCATACATATGCAAAAAAAAAATCTTGAAAAAGTACATACAGTACATATTTGAGGTTGAGCCTCACTACTAGAAGCATGGACATGTCTAAAATGACCAAAAGTTGAAGCACTCGAAAACAAACTATATTGAGGCCTAAATGGAATAGTATAATCCATCCCTATTCGTAAAACCAACATACATTATTATACGTGAATTGAAGTTGAAGTTAATAACAATGTGTACATAAAAATAGTAAAAAGTAATTTTCTTGAAAAGTTCATACCTGAGGTATTTGAGGTTGTGCCTCACTGGTGGATGGATCAAGACCTGTAGAAGCATCTAGTTGTGTAACTGATGACAATCCCTACAAAATTAGACAAAAAGAATATATGAGCACATGATATTAAATTTGAGTTCTAATGTACAATATTTTAGTGTAATTCAAAGTGAATATCGTATGAGGGATGCTAATGTCTAAAGGTCTCAAAAAAAAAATACTTTCTCCTAGGATGGACAATATCATCCACCCTTTATTAATTTAAAATCAACATACATTAATATCATTAATACAATTATGCATATGTAGAAAGTAAATAATAATGTACTTTATAAATTTTAATTAATTTTTACCTGTTGCTCTTGATTATCTCCCTCCCCACAAACAAGGTCAACAAATGATGACACGTCAATATCATCACTAGCACCATAATGAGCAGCATACGCCTTATCATCAAAATCACCACCCTCGACATCATGGGCATCTAGTGTTGTATTTGCATCACTTTGGGGGCCTCTGTATATACCCCCACAACTAGTACAAATGTGTCCAAGGGGATGGATATCCTGCACCTGCATCCATTGGTCTACTAAATCGCTCAAAAGGGAACTCAATGAACTAAGAGAAGATAAAGCTACTCGACAATGGAAAGGCATTGGAATAACTAGAGTAGGATGAGGAACAAGAGACCAAGGACATCAACAATTCCTTGTATTATCACTCAGCTTTGCCCTAGGCCTATCCCGAGGCATCCCTCCACCGACCCCTTGAAATGGTTTTGTATCAAAATAATTGGATTTCAAACCCAATTCAAACTATGCCCATAATTTCCTAAGAAAGTACATGGGCACTTCATGATTAGTGTGTGGTGGATGGTCAAGTACCATCCACCACCACTCCCAAAAATGCTCTAATATGCAGGGGTATGTGCACCATTTAATAGATATATGAGGCTTCTTGTCACTTATATCTTCACCCGTCTTCGGGTTCTTAAAATATCTTCTTAAGTGTCCTTTATTTATTTTCAGTACATGGACCTATTTATAAGATAGACCATCATAATAGAAGGCATGCATATTTTTCTTCCATGCTCTAAAGCTATCTATTTCATGGTCTAAGTGCTCTATAGACTATACAATTCCTTTCATGCTATATGTGAGGCAAAGTAGCTTGGGGGGTGGGGTTCTCACACCTAAGAATTTGTATGTCTCGCATGAGGTCACAGAGGTTACTCCTCATGCTCTCTCGCAACTCCTTTGGGGTAGGTGGTGGACAAGGACTAGGTGGTCATAGATGTGAGGGTGGAGGTGGAGGGGGCGAGGGTGGGGGTGGGGGTGGGGGTGGGTCCTCACCAAATATGTCATCCATGAAACATAATTTGTATATATGTATACAACATAAAAATTTACAAAATTACTATTTAATTATAAAAAACTAAAACATATAAATCTAATTACATGTCTTTAAAACTATTTAAACATCTTAACTTTACATGTCATAGTTAGGGTAAGGGTTTACAATTATGTAATGGAAATCTATTTTTTCATCTAGGTTGGTACTAATGCTTAGTGCTAGGGTTAGGGTTTAGGTTATGATTAGTGTTTAAGAATTAAGTTTATGATTCAAGTTAGTAGTATAGTCAGTGTTATGATTATGCTTAGACTTTGGTTCTAAAGTGTTAGGGTTTATATATTATATTTTAATGTTTATGTGTTTATATTATGTTTTCAGTTTATTTGCACAAATTTTTCTTTTGTTTATATAAATGTTTCATAAAGTATTGAAATAAAATGAAATGAATTAATTGATATTTAAATAAACATTTATAATTAGCATGTCAAAATTGCATTTACACAATTCAAATTATGATCAAGATTCTATCAACCTTGTAAATTATATATATTTAATTTTAAACCTAATATCAAGTGGGTAGATCATCCATAATGGATGAGAGATTCACCATTTAAATAGTACATATTATGACTTTTGATAAACTCATGGATGTCAACCTTAAAGCTTACAATATGTATTATAGCATTTGATGATGACAATGACTAGGAATAGTTAAAAATAGACATTTTTTTGGATTAAGGTAAAAATAAGTTTTATAAGGAGATCCAAAACCACAAATATAAACTAAAAACTTTGAATGATAACTCTAAATTAACAAAATGAACACAAAATTATATAACCCTAGAAATATAAATAACTCAAGCACGTAACTTAAAACCCCTTTAAAACATTGTATTAAACCATTGTATCAAATTCATTCTTAGTTTAGATAAATACTTATGTTTAGTGTTAGGGTTAGGGTCTAGGTTATGATTAGGATAACATTTAAGATTCTAATTTGAGTTAGCAGTATAGTTAGTGTTATGATTGTGCTCAGACTTTTGATTATAAAGTGTTAGGGTGTATATTATATTTTGGGTTATGGTTACACTTGATATATGGATTAGGGTTTTAGTTAGGGTTTAAATAAAAAATGTTGATCCTAAATGTTGAATCCCATTTTACTAACCAATAGTCCTAAATACTAAATCTAAATCTAAAACACTAAACTCTAAATCCTATTAGGTAAAAACAATCCTAAATAATGAACCCTAATTATAAATGTTAAACATGAACCCTAATTGTAAATGCTAAGTCATAATTGTAACATTAATTATAAGAGTTAAACCCTTATAATCCTAAATGTTAAACCCTAACCCTTTAATACTAAATGTTAAACTCTAATCTCAATTTTTTTTAAATCCTAATCGTAACCCTATCCCTAAATCCTAACCCTAGGTAATTATAATCTAAAATTGAATACAATCTATGATACTAAATATTATATGTTAAACACTAAACCTTAATTAATGTCGAAAGACATTCTACAATGACAAAATGGGTGGAGTGGGATGGTGTGAGCGTGTTAATGTTAACTTGTATTCTTCTAGGTTAAATTTGACAACCATCTACATGTCAAAAGTTTAAATCTTATTATAAATAAAATATACTTTTAAAAATAATTTAATAAATACCATATAAAATATTTGTTTAAGTTATAATATTTGGAACTTAAATCCTTTTAGGGTTAGGATTTAAAAGTATGGAACTCAACATTTACAAAATTAGGTTTTCCTAGATTGAGCATTAATATATGTTGGTTAAGATCTAGGATTTTACATTTTTTATTAAAGTTTTTCCATTTAGAATTAAGGTTACAACTTAGCATTTAGGATAAGAGTTAGGCTCACATTTAATATTATGATCTAGCATTTAGTATTAGGGTTGTGGTTTAACATTTGAAATATAATTTTAGCATTTTTAATTAGGGATAGAATAATGGTTCGTTGTTAACAACTATGGTTTAGTATTTAGAGTTAGCACAAGTTGTTTGCATTTACAATCACCATTTACTATTTTGGAATGCTATTTTATATAGTTAGGGTTTAAATGGATTAGGGTTAAGTTTAGGGTATGGAAATTTACATCAACTTAAAGTCTTTAGTGTTTAAACTAATATGTAGGAGCTCAAGGACAACATGATATGAGGGTACTCGCAAGAAGTTGGGTCGCAATTCTACGGAAGTCAAATCCATAGAATTGTACTTCTCAAAAATGGGTACCCAAGCTGCGATTCAAAAATCGAGTACCCAATATTTGAAAAGCAAATTGAGTGCCTGAACTACTTAAAAAATTGGGCACTCCATATTTTTACAAATCGGGTACCCGATTTGTAAAAGTTACAAATACCCATTTTAAAGCGTTTTGGGGTCATTTCCACCATTTGGAAAATGGGAGCCTGATTTGAGAGCGATACAAGAGCCCATTTTTTACCTCTACTAACTGCCCCCTGCTGTTATTTTCCAACATACCAGGTATTTTAATCGGGTACCCGATTTGTAAAAGTTACAAATACCCATTTTAAAGCGTTTTGGGGTCATTTTCACCATTTGGAAAATGGGAGCCCGATTTGAGAGCGATACGAGAGCCCATTTTTACCTCTACTAACTGCCTCCTGCTGTTATTTTCCAACATACCAGGTATTTTAATTTTTTTTGTACTATTTTACTTAATTATTTTTAGTTTTACATTTTATTTGTACGTTGATTTATTGTTTTTTTTCTAGTTTTAATATATTTAAAATTGTAAATTTACATTGTTAATGAGTATTATCTTTAGATTATTGTATCTATTAATTTAAATATTAGTTTTGTAGATGTTCATTTAAAAATTATTATATTTTGAAATGTATTTAATTTATGTATTTATTACAATGTTGAATGATTAGATTACATGTAAATTCATTGTTTAAACATGTAATTACAAATAAATATTGATTTCAAATAACTAGTGATTAATTATCTAGATTAGTTTGTAAAACATATAACAAAGAAAGTATTTGAACTAACTATAACCTCGACCCAACCATATAGTTATGTACACTAAAACCCTAAACATATAACTAAGTATTTAATTACGTAACACCCCACCAAGGGATCCAAACACAAAACTTAGTATTTAATGATTTTACTTATTGTATTGTACTTTTTTTCATGGATCGAAAATGGATGATGTAAACTATTTTATAAATGTATATTCTTTCAGCCTTTCATACCCTGTGACATGTACAGTGGATGATTGTGCATTCTGAATTAATTTGCCAAGTGGCATTCAGAACAAATGTATATTATTTAAATGGATTGAACTCAAGTAGTTATTCTTTCATGTGGATGTGCTATTTATTTTACTTCTAGTACTTATAATTATTTAAAAATGAAATGTAAATGTGCTCGTTAAGGAATCATTAAGGAATGTAATCTCTTATGTTTTTTATGTAAATTATTATACATGTTATTGTTTTCTTAGTAAAACTTTAGATTAGTTCTTTGGATCCCTTGGTTGGGCGTCATTTAGGATTAACCTATAATCCCAATTTAAACCAAAACTCTAATCATAACGCTTACTATCATCCTAACCATAATCTTAATTTGCTAAAACCTACACACTAATATGTAAATTATTGAATAACTATCCTAAGAACCAAGTACTAATTATAAGTGTCAAACCATAATCATAAGCTTAAATGATAAACTATTATCCTAGAGGAGCATCATATCTACATCTACATGTCATATGAATCTAAAAACATTTATATATCTAATTACATCATTTATTGCATAGGAAGGATTTAAAATTTTTATTATATTATCCATGCATATCATATCAAAAGAATCATATAGAGACATGTCATTTACTAAATCCATCATAGATAATCAAGAAGGGTACTTAGGTTAATTTATATATAACATGATATTATAAGAAAAGAAAAACACCATATAGGAGCATCTCACGTATAAACTAGAAAAATTTATCATGACACATGTAATGAGATCAAATAATATTTGTAATCACCGCATATACTATCAATGTATGGGGATGATATAATCAAAATATCGAAAATGAGTGATATTGGAGCATTATCAATATCAAGGTCTCAAAATGATACAAAGACAATGATCATAAAAAAATTAGAAGAGAAGAAGGAATTAGGCATCTATTAAAATAACCCTCCCTTGCCATCAAGAGGTGGAGGTGGAATATTAGTGCGAGTAGGAGGGACTACACCCTTGGATGCCTAAGAATATATAGAGAAGTGAATAACTTGTCTTTCCACTAGAATAGTTGTTGAGTATTCATCATAATAGTAAGCCTCTCTAGAGTTATGATAAGTGGCCTCACCCTGTGTAATCCTCAAATGAGAAGTTAGCTCTGCAATCTGCCTGTCATGATCAATTATCATGCTAGCTCAGATGACCACCTATGTCTAGACTATCACCTGGTACTGTGCTACTCTCAATATTCTCTAGAGTTTTAATATTTATTTTATGGGGATGTGTACCCAAGGGAGACATAAGGGGTATTTTAATATATGTTTTATATACTACACATCTTTTATCCCACATTGTCCATATGAGTTGAGTGGACCCTTGGAAATAGAATAAAAGGAAGCATTTGTGGCTTCATTAGCTAGGTTGAATATGAGAAGAAATTGGTGTGTGAGTTGCAGCTCCGTTCTTGGCATTTGAGGACATCTATCCTCTCTTCTAACATTCTAGACGTCATTCCCTTGGGGTTTGGCCTTTGGAATTCTTTGTTATTGGCTTCATTATTAGGCAATTTAGTTGCATTTTCAGCTACAGGCAGATTTGGTATTTTGCTCATATCTTCTTCACTACTGTTCCGACACTTATACCGCTTTGAGGGAATGATATTACGAAGATAGTGGACCGATTGAAGGACAAAGCACTGTAGCAGCAAGTTCGAAAGCATGGGCTGGAGTATTATGTCAATACTGCTGAAGTAATTAGCGAGTTGATAAATTTGCCATGTATTTGGTTTTATGAATTCTGAAAATAACATTTTATTAGCAACAGTTCATTTCCACTTTGAATATTATTGTAGTTTCTTTCTTGTTTATTATTTATGATACCAATTCCATGCACAAAACACAACAAACAAATAAACGTTTGATTTCTGGAGTTATAAGGGGTTTAAAACATTAAACGAAGAAATAAGAGGTTGAATGCAAACTGTTTGACAAAATTCCTTTTAGCAAATTGGTTTAGTTTTTTGGGACATGCCCATTACAGTGGTATCAGAGCTATAAGTCCTACCATCCTGTGGAGGTCTTATAGGAAATTTGGAACATCCAGATAGAGGGGAAAGTGTTTGACGAAATGTCAAAACACTAAAATTAGAAATAAAAAAAACATAGGCTAAGCATTTATGTTTGAGCATGCGACAGTGGCCTTATAATTTTTGCGATACCAGAGCAAGACAAAATAGGATTTCAGACTTGCAAAGAAAACAGTCTAGTACATCTATACAAGGGGACATTGAATCCAGCCATACAGACACAGAGGACATATTCTTTGATCAGGACAACAATATGGGTGATCGAGATGACAGGAATACAAGATTAGGCGGAGGCGGGAATGCCAGTCCAGATCAGGGGGATGTAATGTTTAGACAATTACTGGATACATTAGAGCAGGGGCAATGTATGCAGCAGGAGCAAAATAGGTGAATGGACATGATGTTGCAGCTCATGGCTAGACAGATGGGTGTCAATATTAATCCAGGTGATGCCAACAACAGAAACAATAACAATGAGGGAAACAATAACCATGGAGGCCAAGACAACAACAATGGTCCTGAGAATAACATTAATGGTAATAATGGACATGGCAACAATGGGAATGAGGCTGATAACTTTAGACACGTTGCACGCCTAGCGCGGACTGCGAGCTCGAGACCTCTTCTACCCACCTTCCCACCCAGAGATCCGGTTCAACCAGTAAACAAACTGCAGATTATCGAGTTACAGGTTTAGTTTAGGAGGGACTGGGAGGCTAGTGGACCGGAGTTTCAGGCAGATATTTCCCTCAGAGATTATATGGACTTGACGATGAGACACATGCCTAGAGCAGGAGGGAGGAATCAAAACTTTGAGCTGAGAAAGAAAGTTGAAAAACTTTCCTTACCTTATTATGATGCTTCAGGGAAGATGACTGCACGAGCTTGGGTGCAGAAGGTAGATACATACTTGCAGCTAAATCTTATGCCTGAGGAGGAGACTATCAAGTATGCGGCTATGCACTTGGATGGTGTTGCAAATGAATGGTGGCATCATGGCATGGTGACTTTGGGGCATAATCAGATTACATCCTATGAGGAATTCACCGAAACATTGATTGAGAGATTTGACACTAGGGATCTCGAGTTACATTTCAAGGAACTAGCATAGTTAAAACAGTCAGGTTCTATGGATGCTTACATTGCCAAGTTCCAACGCTTTTCTGTACTTGTTACTAATATCTCTCCTAGGAGATTGGTGGTGTTATTCTGTGATGGCCTTGCTGATCCATTACGAGGTTGGGTGAAGGGACATGATCCACTCACCTTAGCTGAAGCAACTAAAAAGGCACGAGATTTAGCCCCTTCGGTATACAAAGGAAAAAACCATTCAACAGATTCTTCCTACCACAAGGACAAAGACAAAAAATTGTTTCAAAAAGAGTATAGCAAACCCAAGAAGGATCAAAAGGACTAGACAATGAAATCTTGAATGAACTTTGAAAGAAGTTGTGCTTCCATTGTAGATAGCCTTGGGACTTATCTCATAAATGTTCTCTCAAGGCTAAGGCAAATCAAATGGAGTATTTTTCAGCAGAAGATTCAGAGTCAGAGGGGGAGGATCAGCACTCCGATTCAGATGAGGGTAACACTATAGAGGAGAGCAGCATTCCTAAGGATGATAGATCATTGGCATGCTTGACAGGGGCCCAAAAGGCAATCACATTTAAGGTATCCCTAGATGTCCCAAAAAACTAAACCAATTCGCTGAAAGAAATTTTGTCAAACAGTTTGCATTCAACCTCTTATTTCTCCGTTTAATGTTTTAAACCCCTTATAACTCCAGAATTCAAACGTTTATTTGTTTGTTGTGTTTTGTGCATGGAATTGGTATCATACAACATAAACAAGAAAGAAACTACAATAATATGCAAAGTGGAAATGAACTGCTGCTAATAAAATGTTATTTTTAGAATTCATAAAACCAAATACATGGCAGATTTATCAACTCACTAATTACTTTAGCAGTATTGACATAATACTCTAGTCCATGCTTTCGAACTTGCTGCTACAGTGCTTTGTCCTTCAATCAGTCCACTACCTTCATAATATCATTCCCTCAAAGCAGCATAAGTGTCGGAATAGTAGTGAAGAAGATATGAGCAAAATACCAAATCTGCCTGTAGCTGGAAATGCAACTAAATTGCCTGATAATGAAGCCAATAACAAAGAATTCCAAAGGCCAAACCCCAAGGGAATGACGTCTAGAATGTTACAAGAGAGGATAGACATCCTCAAATGCCAAGAACGGAGCTACAACTCACACACCAATTTCTTCTCATATTCAACCTGGCTAATGAAGCCACAAATGCTTCCTTTTATTCTATTTCCAAGGGTCCGCTCAACTCATATGGGCAATGTGGGATAAAATATGTGCAGTATATAAAACATATATTAAAATACCCCTTATGTCTCCCTTAGGTACACATCCCCATAAAATAAATATTAAAGTAACACTTTAATATTTTACAATTAAATTAGACATTACTTTAATAAAACTTCAGGCATTAAAATGTATTAGCAATCGGACTCCGAATAATGCAAGTGATAGCTCATCGGAAAGCTCTCACCGAGGAGTATCAAATCCAATCACCAAAATTGACCTGCACTATGTCTTGCTGACTTACTAAAAATAGTAAGTATGCCTGAAACTGAATAAATCAACTTCATTTTGGCCCAAACTGGAAATGACTAGGCCAAAACACTCCAGGATCCCATTAAACCCTTTGTTAGCCCTTGGGATCATGTAGAACAAGGCTAACACACACACACTTGGTCAACTGCTAAAATGGGGACATTACAAGAGTCCCCTAATGACATCTTCTTATGTGGGCTCTCATTTGGCTTCCTGCTCCAGAGGCCCATGATAAAACATCAATAATTTAATATAAAAAATCAATTTTAAAAAAGGGGCATTGATTAATTAATTAATCCTAACATAATTAATCAAATCAAGTTTTAAAATCCTATGGCTAGAATTATTAATTAAATGAATTAATTAAAATGATCAATTATCCATATCATCACTAATGGAAAATGAATTAATTCCCACCAATAAAGCTTAATCATGTATTGATCAATCCAGGATTCAACCTCCACCACTCATGGAGAATGAATCCAAACCATTGAGCTCCCAGAGATTTCTATAAATGTGCCATCAACTAAAGCTTTTGAGATATCTACATTTTTTGTAACAAGGTTATGCAAATCATTCTAGATGATTTGCAAGTGCTTCTGAGTGAATTATGGGCATTTGAGAGCTAATCCATATTACAAGATCATAATCTCATTACACTTTATAGCTTTCTAGCATCATGTAGGGTTTATTTAGTGTGAATTGAGTTCATGATTACATCCATTTTATGATTACATGTGCCTAATTTACAAAATATTAAACCTTGACATTAAGTTTTAAATTCTAATTATGTCAAGTCTAACCCTTATCCTAAACCTTTATATCCTAAATTCTTAACCCTTAGACTAACTAAGTTATCCTAAACGCTAAACCTTTATCCTAAAAATAATCATAAATGCTAAGCCCTTCTCCTAATTCTAAATAAAAATATTAAGCTTAAATGCTAAACCCTAATCTTGACCTTAACTATGATTTACATGTATAAGGTTAGGGTTTAACATTTAACATTTAAGATTAGGATCTAGTATTAGGATTTGTATTCAATTCTAGAATATAAATAGGATCTAAGTATTATAATTTAGATTTTATAAGTATATTTAGATTTATGATTAAGGTTTATAATTAAGATTTATGATTAAGGTTTATAATTAAGGTTTATATCTAGCAACTCATTAAAACACCTTAAGAAGTTTAATGATAATTTATGAAGTTGCTTCCACCTACAAATCAGAATTACGAAAATATATTTTATTAATTTTAAAACTATTGAGGCTTATGTTTGGATGAGCCAAGAGTAGTTCGCAGGTGGAAGACAAGTAAGCATCCAAAAGTAATTATAAAAGATGTGATCAAGTAATATAATACAAAGTTTTCTAATAGTAAAAAGACTTTGGTCATAATTAGAAAATGCAATTAATATAACACATTCCAACATAGAGATTTAGAGGGAAGAAATGTTCTATTAGCTCAAAATTCATAACAATTGTTAAATGATAAGTTAAGATTTAAATCACTAAAGAAGATAAATTATAAGTTTAAGTATTATGATTAGAATTAGGATTATGACTAGAATTAGGATTATTATGGTTAGGGATAGGGTTCATGTATTAGAATTAGGATCTAGACTTATAACTTTTGCATTAACGGATAATATTTAGGATGAACTATAATCATAAATATAAAACAAATCATAATTCTATCTCTAAGCTTTCATTCTAATTGTAACATTAACTCTCATCCTAACACCATCTATTATATATCCTTTAAACAATAGCACCATAATAAATATCTAAAACCTAAATATAATTCTAACTCGAAAACTATAATCCTAGGTAAACCCTAACATTAGTCATAATCATTATAATAATCTTAATCTTAGCCATCATGAAAATCCTAAACATAACATAACTCTAAAGCATAACCTTGCCATAATCAGATTAACTTTGTTTGATCCTAAGATGAACATATAATCCATAATGAGAATACAATTTCCTAGTGTCACAAAATAAGTGTACATAAAAATTGATCTAGCTGCTTGAATATAGAAAAGGGAAACAATTTTGAGGAAAACAACCCTAAAACAAACAACACATTAGAAGTTGCATTCTTAGTCCCCCTGCCAATTTCTTCATACTTTCCTTCCATAATCTTAATCATCCTCATTTTTATCTCATCTTATCCTTATATTTCCTAATGATTTTGTGCATTTCCTCACAAGTTTAGTAGGCCAAATAAATGAATAAATAGTATTGAATAACAAATCTTATAGGAGTATCAAAATATATTTTCTCTTTCTATACTTGGTCAGTTAGGGGTCTAGGACAGAAACATATAACTGTTAATTATAAAATATAACTCTAGCATTCAATATAAAATATTAATCATAAAAAAATGACTACAATATATTTCATAAAGTAAATCCATTTAGGATCTAGATCATAATCTAACAAAACAATGGTTAAACTATTGGGCACTTTCACATCCTTTTCCTTAATATCAAAAACATGTTCCCAAGTGCATAGATAAAACAAGTTTGTATCTAACATTAAAACCAGATTTATATAGTTGATTTATTAATATAGTCTTTTGAAGTATTATTTTATGATTAGACTTAAATTTGGTATAATGTTCAATTGGCCTTAAATTTAAAGTTTACTTGCTTGTGTTTAACTTTATTTATTTAATTGATCTGGTTTTAAAGATCTGTGCATTTATATAATTGATATTTTAGATTTAAATTTTATTAAATAGTAATTATATAATTTTTTATGTTGTTTTAACATATATGTAGATTATATTTGATGGACCTGCTGCCACCCCCTCCCCCTCCCCCACCCCTACCTCCACCCCCTCCATCTCCACCTCCACCTCCACCCCCACCTCCATGACCACCTAGTCCTCCTCCACCACCCACCACAAATGATCTATGAGAGACCATGAGGCATAACCTTAACAAACTCACATGAGATATTTAGGCTATCAGACGTGAATCACACCCCCCTCCTCACCTACTACGCCTTGCAGATAGCATGCAAGGTGTCATTCACGCCATACAACATCTAGATTGTGAGGTTGATTCATTTAGATTATGGAGGCAAAACATGTGTGCCTTCTACTTTGATGGCTTATCATATAGACAGGTCCATAACCTCAAAATAGGTAAAGGGCATTTTCAAAGATATTTTATAAACCCTAAGAGGGGTGAGGAGATTAATGAGAATAAGCCTCATATTTCTATTAGATGGTGCACACATCCACTCATAGCAGCACACTTTTGGGAGCAGTGGTGGATGATATTTGACCATCCACCACATGCTAATCATGAGGTGCCCATGTACTTCCTTAGGAAGCTATGGGCTGAGTTTGAATTGGGTTTGAAACCCAATTATTTTGATATCAAATAATTTTAGGGGGTTGGTGGAGGGATGCCTCAGGATAGGCCTGGGGCAAAGCTGAGTGATAGAATGAGAAACCGCAGGTGACCTTAGCCCCGTGTACCTCTTCCAGTACCTGTTGTACCAGCATCGAGTAGTTTCATCTACTCTTACCTCTTTGAGTGCCCTTTCAGGCAATTTACTACAATAGTGGATGCAAGCAACACATTCTCGTCCACTTGGGACATATTTGTATAGCTGTGGAGGCATATGTGGAGGCCTCGAGTGTGATGTTTATGCAGCACACAATGACCATTATGTTGAGGGTGCTGATTTTGATGATGACATATACGCTGCCCACAGTGATGGTAGTGATGAGATTGATGTGTCATCATTTGTTGACCTCATGCAGGGAGAGCCTAGAGACAGTCAAAAGCAGTAGGTAAAATTTTAATTAAAATTTAAATATAAAGTACATAATTATTTACTTTCTACATACATGTGTAATTGTATTAACAATATTAATTTGGATTTTTGAAATAATAGAGGACGGATGATATTGTTCCTCCTAGGAGGCAGTATAGTCTTTTTCGAGACCTGCAGATGTTGGCGTCGCTCATACAGTATACACTTTGAATTACACTATAAAAATGTACATTCGAACTTGAATTTAATAACATGTGCTCATATGTTCTTTTTATCTGATTTTGTAGGGATTGTCCAGTGCTACACAGTTTTATGTTAGTAGAGGTCCTAATCCAGTTACCACTAAGGCATAGCCTCAAATACATACGGTATGAACTTTTGACTGAAGACAAATAATTTGTACTATTTTATGTATGTACATTGTTATTAACTTATAATCTAAACAATTTTGACTCACGTATATATTTTATGTGTTTTGATTTTACAAACAAGAGATGGATCGTACTCATCCATATAGGCCTCGATATAGTCTATTTTCGACTCCATCATTTGATCATCATGCTAGCATACCTCTTGACACATTTGTGATAGTGGCAACTACTCAGGTATGATATATATACATGTTTCTATAGTGTATAAAAATGTAGTGTACAAATTATGTACTTTATAATTATTCATGTATATATAATTTTGGCTCAGCGCTTATGTATCCATAATTTTAGGACTATGTCGCCATGAGTGTTGCTGAGAGTATGGGACTTAGCCAGATGAAGGTACCTACATCATCCTTTGAGGTCAGTATTGTGATTTATTTACATACATAGTTCATTAAATGCTCTTTATGAAATTTTAAAAATGTGTGTATTGTAAATTACAGGACCTCACCACTATTGCATTTGGTAGCTTTCCTAGTGCACCTCCTCTCGTCACAGAGGATGATCCATCTACCTCATAGTGTGTCCCACATGATGAGACAACTCATATTATACATGATGATCCATTAGAGTCCTCTTCGCATGGAGTAAAGAGGACATTCAATCAGATAGATTAGGTCTTGGTGGCACCTTTAGATTGTGTTTTTATGGCACATATTGTTTATTTTGATACACTTTGTATTAGGATAGTTAATTGTATTATATGTATTTTTTGACTTCATAGATCATGTTATGACATGTTAGACCATGTACTATTTTTTTACAACTTCTTATCATGCTAGTGTATGTAGTATATATTATTATGCTTCATCATGTTTTAAGTACTCAAACCATTTTCTTTGTTGCGACATATTTTATTCATGAACATATGACACATTTTGTAAGTATAAATGCTACATGAACAATAATTTTAACTATTTATAGAGCATTAGTACTGATATCAAAAAGATTATTGGATAAATATCACATCAAATTTATGCATTGAGATTCATACAAATAAATTTGACCTACTAAATTATAAATATTTTTCATCCTAAAAATTCAAATTTATAAAATTTAGGTAAAGATTGAAGTTTTTTGTTATGAAATGATAGATGATACCCTTCCTTTCACATATTTTCTCATCAAGGCTATGTACGTATGTTCATTCGATTATGTACCTAGGAAAGTCATGTACCTAGATGGTTCCTTGTAACTTTGACTTAGGTTTTCTTACATCCCAAGTAATTAAATAACCAATCAAGGTAGTTTTAATGTGTCCTAATTGGTTCTAATATATTCTAAGGCTTTGTAATGGGTCTTGGGGCCACTTACAATCCATTATGATCCATTATGATACATTAGAATCATTAACATCCCATTTGTGTGTCCTATTATAGTTAATGTGTTCTAAGGGATCCTAATAGACCCTAAGATGTCCAAGGACTACTAAGAACCCATTATGACCCTTTTCTTCTTATGAGTCCTAATGGCCCCTAATGGATTATAAGGGTTCCTAATGGGTCCTAAAAGGTCATGGGACCACTTAAAACACATTAGAATCCCTTAAGACACATTAGGACCCATTAGGGCATGTTATAACCCATTAGTGTGTCTTAAATGCCCCTTAAGATTATCTAAGAGGCATTAATGAATTTTAATATGTTTTAAATGGTCATAATGTGCACCCTAAACAATATTAATGGGTTTTCAAACCACATAGGACCAATCATGATCCATTGTGAGGTATTAGGACCACTTAGGACACATTACTATGTCTTGCAATGGTTAATGTGTTATAAGAGGTTTTAATGGGGTCTAATGGGTCCTAATGTGAGCAAGTGGATCCTAATGTGTCCTAATGAGACCTAATGTGTACTAATGGGTCCTAAAAATCCCTAATGTCCCCTTAGAACATATGACTCATTAAGGCACATTAGACCTTTAAATGGTGTCCTACAATGACTAATATGCTATAAAGGCTCATAATGGGTCATAATGGTTCTTAGGAGGTTGTAATTAGTCTCAAGGATTCCTAGAACCACTTAGGACCCATTAAAACTCCTTAGGAAAAAATAGGATTGAATAGGACACATTACAACCCTAAAGTGTATCCTCCGATGACTAATGTGTTCTAAGGGTTTATAAAGTGTGTTAATGGTATGAATGGATTCCAAGGAGTCATAATGGGTTCTAAGGTTTCTTATGACCACATATGACCCATCAAAACCTCTTGGAAATATTAGAATGTACTAGGAAACATTAAAAAAAATTACTTTTAGGACTTATAACCCTTTCTGATAAATTACAAGCACTTATAACCCTCCCCATATCCCTCCCTCCCTATCTCTCCCTCTCTTCCTCCTTCCCTCCCTCTCACTTAACATGGTTAACATGGTTAAACATACATGTCAATTATAAACATAACAATAGCATATAATCAATACAATGAGTAATGATCTTTAAATTATCATGTACAAGTGAAGGGTTATTAATTACAATCAATAGTAATTTGAAACTTCAAACAAACATTAATTTAAACATGCTTGAATGTAAAAGTAATGGAAAAAAATAGGAGGCCATTACTTAAGTTGAAAATTAATTTATAATATCAAGTGCACACCTTTAACTTTCAAATAGAAGTAAACTCTTGTTTTTAAATTTGTTTGTACAACATATTTCACAATATATGTAAGACAATGTCAATGATAAATATATAGAAGTGAACTCAAAATATAAAATTGGTTCAACACATCTCTTCAAATGAGGTCCTGTAAAATAAAATTGTAAAAGAAAAACACATGTTAATAAACACATAAATTAATGTGAGGTATTTGAACTATGTAAATATATGTGTAATTTGTATGTAATCACTATGTGGAATTGCACAAGATGTTGATGCTCGATCCAGTTTAACACTTAAATTTGCATAAATTGTAATTGAGACCTGAATAAGAGGAATATATATAAGTTCTCTAATTTGGTATTGACAATGCAAACATACATGTAATTAAATTATATAAGTACATATATAAAAATAACACAAGAAAGAAAAAACTTACATGTGTTTGATTTAAATGTAGTCATCCCACTTTACCATCTGCATCCTCTCTCTTTTGCAATGCATCTATGATTGTCTCGAGCTCATCCATTTAAATTGTCCATAATACCTTATTGGTGGGTCCCCCTTTGTATCTTTATAATTTGATTTTCGTTGCCACAACCAAATGAGAATAGTGTAAAATCTTCTTTTCGAATTGGTAGTCTTCAAATGTTGGTAAACCATTTCTTCTTGTTAGGTATCTATGTAGCTAGGTGCCAGCTACAACGACAGACCCAACTGGATACTCAAAACCATCATCGTCTACTTGACGACATATCAATTTTTTCTTAGGTTCCACACATCTAGCAAGCCAATACTTAGTCTGTTCATCATTATTACTAGGCACAATAACAACATAAACATGTCCTACAAGATAAAATAAAGTACAGAAACACTTTAATCACATGAGTACATATGCAAATTATATAAATTGAAGCATGAGATCACGACAAAATCTAATTAAATTGTTCATACTAGGTTCTATGAGGTCTAAAATACGATCATAGTCTTCTAATGCAAAAGTAACATTCTGGCCTTCATTTACTATATCATCAAGAAAATGCATGTCAATAGGTGCTAATGATTTTTGTTTCTAATCTTCAACCCATTCTGTATTCTCGCATTCTTCCCATTCACCTGCAAGACAAAATTGATAAAAACAAGCAAGCTCCCTAGTCCATATAGTCCAAGTGTTAGAATCTAAACTCCTAAATGAATGTCATTTAGCTTACCCACTAATTGTATCACAGTCATATCTTGAAAGGATATTCTTTTCTTCAACTAGGTAGAAGAAACGTTTGATTATAGAGTTTTGACTTGATCCCGTGTATAAATATTTGTTACACCAATCGACAATCTCATGTGCATTTTTGAATTTAGCTTTTTTCTCAAATTTTAATTGCTCTCTACTAAGGACTCTCTTCACACATGCACCAACACCATCATGTTCTCCTTTACCATGTCTAGTCTCAAAAAAACTCCACACATGTTGGATGTTAGTTTACCTATGTGTCCTACTCAACTAATAGAACATTCTAGCATTCTTGAATTGTCCTGTACAATTATCTGACCATATCCAATGTTGTGTCATTTGAATTTGTCTCTTTTTTAAATTATCATAAAAGACCTTGAAACAATATTAGACAAACTTATATGAATGAAGTTTATTATCACTCATATAAAAATGGTACTCTCTCAATATTTTTTGATCCTCCTTTGTACTATCAGGTGCATGCCTATAAACTATATGAACATAAATTGTTACTTGCATTGAATTGTAATATTCTGGTTGTACCTCTTCTTGCGGTACAAGTGTGTAGTTCTTTGCAAAGTCAACCACTGAAAATATAGTACCAATTGGAAATGTATTCTTACATATGCAAAATTATTCATCAAGCCATCTAGCATATTGAGAGTGTTTAGCATATTTTGGTATGATCACACTCTTAAACTCATCCATAAATGCATGACAACTAACTTTATCTGTAACTAGATCACACCTTCTTCCAATCTACCCATCTTTCAATGGATATTCAATAGTTTTGAATCTTTTTACCTCAACTAATTGTTGTCCAAAAGTAGTCAAAGCATTTTCATGCAAACATTCATCTAATAAAGAAAGATTGTCACACATATCACATGTACCAGAAAGACATGCATTGAAAAGAAAGTATTGATCATTAGGTGGCTTACAAAACAAACCTGATATGAAATCCTTTATAATTTGGGGTGGTATTTTTATACCACATTCCTGCAACATTTCTTTACTATGCATGGTACCACGTATAGATCGATATACACCATAATGGTAATGAAATTGAATATGAGTGTTACAACAACATGTGATTCTTTCCTTGTTAATACTTACATACCATGGTTTACACTTTTCAAAAAATCTTTGACTAATGGTAATATTTAATACCTTACCATCTACAAAAAATTTAAACAATTCAGTTTGAGTCATGTCCAAAAGGTGTTTAGGATGTGGATCATGTATTTTTGACCCAATTCTCAATTTAAGAACATCTCTTGAATTAGGTGATACTCTTGTATTATCATGCCAAAAATTTTCAATCAAACTTTTGACTTGACTAGTAAGTTTCATATCACATCTCAGGAGTCTACCACTAGAAGTCCATAAAATATTTGCCGGATCACATTCAAAGTTAACCCTTCTCTTTACAACTCTTTCTAAAGTATTACGATTTTCATTAAGATATCCACTTGTGTTGTTAATCAATCTTTTGTCAGATGTTGATTTGTTAACTAAAGCTATTGTTATTGCTCGTCATGCTGCATTCTTATCTTTAGACTGACTTCTCTTTTCGATAACATCAAAGGCACTAGCAATAGTGGACACAACTTGTTTTAAAGACTCATTTTTATTCTTGGGTTTTTCATACATTCCCAACCTTCTCATTACTTTTCGCATTTTAGACATTTTAATTAGTTGCAACATCAACTGATATTGAAACCCAAATTTCTTATTATAAAAAAAATGTCTATACAATCTATTAGCATGTGTCCTAATTTGTCTCAATGAAATCAATCCCTCGAGATTATCTAGCACATCATTAGGAATATGAAATTTATGTTCAGACACTTTACTATCATTCTGACATGTTTGTTCAGTAGTTGGTGTTTCTATGTCTACATTCATGCAATTTTTATTTTCAATTGACATTTCATTTTCACTGTTATTTGGGATTTGAATCTCATTTTCAATTTTTCTTGGTATTTCTTTCGGGGCATGCATTTCAATTGGAGTTTTTTGTGCATGATTGTTTGACAATTGCTTTTCATGAACAAAATCTAAATCATTTAAATTGTAACCTGCTTCTAAAAAATCACCAATTTCATTATGAGAGAAAATTCAAGGGTTTGGAGGCACACCTCTATTGAATGCATGATTAGAATGTGCACCTGAATTTTCTTGTATTAGGTTCTCTTCTTTGACCTCTTCATCCATCGTGGTACCCTCAATGTCTTTCTCCTTTGAAACATTGTTCAAGTCTCTAATTCTTTGTATTCTCTCTCGTTGACATCGTGCTTCATTCTTTTTATTTGCTGCAATCTCCTCATCTGTCAGAACTTTTTCTTTCTTCTTTCTTCATTGTTTTGATCCCATGTTTGCACCAATTTTGAATTTGAATCAGTAGCTTGCAAATTGTATAAGAAGATAAAAAAATAGAAAAACTATGATAGAATTCGCTATTGTAGATCAAAACTATTATTCAATCATTTCAATCATTGAAAGTTGGTCTGTGGGGTAGCTTTTGGGGCCCAACAGGTACCCGATTGTTTAAAAATTAGGTACCCAATTGTTAAACAATTGGGTACCTAATTTTTAAACAATCGGGTACCCACTTAGAAATCAAGTACCCAATTTTTAAATAATCAGTTACCTAATTCTTACAATGGTTGAAATGCAATCAGGCACCCAATTTTTGAATTACAAATCAGGTGCCTGATTCTTGAGACATGAGTGAGAATTTGGTATGGCATGCAAATTTTGCATTGGGTTTTGCCTTGGGGAAAGGCATGGCATAGGCTTGGTCCCACCAAGCCATGCCTTTATGATCCATTTTTTTCCTAAAGCATTTAATCAACAATTTTTGGTATTGTCATAATTTTTTTATAGTCGTCCCCATTGAACTTTTTGATGAAACAAAAATCCATTATAGGTCTTACTGTTATGATTTCAAAAATGTAAATTTTATAGTGTTATTAGTTTATTTGCTATTTTTCCATTATTTATTAATCAAAACTATTTCTTAAACGTTAAAAAGTGACATTCACTAAAACTTTAATAACATTTTTATTTTATAATTTTTCTTAAATTAATTTATGTCATCAATCTACATAAAATTCTTTTGAGTTTTTTTTTTTTTTTTGAAAAATGTGAGATTTTGATCAAATTATGTTGTCCATACACAAGAGCTTTTAAAATTTACCTTTATAGTCAATTAATAATTAATAAAAAATAAATTATTCAATAAAAAATTAAGAAAAAATATTGTCATCAATCTTAGGTGTATTAGGTAACTCTCTTTAAAAGCATTTGCAAAAATTCATTTATTTGTGTCAAATTATGGTGTTTGTACACGAGAGTGGTATGGTCTTGAAACATGCATTTTGAAAAAATAGTTTTTAAAGATTCATACCAAAAATATAATTTATCATATGGGTACACAAATAAATTACATATTCAAAAACTAGATTCCGAACACTAAAATTTTTATTTCTGAAATTTTTTTATATTCAATCTCTAAATGCCTCAAATTTTGACATCAATTGACAAAAAAATTCAAAAACAGGAAAAACACTTCCACTTTTTGGCCAAAAGTGAGACCCAACTTCTTGCACTGACCCATGAACACAAATTTTTACATTTTTTTGGTTTTTCAAATTTAGATTTATTTTGTGCGATGAACTTTATTTTTAATTTATTTGCCTAATTTGTTAATTTGTGTATTATTTTATTACATTTTACCTAACACTAATACTTATGTTTTCTACTTAAAAGTTTATATATTTTTAATTAAAATTGAACCTATAGTTTATGTTTTCAATACCAGTTGAAACTATGATTTTTGTTTTGTTTATAGTTTACCTATTATTAGTTTTATATACTTAATTTGTCAAAGAAAACAATGTTTAAATTAAATACAATGCAAATCTAGAATTAGAAATATAAAACTACTAATTGTGAAAAAAAAATAGACCAAATTTTAAAGTAGAAAACTAAAAACAATGAAATAATATAATATAAAACAAATTAAAATACCTATAAGAGTGAAAAAATCAACTTTGGGGGGTAGTTCGGTAGGATGTCAAAATTCAAGCTCCCATTTTCAAAAGTCACTATCACCAACACAAATGACAAAAAAATAAGATTTAAGTTTTTACAAATTGGGCACCCGATTTTTAAAATCGTGCACTTGTTATGGTTCAGGAGCTTGATCCATATTCAAAAATTGGGCACCCAATTTTTGAAATGGATCGGGCTCCCTAACCATAGCGGGTACCTGATTCTTAAAAGTTGGGTGCCCAATTCTGAAGATGTCTAATTCCACAAAAAGAACTTCTATAGAATTGAGACTCATCTTTTTGCACCCAAAAATAAAAAAATGCATTTTTTATTCCTTCATTTCATTACAAAATATATCTTAGGCAAAATTGTGATGCCAAATTGTGCATACCTATAAAAATATTGAAAGGTGGGATGTAAGAGTTTTAGAAGAAAGAATACAAAAGTCTCCTTTTCTATTTAGACAATAATAATTAAAGAGCTCTATTGATCTTGTACAATTTTTGCATGAATCCTCAAAGACGTTTGAATTGATACACCTTGCATAATCGTGCTAGAGAAGCCATCAAGACCTAGTAGTCCACTGTCATGCACATCGAAAATGAAGCCAATGGTAGAGAAAACAATGATCCAACATCAGCCCAATAATATTTTCAAACACTCAATTTTAGTAAGCTGTTGACTTTTATCAGATTTATAGAATATTTAATGTTCAAAATTTTCTATTAAATATATATAATTTTAGTTTTTGAACTCCTCCTTGTAATAGCACTTCTTATAAATTATGTATTTTTCAAGGAAAGTTCTGACCTTATTATATATGTCAAAAAAATTAGGGATGTGACTTTACATTTACCCCTCTATCCCTAAGCATCATGAAATGTGACCTATGAAGCTAATAAATAAATTGTAACACCCCGCCAAGGGATCCAAAAGAATTAACCTAAAGTTTTAACTAAGTTTGCCAAACATTTTTTTTTAAAAGAAAGAATAACATTCACGTCAAACACAAAGTAGCGAAAGTAATAACATATAATCATATAGAAGCAAACATAACATATTACATTCCCTAAGGATCCCAAGATGTTGAGTCACATTTAAATTTAATTAATACTAAGTCTAACAATTACCACATTCACATGAAAGAATAATTAAAAGTCCAAAGTCCATTTAAATAATATACATTTATTCTGAATGCCACTTGGCAATAAAATTTGGAATGCTCAATCATCCACTGTACATGTCACAGGGTATGAAAGGCTAAAAGAATATACAATAAAAACATATCTAAACATCATCCTTTTCGGATCCATGAAACAAAGTACAATATAATAAGTGAAATCATCCATCATAAAGATATAACCATCCATAATAATATGCAAGAATAGAATGAAATAAATGCAAACAAAGAACTCCAGCCACAACAGCAACAAATGGATCTTAATGGTAAGAGTGAAAAGCACTACCACCCAACCGCATGGTAACCCAAAAAGGCCCACTCCCACCATGCTAAGGAGATAGTCTCAAATCCCAAACAGGATATCAATCAAAATATCAAAAGTAAGCTCTAAGTCTAGGAAACCCTAAAAGCAATCTAACTCAAAGATTCTAAGCTAAAATCGACATCTAGACCCAGAGGCACACAAAGACACATAGGAAATCTATACTGCTAGTGGGCAAGTGTCATCACATGAATCCAACTCTAGGGTTACACGGCTAGTCTTTTAATCCTTCGGCACCCTAGTGACCCTATGCGACACTAGTATCCTTTCATACTGACAAGGCATACTAACGAGTCAACTCTAAGTTTATCTAGCTAGTCTTTTAATCCTCTGGCCTGTTAGTGACTTTCTGAAGTATCAATATCTTATTAATTCATTTTAAACCCATTTAATGAAATGTTATCACTTATTACACTACTTATAAAAGATTTACCCTAGCAGCCACTTTGGGTCTCGACCCCATTCCAAGCCACTTCCCAACTTAACATACAGATTACCTACCCTAGGCTCATAAAAGTACAAATCAAAGAATAAAATATTTCACCTCAGCCCTATACAAGTGAATCGAAAGCATTAGAAGATAATTTAAAATAACACATCCGTTCTCTATGAGCAACTATAAAGCATCCCCAAAAATACTAATCAAAGACTCAAAATGGTTAAGTCAAGTATGTCACATATTCACTTCAGCTTCACACAAGAACATTGGAAAGCAATAACGAACAATAAATACAAACTGATCACAGAGCATACCAAGCACATTACCATGGTTGAGTTTTAAAAGATCAAGATTGATTCATCACAAAACTAGAAACACATAACTCCCAAGCCTCTGGTAGATGTCCTAGAACTGGTCAACACTCTAGTCCACCCAAACCCAAAACATAATCAACATATAGACAACAGTGTAGGTTTCATAGTTTGGTTTGATTTTGAAAACATATTGTTCAATTAAATGTAAGGTTTAAGTTTTCATTTCAATGTAAGTTTCAAGTAGATAAAACCCACAATTCACCATTACGGTTAACCTATTCTTATATTTAAATAATTGCATAGTTACCCCTATTTGATTTTAAGTAAATTTTGCAAAATAATCAAAGGGTAATTATTTATTAAATTATTAGAATAGTAATAATTGATTATTTTATAAAATAATTTACCATTTTATTTAAACTAGTATTATTAAAACAATAATATGATAAATTTAAAACTTCATAATAAGCTCCCTCATTTTATTTTATTGATCGGTAATAAGATATATTTATTAATAATGAAAGAGAGTTACATATGCAGAGATAATATAATAACAGTATCCACGAGACCCCCTATACACCCAACCTTTACATCCATCATCAACTAAAATGATATCTACACACCTATAGCCCTTTACAATGCTCTATGATCATAGACTGCTTTTACAATAATAAACGTAATGTTCACATCACACTCAAAATGCTTTTAAATGAAACAGTGTATCAACTTTAAACAAAATAGAGCCTTCTCGATTCGGATTAACTAATACTAACTAATCCCTCCATTTTAACAAAAATGGCCCTTCAGAACAAAAAATAAGACTCCTCTTCAAAAACCCCTAGCCGCTAGTCTCAACCAGAACCAAAAATGCAAAACCAGCCAAAAAAGACTTACTCATCCTTTGCGCATTCTTCTCTCCGAGCGCTTCTTCCTGGGGATGATCATATTCAAAGCTACGCCTTGTTTCTTTATGTTGTGATCCAAAATTGCTACTTTAAGAGCATTCCAAGTTCCGCATTGGTCATTGATATAAGCCTCTTGATCCTTAAAACCTCGAGGCCAATTTACGAATGAAAAAACACCCTTCTCTCTGGCTTCCGCTTCATCTTCATAGCCCTCACTAAAGTCAAACGCCCAACTTGGGTGTGCCCACTCCAACATTGTCTCCATATTCGGGATGAGCGCCTCCTCATAAATTTGTTTCATAACCCAACTGACGATTTGCTCATGTTCTCCCACCTCTAAGCCCCATGCCATTGTCATGGCAGCAATGTCCACCTGTGTTTTCCATCTATGCTCGGCTTCATGGAAAAGCGGACCTAAGGTAGCTTGTAGAGCTTCCACCACCGCATCCGATCGACATATTAACATTCTCTTTAGCCTCTTATCCGCTACCCGGCCAAAAAGGGCTTTTTGCTGTCTATGGGTTTTGAATGTGAAAGTCGGCTCCATTTGCGCTTATTGCTATCAGTTAAAGCCAAGGTTAAACTACCCTTGCTAAAGGCGATTTACCCCTTAATAAACCTCCACCTTACAACTTATTCATACATAATTGTTGTGCCTTACTATTTTAATATCATTTTATTACTATTAAATTAAACTTTAATTAAAAATATTTAATAAATTATAACATTTTAATATTAAAGAAACTAGTTTTTTTTAAAATAAATAAATAAAATTTATTTAAATCACATTTTAAAACGTAACATATTTTATAAGTTTAATAAAAAAAATTAAAAAATTAAAAAAAAACACTTACCGTGTTTATTAACGCCTGCCGACCTGTCGCATATGCGACTGTCGCAGCACTTTGTTGTTGTCGTAGTAGAGGAAAACTACATCAACAACAGTACCTACTATCACAGCAACAGAGTCTATTACGTTAGCTGGCAGTGGGGGAAAAATAAGAGGAAGGGGAGGTGGGGATTGGTGGCCCTGTCTCCTTCCTTATATGTATATTTTTTAATAATTATTTTAAATTTTTTTTACAATTATAACAATTTATAACTTTTTCCATAAACGCTCCCCCCGTATAATAAATTTTCTCTCTCTTTTTTATAATTAATTTTTTTAATAAAAAATATCCAGCAATACCCTGACAGGGAAAATACGGCCAACCGGTCGAATTTTTTATTTCAATACAAAACCCTTCCTTGTTTAATTTTCACTTCTAAATCTACTGAAGGAGGATTGTGATGATATTTTAATGTTCCTGTATACAAAAAAAATCAACATGCATACCATAATTCCAAATTGAAATACTCATCACAAAGAATTATTTAGATAATCATATCATAGTCACGAAGAAGACAGGAAAAGAAATAGCGTAATTAACTATACGAATTTATCACAAGAATCTAGTTGGACTCTGATGCTAAATCACTATGCCCAAAAATATTTGTGAGAGAAATTTCTCCTCTCAAAACCTTCTCTCTTCCAAAAATTCCTTCTTCCAAAATTCGCGGTCCTTCGAAAATGAACCCTCAAATTGTGATATGGAATTCTCTCCTAAAATCGGGGCACTAATTGTGCGATCACCCGAGAGGACTCCTTGCTCAACAAACTTTAACTATTTATTATCTTTTCTTTATCTTTTTCATGCATGTTTATTGAATTATAAAATAACTTTATTTAAATTTCACTTGACTTTTCTTTTAATTAATTTATTAAATTTTAATCTCATTCATAATTTATGCAATCTTAAAACTTTTAATAAATTAATATCTTTTCACTTTTTAATTTATTTTTGAAACGTTAATTGATAAAGTATTTATTAACTTAAATAATAATAGTATTTAGCATTTATTAAAAAATGAACTCTAAATATATTATTATTAAATTAAATAAATATTATCACGTTCTAAAATTAAACTTATATCTTTTATCTTTAAATTTAATTTTTTTTATTTAATTGATTTCCCAATTAATTAAATATTAAAAATATCATAATAATTTTCCATTAAATTAAATCATTAATTTAATCTTTTAATTTGACTTAATTAATCAAAAAATCACCAAAGACCCATGACAAAATACAAAAACCCATCATAGAAAAACACATACAAGATCACAAGATCAAACTAAAGGGTTATACTCACAAATTTATGTCATACGATGCATTCAAAAGGTAAACATCTCAAATACTTGTCCTAATTTTCTAAGACAAATGGGTTTTAAAGGTTAGGATTTGGACTTAAGAGTTTATCTCCCCTCTCTTACCATTGAGATAATGCGATAGGGTATGCTCGTCCTGGTAATTCAGGAAAGTCGATACTGTAATGATCCCATCTTTTGGCCTTCACATTCTCCAAAGTCTAAGTGGAGCATAAGAAGAAATTAAATTAATTTCTTATAAAGTCATTCAATTAAAAATTAAAGGCGACTTTGTATTTAATTAATTTAATTATTAATTACAAGGGAGTAGCTTCTAGGGTATGTATTAATTATTAGAAGGATGGAAGCCTCTCATGATTTAATTAATTATTGCTAGGGAGAGATTTCTAGAGAATGCATTAATTATTGGAAGGAGGAAGCTTCTAGCTCTTGCAATGAATTAATGTTTTAGTTCCTTTCAGAAGGATGAAGAAAATGATAAATAGGGATGAAAGTCTCTTTGTTGAGCATGGGATTATTGTATCAGATGATTATGATTTGCATTTGATAAGAGCTTGGATGTGTGAATCACACTCTCTTCTTTTGGCAATAGAGGACGTTCATTCTCTGTTGTAACATTCTAGATGTCATTCCGTTAGGGTTTGGCCTTTGGAATACAACTCTTTGTAATTGATTGCAGCATTCTCAGCATTAATATAATTTTAGCCTTAGTTCAGCTTTTGGGCATTCCTGGGTGTCCATTACAGTGGTATCAGAGCTATTAGTCCTGCCATCCTGTGGAGTTCTTATAGAGAATTTGGAACAACGAGATAAAGGGAAAAGGGTCTGACAAAATGTATACTAGTCCAGATCAAGAAAATGCAATGCTTAGGTTACTTAGTTCATTAGAGGAGGGGCAACAGATGCAACATGAGCATAATAGGCGAATGGATATGATGTTGCAACTTATGGCTAGACAGATGGACATCAACATTGACGATTCGTATGTTGCTCTAGCGCAGAAGGTAGTTGATTCTTCAGATGGGATCGGGACACCACCAGGCTATGCTATTGGTGATAGTCAGGAGTCCACATATGAAGCTTTGTCAGAGGATGGAAATGCAACAATAATGGGATTAGGAGAATGCGAGGATACTATCCTATCAGCAACCACTTTTGTGTCCGTTGAACCATCCAACAAGGAGTTTAGCAGTATGCATGCAGTTGTAGATGTGTGATTTGATGATAGTACACCTATTATTGCTAATGAGGTGAGTGATATAGTGACATAGTCATATTATACTATTGATCAACAAAGTGTAGATGTTCACTTCTGCGATAGTACTATGTTTAACATGGATGCAACATTGTCTTATGACAATCTGATGTTTGAGGCTGATGTTGATCATTCACTTGAGTGGAGTTGGGCTCAGTTTTCACCATCTACAAAGATTCAGTTTTGTGTTGCAGCAGTTGGGAGGAAGAGGTTTCATAGATCTTCTATGGAGCCACCTTCTGTTGACATCCAAACTTATACTTCATCAACACAAGTTTTGGGAGCTAACTTGCAGGACATGTGGTTGGTCTTAATGATGTTCATCCATAGTTTGTTTAATGTCCATATGGATATCACATATTACTTCAGTTGGGATCCAGGTGGAGGTTGGAGTTCATTATGTTACTTAATTGCTTGAGGACAAGCAATTTCAAGGAGGGCAGATTTGTAATGATCCCATCTTTTGGCCTTCACGTTCTCCAAAGTCTAAGTGGAGAATAAGAAGAAATTAAATTAATTTCTTATAAAGTCATTCAATTAAAAATTAAAGGTGATTTTGTATTCAATTAATTTAATTATTAATTACAAGGGAGTAGCTTCTAGGGTATGTATTAATTATTAGAAGGACGGAAGCCTCTCATGATTTAATTAATTATTGCTAGGGAGAGATTTCTAGAGAATGCATTAATTATTGGAAGGAGGAAGCTTCTAGCTCTTACAATTAATTAATGTTTTAGTTCCTTTCAAAAGGATGAAGAAAATGATAAATAGGGCTGAAAGTATCTTTGTTGAGCATGGGATTATTGTATCGGATAATTATACCTTGCATTTGATAAGAGCTTGGATGTGTGAATCACACTCTTTTTTGGTAATAGGGGACGTTCATTCTCTGTTGTAACATTCTAGACGTCATTCCCTTAGGGTTTGGCCTTTGGAATACATCTCTTTGTACTTGATTGCAATATTTTTAGAATTAATATAATTTCAGCTTTGGTTCAGCTTTTGGGCATTCCTGGGTGTCCATTACAGATAACCAGTACCTGTAATCTGAATAAAATTCACACATACATGTACAAACACCCGATACATGTACAAACACATATATACTAAGCTAAATAGACAATGGCAAGAAGTGGTGCATCGTGTAGATTTCGACTAACAGGTGACTACGACTCCCTTCCTTAACCACATCAAAAACACCATACATAGAGTAAACATATACACACACCATACACATGCAGTATGGGGTAAGTATCCATAAGAAAACACATATGATAATCCATCTAACTAATCATCATAAAATAGCTAAAATCACGGTAATAATCATCATGCATACATGAAGTATAGAGTACCAAGTAATCTCATCATAAAATCAAGTGAATATAAAACAATATCTGATAATCTCAAAAGTAATGCTACTAGTCATCAAGCATAAAAGTGGCCTAAAAGAGTTTGACAATAATAAAAAATGTAAACTAGGGGTAGGCACTACATAAACCACCATTTTAGAGATTGTTATGAATAACCGACGTTGGTGAAAAGTCCACATCAAATTGACCATGAGTGGGTGTCTACAAAACATATTACACTGATGTGACTCTCCACATTGAGAGATGTCCAAACAAGGTGGTGCGTCCATGCTGAAATCCAAAATTTAGGATAGGTAAAGAGTATATATATTGATATTAATTAAATATATAGTTACAAGTCTGATACATATTATATATAAATTAATATAAGATAATATATTAATATAAATATTACATATTAATATAATACAACGAATTAGAGAACTATAAATATATATCTATAATAACATCAGTTAAATTAAAATGTCATTCTACATAAGCTACATACATTAACATAAACAACTATTAATGTAGCTATTACTATGCATAATGAAAGAAAAATGTACAAACAAATATATAAATATAAAACACATTCATAAGAAAATAATTGCAGACATACCTAAACATTGTTTTGACAAAGATCATTTTTTTTTGGTCGGTAATAAGTTTGTTTTTATTAATAATATAATAATATTTACATCAAGATTATAAGGTCCTTAATTCTATCTAGAGGACCAACATTTACAATATGATATGTTTATCCTTTACATCTAAAACACAAAAAGCCTTTTCATTAGGCTAGTTTACTTAAAAAGCATTTCCTTCCATTTTGAAAAACTCAACACCTAAACCTGTGGTCATTATGACCTCGACACTGCCAAAAAGATTTAATAGTGTCGATCCTCCAAAAAAATCCATATTTTGAAGTTGCTCATTCAAATCGAATTCTTCCATTTGCAGAGCCAAACATCCTTCTTTGTGCTGCCTCCCATTCCTACGGGTCTTCCTGCTTGTCAAAAAAATGGCTTTCCTGCTCAAACAAAAAGCGACATTGTTCTGCTATCTTCATGCACTCCCTGCCATCAAAAAAAACCTACCCTCTCACTTCGTTAGCCTTCAAAAAGGGATTTTCATTGGTCGCATCAAAATTCATAACTACCCTCCTTCACTCTAAACTCGGCGAAGATTTCTTGCCGATCTCTTTCTATTTGGGAAATCCATTGAGAAACTGGCCCCCTTCTTTTGGTCATGGTAGAACAAGATTACAGACTTAAGTCTATTCCATACATGGAGTCGCTCATTTGTGTAGGTTTCCTTGCCAATTTGCCCACATGGCAAATTTAGAAAGGGAAAATCCCCTTTTTCTATCCTTTCTTCCTCATCTTTGTAGCCTTCACTACATTCAAAGGCCCATCCAAGATGTGCCCGTTCTAGTAATGCTTCCAAATTCAGAATTAAGTCCTCTTCAAAGAGCGCCCTCATAACCCATGCCACAATTTGTTCATGTTCTCATCCATGTAGACCCCATGCCATTACTATCGCTACTATATCCACCTGAACCTTCTAACGGTGGTTAGCTTCATGAAAGAGAGGGCTCAACGTCTCTTGCATTGCTTGAATCGCTACATCAGAGGGGCATTTCACCATTTTCCTTAGACGATGATACGAAGAGTGGAAAAGCCATGTTTTCCATCTATTATCCACTTTAGGAGGAAGTTAAAAAAATTATTGTGAGCACTTTGGGAAAATCATGTATAAGACCCAAAGATTTAATATTTCCAAATACTCAATTTTAAATAAGCAACTATTAATGTATCTATTACTATGCATAATGGAAGAACAGTGTACAAACAAATATATAAATATTAAAAAAAAATCATAAAAACCAATTATTGACATACCCAGATTTGTTTTTGACAAAGATCATTACTTAAATGAAAACTAGAGAAATTTAAATAGACCAACATCACGGATGGATGGATGAAAGACAATGTATATCTATACAAAGAGTGGGGAAGCCACATTTTCCATCTATTATTTGCTTTAGGAGGAAGCCAAGAAATTTATTGTGAGCACTTTGAGAAAAGTGTGTATAAGACCCCAAAGCTCTTACAAATGAAAAGGTAGCAAATTATATAAACAATTGAGAAACTTCAATTTTTTTAAGTTGGAATATGCATAGCAATGAACATAAAATGGGAAAAAAAAAAAATTTAAAAAGGAGAACATGAGAGAATGGTGCAATTCATAAAATTGAAATACATATGTCCATTGAGGAGTTAAAAGAGTCACAAAGATCAAATTGGAAGGTATCAAGCAAGTCTAAAAGCAGAGATTAGGAGAAAATTTTGAAGGAAACAAGTGCCAACGTACCTTCACAGAGACTTTTAATGAAAGTTGAAAGCTTAGGCAGAAAGCTAAATAGGCAAAGATTATGCATACAATTAGAAAGTGAATCAATGAACGAATGACATCATGATAATGGGAAAAGTGGGGTTCACACATTTTTATCTAATAGCCGCTTTTGTCGTGACTATTCCTGAAAAAAATGTGAATAAGACCCCTAAAATTTGATTAATCAATGGGTAGAAAATTACTTTCAAATATTGAAAAATTTAAAAGCGTGCACATAAATCCTAAAGTAATAACAAATAAATTAGAGATATTAAATTTTGGTCTTTACAATTGATCAATTGGTCAATTGGCAAGTACTAATAATCATTCAAAATCTCAGAATGCTTTCTAAAATTCAAAATACTCTCAAAAATATATTCTATTGTCTAAATTCAAACCAAATAACTCATATGCCAATATTTTTTTTTTTTTTTTTGAATTTTCATAAGTTTTATAAATTAACTAAATATTAAAGAATTTTTTATTAAAAACTTAAAAACATACAAGATGTTCTTCTAGATATATGAATTAATATTTGAGTTTTAAAAAAATAAAAATAAAATATGATATTTTAATATATTATAATTTATTAAATGAAAGAAAAAGTTACTTTTATAACAAATCTCTAAATTAAAAGATAAAAAACAACTACTCCAATAACATAATATTTATTCATTTTAATTTAATTTATATAAATTTCAAAAGTAATACATTGAGACTTCTATAATTTAAAAAAAATTTGAAAAAAAAAACAAACCAAACGTGCCTCTAATTCTTAGAAACAAATGGGTACCCCTCAAGTCTCTGCAGTTATTTACATATTAGTTGTTACATTGACTATACTTTGATGGTAACGCTTACGTATCAAATGTGGAGCCGATTGAACATGATAGTGGAATGTAACGGATCCCCATTATCACTGTAAATTTTAAGTAATAAATGGATCTCGTTTCAAAGATGATTGGAAATTTTATATCAGATAAATAACATTGTGATATTTAAAAAGCTGGAATTCTTATTCATAGATGACACCAAGACTAACATTTAGACAGATGCCATGATGAGTAAGAGGAATGCGAGTGGATGGCTAGAAACATAAATTATATTTATTAAACAAATAATCATCGATGGATGTGGCAGAATGGAAATTTAGACTTGTTGATCTGTGATTATTAAATAGAAGTTTTAGTTTTTTATTTTTATTTTTATTTTTGAGAGTTATGGACCAGGCTAATCTCCTGTACAAAAGACAAACTGTACAAAGTCAAATTATTATTTTTTCTTTCAGATTTTCAAAAAGATAGTATGTTTTATCAAAAAAAAAATTGTTGTCTTTGACTAAGATTATAAAGATCAAATGTTGAAATCTATGATATTTTCGATTTTATGAAAATTGATCAACTATACAATTTGTCTAGAGAATAACCGCGTCCTTATTTTGTCTTAGATTTCAAGAATGTACATTCCTGTTAGAAAGAATGAGGTACAAATTGACCGTGTGAGCATGGTAATGTTTAGATAGACTGGTCATCTTCTTGTGAGTGGAATTTCCAGACAGCAGCCATTAAAGTGTTAGAAGCCCTGGCACTAGCCGCACTGCTGCTGTACTTCTTCACGCTCTTCCCCCTACTTGAACTTCTGTATTCCTGCCACATATTACAAGAAAATTTTAAAGTTTCTACAATGTCTTAAAAAGTGAAATTGTAAAGTTTCTACAAGAAAATCGGTAAATTGAATCCACACAATTTAATTGTTTTCTTTTCGATGATCGATAAACCTCAATACAAAGTGTGATTTTAGTAACTTAAAGTCAACTATAAACATTTAATGGTCAAGTTTCATTCATTTCTTATAATTAATATTTTTTTAATTTTTCATTCAAACCTTTATTGAGTGCCTTGGCTGATCCAAACTCCAAGTTAAAAGCCTTTCGCATGAAGTACTGATATTTCTAAGTTTAATTGCATAAATTTTTATTACAAGTATTTGGATCATTAAAAGCCTTTCCCATGAAGTACTGATATTTCTAACTTTAATTGCATGATGTATTTGACATCAAAAATTTTAATTCATTATTAGAATAAATCAACAGAAGAGATGGATCCGAGAATTACTAGCAATAAAAATTCACATAATCAACTTCAGAAATATCAGTTTACTCAATATAAACTAAAATAATAATGAAAATGAAAATAGGTTTAAAAAAACAGATTCAACAGCCTATACAAAATTATAATCTGCAAGGTAAGTCATAGAAACAAATACAAGATTGCTGAGACAGCTAAAATAATAATAAAAAAAGGAGATCCCAATCATGCATATTACCCTTTTGATCGGAGTCTTTTTCGTTGATCGGTTCTGTGAAGGAGGAGGACGATTTAGAACGTATTCCTTCAGTTGAACTTCGTCCATGCTCTCAAAAAGAGTCATCTGCACGCATTCATCATACACATTAGAAATGCAACTGTGTTATAAGGAAACTAATCAGCTCCAACTACATTAGATCTAACATACACACTATCATTTGAACAACTTTTTGCACTTTCAGCAAATGTTGTTTTGATAGTATAACAGTTAAGCTATCAAGTTTCAACTGTTTGTCACAATTGAATTTCCGAATTTTATTGTGTAAGATTTTGTATATGATCCATTATCTAAATATTGATTATTTCTATATGATACCCAATTCTCCCTGCATAAATATTTCAAGGCCTTGATCACAACACTGCATAAATCATGTTTTTGTGGCATGCATTAATATCTTACTAAATAAAAAGAAGGATACCCATGATGTGATATCTTCTACTTCTTTCTGCAACATAGGCTCCTCTACATCCATCACACATTTTTTCTCCCTCCATGGCAACTTCAACAAGTCAGCTACGTTTTTCCTCCTATTTTTGGAACTGTTCATACTTTGATATTATGACTTTCTCACTTTCTCCATGATCTCAATGTCTCTAATACATGTTTTCCATGATCTCTCTCTCTTTTCCTCCTTATTGAGAACACACGCAGAGATAATGGAATAATGAAATGAATGTGCAGGGAAAAGAATGAAATGGGTCTCCATTGAAATTGAAGAGAATGGAATAATCTTTGAATTTAATGAGGAGGTGAGTTGAAATGTAACGGTTGAAGTAATTGCGCCAAATAATCCACTCTTTAACTTTTTCCTTCAAGAAACATGTGAGCATGGTAGACAACGTGAGTTGGCAGCAGACACGCAAGATTATGGGATTGTTTCTTTCATTGAATCTTTCCTTGTGCTCTCCAAAAATGGCTGACTGCGTAGATAGATTTATAACGCCCATTCTCACATGTCAACAAGTAATGTAAGGTGATATTTGTCTTTTTTTCATATAAAATGACCGAGATGGACATGCTTTCAGTTACACCATTGCGAAGAGAATCCGATGGAGGGACATATTCTCTGCTTTCTTATTTGGGTCTAGTGCTAAAACCTCATTAATTAATAACATACTAATTTCTCAACAATTCTTAAATTCTCCACATTCTTGTCTTTATGACTTGAAAGCTTTGCAAACGAGTTTCCCAATAACGCATGGAGAAGGAAAGAAGGCTTGGTTATATATAAAATGAATGTTCTATAGGCGTCTGTTTGGTTCGTGGACTTGTATAAATCGAGATTTACAAATTTCGATTTAGCCAAATTAGGGTTTTGCAAATCTTCATTTTTATTTTTGGGATTTTACTTGAATTGTTTGTTTCACACGGAGGATGAGTGTGAAGACACATTTTTATGCATGAGCTTGGAGTTGAAGACTCCAAAAAGTAGTCCAATATATTATTTTACACTCCACAAAAAACATAACCAGGTTTTGATTTTCAATTCCTACTTGCTAGTAATAAGTCGGAAAACTTGGTTTTTTGAGCAAAAAATTTCAAATCCGGATTTTGAAAAAATCAATTCCTGTCATCGACCCTAGAAGAATTTAACTAGTGTGATAATGAAGATGTTTGTTGTAAATATTTTTATCTTATTTGGTGAATCTTAATCTTAATTAGGATTTGATCTGAAAGCTTTACAAAAGAGTTTTACATATCTAATATGAATACGCTCAGATAAAGATTCTAGGTGAGATACTTGTTAGAATGGAAGAAAAAATTACAGAAACTATGTTAGATTAATTTATTTTATATTAGATTAAAAATATTTATAATCTTTATATTTGTAGGATTCAAACGATATGGATTCTAGGAAGAGTTTATGTCATTCAACCATGATGTAAGCTATCATATTTACAAACAAAAGAAAATATTGTTTGAATAGTAATAATAACATTGATTCTTTAATATACAATTTAGGAGTGAATGGTGAGTTCATATATTTTCATACTTAAATATATTTGAATGGTGGGTCATTTTTTATTCATCATCTAATAATTAGTTGTCGCAAATATCTTTTAATAAATAATGGTAGAATTATCTTTTATATTATGAAAAAGAATTATATTGTTTAAAAGCATATTTAGTGGTAGAAGATATGAATAGAAAATTTATGTCGAACTAAGATCAAACAACAAGATGAAACACGAACAAGAAAAATTAAGTGGTGAGAACAACATTAACAAAGAGAGTATGTGGCCATATCTATTTAGTTGACCTTGTATATCAAAAACGTGAGAGTGATCAATAATCAACTTCTGACAAGTAATTTATCACCCTCTTCTTCATTCTTGTAATCTATAGATGCTTGAGAAGCACATGTATAGTAGATATAGCTAGAATCAAGCACAAGCAGTTGCTCAATTTTAGTTAATCAAGATCTTCTTAGAGACCTAAACAAGGTATAAACCAACAATTTCATATGTCATGAGAAGGTCTCACATTTAAAGGGCTTATAAATATATTCTTAGTCTTCTTGAGGTCTTAAGAAAAACCAAAAAAGTTACTTTACAAAAAGAATTGATGACTCCTAGATGACCCAATTTGGTACAATGCTTCAATCATAATATTATGTTCTAATAAGGCTTATGATTGTATTTGATGGTCTTTCATCTTGAATATACTCAAGTGGTTGGGATTTGACTCTATGATATGCAAATGTATGAAAATTCCATTTATTAATTTTGGTGGTAGGGTGGTGGTCAATGATTCTCTCCCTCAATTCCATTTACAAAGATCTTTTTACCAAGAATGCCCACTAGTTCTTTTGACTTATGGATCAGATACTATTCCTTCTAGTATTCTCTTCTAACCTCATCAAAGGAATTTCTTCATTTAGAAATATCAAAGCTCCCAATTTACATTGTGCTAATGATAGCATGTTTTTTATTTGGGACACAATTAATAAATTTAGGTACTTTAGATCATTTAGATTTCAAATACGCTAGCTCCTAACAGTTCATGTACAAATTTAGTTCTTAATGACCCACCTCAAACCTCACCCCCTTGGATTGCCATGGACAAGAAAGTAATTATGCATGGATCCATTTTGAATTGGTCTAACTAATTCCTCTATGTGGCATTAGAATTCAATGTGACAACAATTTTTTTGTTGTAGATGTTTTTATATTTCTTTATGTTACCTTACTTTAAAACTTGTTGGAATAAACTTACCTAACTCATTAGAAAGTTCATTTGATTCAAATGGGATAATACAAAAGAATTCATGTTACTTCTTAGTATTATTATTTTCAACCAAAGGATAAAGGAGGGTTGGATATTATAGTTCCCTTCAAACAAGAAACTTTTGTTACAACTAAATAGTCCGTTAGGGAAATAGAAGGTAAATCTCCTTGTAGAATCTTTTGAGACACCATATTTTTTTCCTAATAGTTATGTAGGAAGATCAATTAATTGAAAAAAACAAAAACTTTCTTGATTATAATTGGGAGGCCCCTTTCTTTTTAGAAATTGATTCTACACCCTTTAATTCTATTTGGAAGGTTGAATAGTTCACCTCTAGATATACTTAGTGGATTGATCAGTTGCTTAGTCATGATCTTAGCGTCACTTCTTATTTGGTGGAATAAACATATTTAGTTAAATAACAAAGTCATGGGTTCATGTGAACCGCTACTCATGAAACATGAGTCAATGAAATTGACCCTAATAACTATAGAGTTAAATATTAATAACAATATCATAATTTGACTTGTTGTGGAAAATATATGCTACTTATCAATTGATGAAGCTTAAGGTGATTTTTGATGAATGGTTTATAAGGTACAACACTTGGTCAAGGTTTTGTAAATAGGGTTGCAAGCACAGTGGGCTTAAGTGTGGAGGAAACTCCAAAGTTAAGTGTGCTCAAGTTGGAGTAGTATTGGGTGTATGCGTGAATATGCGGCCTCTGCTAACACACACACTTCAACACGATCATTGTATGCAGATTCATCCCGGAATGAACATTGGATTGTTCATTCGAAAATCAACCTGCAAAGTGGCCTGTTGCCTTCTATCTAAAGGGAATTGCTTGTTAGATATCCTCAGATTCGAGGTGTTTAAGCAACTAGACCCTGTAAGAATGAAGAATTTGAATGCAATTTAAGCTATATGAATGTGCAAGTTATCTAGATGAAGTGCTATTACAAGGAGGAGTTCAAAAACTAAAATTACATATATTTAATAGAAAATTTTGAACATTAAATATTCTATAAATCTGATAAAAGTCAACAACTTACTAAAACTGAGTATTTGAAAATATTATTGGGCTCATGTTGGATCATTGTTTTCTCTACCATTGGCTTCATTTTCGATGCACATGACAGTGGACTACTAGGTTTTGATGGCTTCTCTAGCATGATTATGCAAGGTGTGTCAATTCAAAGGTCTTTGAGGATTCATGGAAAAATTGTACAAGATCAATGGAGCTCTTTATTTATTATTGTCTAAATAGAAAAGGAGACTTTTGTATTCTTTCTTCTAAAACTCTTACATCCCACCTTTCAATCTTTTTATAGGTATGCACAATTTGGCATCACAATTTTGCCTAAGATATATTTTGTAATGAAATGAAGGAATAAAAAATGCATTTTTAATTTTTGGGTGCAAAAAGACGAGTCTCAATTCTATAGAAGTTCTTTTTGTGGAATTAGACATCTTCAGAATTGGGCACCCAACTTTTAAGAATCAGGTACCCGCTGTGGTTAGGGAGCCCGATCCATTTCAAAAATTGGGTGGCCAATTTTTGAATATGGATCGGTCTCTTGAACCATAACAAGTGCACGATTTTAAAAATCGGGTGCCCAATTTGTAAAAACTTAAATCTTATGTTTTTGTCATTTCTGTTGGTGATAGTGACTTTTGAAAATGGGAGCTTGATTTTTGACATCCTACCGAACTACCCCCCCTCCACCTCCCCCCCCCCCAAAGTTGATTTTTTCACTCTTCTAGGTATTTTAATTTGTTTTATATTATATTATTTCATTGTTTTTAGTTTTCTACTTTAAAATTTGGTCAAAAATTTTTTTTCACAAATAATAGTTTTATATTTGTATTCCTAGATTTGCATTGTATTTACTTTAAACATTGTTTTCTTTGACAAATTAAGTATATAAAACTAATAATAGGTAAACTATAAACAAAACAAAAATCATAGTCTATATATATTGTAATTCTAATTCTATTCATACGTAAATCAATAAGAAAGAGTTTATAGTTTTTATTCTTATTCTTATTTTTTCTCTTTTACTGCATGTTTATTTGTTAAATTCTAGCTAGATCTAATGTTTAACACTTAGCTAAAATTGTACGTACTAACACACAAAAGTTTACATGATCAATAAGAGCAATTTTAAATCAACTAAATGCAAACCATACAAGTATATCAAATCTTCATTAAACTTAGAATTCAATATCATTAGTTTCATTTATTTAAATGCAAATATTTATTCAATCAAATTAATTGAAAAAAACAAAAAAGAATCTTGATTACAATCGGGAGGCCCCTTTCATTTTAGAAATTGATTCTACACCTTTTAATTCTGTTTGGAAGGTCGAATAGTTCACCTCTAGATATACTTAGTGGACTGATCAATTGCTTAGTCATGATCTTAGCGTCACTTCTTATTTGATGGAATAAACATATTTAGTTAAATAACAAAGTCATGGGTTCATGTGAACCACTACTCATGAAACATGAGTCAATGAGATTGACCCTAATAACTATAGAGTTAAATATTAATAACAATATCATAATTTGACTTGTTGTGGAAAATATATGCTACTTATCAATTGATGAAGCTTAAGAGGATTTCTGATGAATGGTTTATAAGGTACAACACTTGGTCAAAGTTTTGTATATAGGGTTGCAAGCACAGTGGGCTTAAGTGTGGAGGAAACTCCATAGTTAAGTGTGCTCAAGTTGGAGTAGTATTGGGTGTATGCATGAATATGCGGCCTCTGCTAACACACACACTTCAACACGATCATTGTATGCAGATTCATCCCGGAATGAACATTGGATTGTTCATTCGAAAATCAACCTGCAAAGTGACCTCTTGCCTTCTATCTAAAGGGAATTATTTGTCAGATATCCTCAGATTCGAGGTGTTTAAGCAACTAGACCCTGTAAGAACGAAGAATTTGAATGCAATTTAAGCTATATGAATGTGCAAGTAATCTAGATGAAGTACAAGCAATTAATCTAAGAAATAAAAGACATTAAGCTAAAAATGTATGCATTATTAAGCTAGATGAATTTAAACTAAGAATGCAAGATGTATGTAAAATATGAGATAATGTGAGTATGAATTCCAACAGCGATTCGATTCAAATTCTCCAAATTCATCCTCCAAAATGAAGAGATGAGGGTCTCCTGAAATCCATCAACGGTTGAGATCAATTCGGATCAACGGTCAAGATTGAAGATGAGGTTCAGTCATAAAGGGAGATTCCCAAATTAAAGGGAATTAATAGATTTAATTTGAGTAAAATAATGAGTTAACTGATTTAATTTGAGTAGAAAAAGGAGTTAACTCATTTAACTCATTTTTATCAATAGTGAACAGGAAATTTCCCTTTTTGAACTGAGGAGAGATTTTGTTGAGATATTTAATTTAATAAAATGAGATATGCTCTCATAATTTCTTTTTCTATTTAATTAAATAATCTTTAATTAATTAGAGACACTTTTCTTATTTAATTAAATAACTTCATTTAATTAATTAGGAATGGCTTCCAATTTAATTAAATAATTTCATTTAATTAATTAGAAATACCTTTCCCATTTAATTAAATAATTACATTTAATTAATCAAGATAGGGTATTTATTAAATTAAATAAATTTAATTCCATAGTACATTAGCCTTAGGATATAATTTAATTTAATTAAAGTATAAATACTTAATAATTAAATTATAATTAAATCAAGTAGGTTTAATGCGACTAATATGAGTACGTACTATAGGAATTAAATAAGAAATATGATGAATGCAGATTAGGGTTTTATGCATCTGACAATTAAGTCAAATAGCGAATAGCAAAAATGAGAATTGCCTATTAGAATAGGTCTTTAGGATTGATCAGAAATAGACCAGAATTGGTTGAGATGACAATAAGCCAATTTTGGGGTATTACATTTTGCCACTCTTTGAATGAATGTGCGAGCAGCACGTTCAATTCAAAGAAAATCAGAAAGCATGATGCAAAGATGAGATTGGTTTCGAAGTTGATGACATGGAGACCAATTGATAAGCTTTTAAGGATTATCTCTACAACAGAGCTTAATCCCAAGGAATCCAAGTAGAGCACCTAGATACCTAAGATTGATAGCATTTAAAATACTATCTCCAGAATGAAGCATAATCTTTAAGGATCCAGACAGAACATCTAGATACTTGAAATTGATAGCATTTAGAAGATTATCTCCAGAACAGAGCTTAACCTTCAAGGATCCAGATAGAACACCTAGATACCCGAGAATAATAACATTTAGAAGACTTTCTCCAGAATGGAGCTTAACCTTCAAGGATCTAGATAGAACACCTAGGTACCTAAGATCGATAAAAGATAAGAAGGTCCAATCATGAGTCATAGAATCATCCCCAGAACGAGGCTTGATCCTCAGGAGTCGGGGTTTAGACTTTCCCAATACCTGTCTATCGAACTCTAAGAAGAGTTGTTATAAGGGAGTCGGGGTTTAGACTGTCCCAATACCTATCTATCGAACTATAAGAAGAGTTGTTATAAGGTTGATCAATTGATGAAAATATAAGATAGATGGCAAAGATGCCAGATAGAAGGAAACAAAAATGTACCGAGCGATGAGATGCCTCAAGTGATGAGAACATAAGATGGGAACTAGATGCCCCGAGCAATAAGTATTTAATGATGTAATCATCGTGCCCCCTCGGGAGCGAAATCAAAAGATGACACACTAGAAATATGATTTGAAGCAATATAGCAATAGATATAGAAGAAATTTGAGATTCAACAGAATGTAGAAGAGATCATAACAATGTGAACAATAAAGAAGAGATCAGAACGATCAGAAGAAATATGAAGAGATCAAAATGGTCTTGAAGAAATATAAAGAGATCAGAACGATCTGAAGAAATTTGGAGGATCTGAAGAAATATGAAGAGATCAGAACGATCTGAAGAAATTTGGAGGATCTGAAGAAATATGAAGAGATCAGAACGATCTGAAGAAATTTGGAGGATTTGAAGAAATATGAAGAGATCAAAATGGTCTTGAAGAAATATAAAGAGATCATAATGATCTTGAAGAAATATGAAGAGATCAGAATGATCTGAAGAAATTTGGAGGTTGATCCGAAGTGATTTTGAGATCCAAAAGACCAAGTTTGAGTTGAAAAGATTCCAAGAATTGCAAAGTATCAAAAAGATTTGGATTGCACAAAAAAATTTAAAATGCATTTTGAGCCACTTAAGTGTGTCAGATTTCGAATTTGATCCCGAAATAGGTTAAGAGCAACCAAAGTAGCCAAGAGGGTGATTAATCAATCATTTGCGTAGTTCATGAAAGAACATGATACTTTGAAGAGATCAGCAATCCCTCATCAGAGAAGGTGAAAGTAGATTTTCAATTGAATCGCATGCTTATGCAAGTGAAGTATGCAATGAAAGACTATGTTAAATGCAACCCTAGGTCTGGTTACCAAGCCTCGATGATTTATCATCACTGGATATAGAACAAAGCTCATAGGTCATACAATTCCCACTGACATTGCAATCATGGAAATATGAATATAACATACGTTATTGGTTTTTCGGGATTAAATGTAAGCATTCGAGGCACAAGAAGCCAAAATGACCAGAACATTTGTCCCTTTTAATGTAGCAAGTTAACATAAGCATCAGAGCATAAATGCTAGGATGACCTGAATGTTGCTTGCATAATAGGCACACCAAACACACGGGAGATCCCTCTTATGCTAAGTATTCAGTATTTATTTTGTCCGCAATGACCCTTGCATTCATAACCTGAGACAGAAGTGTGCTAGATATACTCGCAGTGACTCCTACGTTCACTTAATAGGACGAGTATCAGTATGTACTATAGCATGAAGAGTTCACTCCAACAAACAAGGAGAAGAACCAATGTCATTGATGTATCTGTATAAAAGGAGTCGAGGTACACACGGCCATCCAATATGAGATGGAGGCTCTTATAGTGGACACCCCTTTTATAGGAACGTATCAACTTGTTGGAACTAAACCATAGATAGAAAGCCAAGAAAAGATCATGCCCCCAGTCATTACTTCTCTAGTTGAAGATGACATCATCAAGTTGCTCGAGGAGATATGATAAAGAAAAAACAAAGCAAACAAAGAAAAAGCTCAGCATATCCAAACAAGTATATCATTTTTGAGTTCAATGTTTTGGGATTGATGTCAAGTGTCAATGTCCAGAACATGTTCAAAAGAAATCTCTTCAATAGGGTGACAACAGTAGTCAAAATGACTGGTGACTGAGGTCAAAGAAAAATCTTCATGATGAAGAACCTAAGAAGGACTAAGCAACAATAGATAGACATAGCTAGGACGACTGGTGATTGACGCAAAGAGATCTTCCATAAAGAAATCTTGAGACATGACTTGAGCAATGGTAGGCAGACACAACTAAAACAACTGGTGACCGTTGCGAAAGAGATTTTATGAGGAGAATCTCGAAAAGAGTGACACTAGCAATAGTAGGCAGACGTAGTCAGAATGACTGGTGACTGTCGTGAAGGAGATTCTATGAGGAGAATCTTGAAAAGAGTGACACTGGCGACAGTAGGCAGATGCAGTCAAAATGACTGGTGACTATCGCGTAGGAGATCCTATGAGGAGAATCTTGAAAAGAGTGACATTGGCGACAGTAGGAAGACACAGTGAGGACCACTGGTGACTATTGAGAAGGAGATTCTATGAGAATCTCGAAAAGAGTGACACTGGCGATAGTAGGTAGATGCAGTCAGAATGACTGGTGACTGTCGCGTAGGAGATCTTATGAGGAGAATCTTGAAAAGAGTGACACTGGCGATAGTAGGTAGACACAGTGAGGACCACTGGTGACTGTCGCGAAGGAGATTCTATGAGAATCTCAAAAATAGTGACAATAAGGGGGAAATGCCCCCGAGCTGTGACAAGACTCAATCCATGGATACATGAGCAGGAAGCAGTGAGGCGAAAGCATGAAAGTGACTGTACAGAATAGCCAGAAGATGCGCTGCAAGATAGAGAATTGGGAACAAGAGGCGCTTGTTTACCAGGTTTTCACCTTCTTGGCAAGTTTTCTCTTTTTTTTGCTACCATGATGCCTGTTTCCAAGTTTTCATCAATGGCACTATTTTTTGTTTTTGTTTTTTTTTTTTTTTGATTTTTTTTGTATTTTTGATTTTTTACTCTTTTTTTTGGTGTTACCAAGGTGCCTATTGCAAGGTTTTCACCAGGGTAACAATTTTTTCAGGACATTTTGTAATTTTTAGATTTTTTTGGAGATTACTAGCTCTCAAGAAGGATTATCTTGATTTTGTTCCAGTGTCTAGCAAGGTGCAGGACAATATGTAGTAGCAAGCTAGTGGATAAGCAGAGATGGATAGGCAAGGATTATGAAGTGGTGAATTTTACCCTCAAGGAAAGCCTTCACAAGATTACCTAAGCTAGGGAAAAGGATATAAGCTCATGGTGTAATGAAGGATATTGTGTAAGTAATCAAAGAAAATGACCATGTCAAGAGATTGCTAAGAACTGAGTTTTCTTCTTTCTTTCGTTGATCAAGACTAAAGGTTTAACTGAATAGGACAGAAAAGTTTGTTATGGAGGTTATGAGTGAGTGACTTGAGACAAGGACATATGAAGGATAAGCAAGATCATGATAGGATGTCATGGATGGAAGAATTACGCATGATGTCTGTTTACCAGGTTTTCATCATGGTACTTATCCAAGGCGCCACAAGAAGTGATTTTCACTATAGGACGGATTTATTTATCTTTACTTTTGCTACCAAGGTGCTTGTTTCCAGGTTTTCACCGAGGCACATTTTTTTTTTTTTTCCTTTTTTTTCTTCTTTTTTTTTTTGGATTTTTAGAGTTTTTGGAAAGAATTCAAGCCTTCTTCAATTTGAATAGTGCTCTTATAAGGAAGATAAGTTATGATAAGCCAAGGCCATAGCAAGGTACACTCAAAGATGCTGATAAGGTAATGGAAGGGAAATGATAGAAAAATGAGAGGAAGATGGAGGATAAGGTTGTTGGTTTTGGAAGACTGAAACAAGCAAGGATGGCAAGCAAGCATAAGATTTAGAGGATCTCATGAGGGTGGATGAGATATTAGGCAAGATCAAAATTGACACACACCTTGAAGGATAGTGGAATGATGGAGGAAATATGGATGAAATAGATTGAGGCTTACATATATGAGGTAGAAAAGCCATTTTAGAGAGGGGTGGAGTAGAAAGTTTTGAAACCTTTTTAGGAAGATGTTGGGAAGAAGATGGAGTGGAAGCCTTTGGAAGCTTGAATGTCAACTTTGATTTGTTTTCAATATTCAAGTCCTTCAAAAGAGACTTGAGAATCCATATAGCTTTTGATTTTTCATTAGATGCTTTGGAATGCATTTCTTCAATAACAGATTTCAGAACCCATACTTTCTTTGGTTGAGCTCTTCGAATAGTGGACCTTTGTGGTCTCTTTTGCATATTTTCCTTCTTGACATTCACATGTTGATTAGGGGAGACACAGTGAACTTTTGAGGATGGATTCATGCACTTGTGTTTGAGTTGATCATCCAAATTTCTTCCAAAGGACTTGGGACTTGTGGATGAATGAGGCCAATATGACTGGTTTAGATGGAAAGGTGAATGTGAAGAGTTCAAGTATGTGCATCTTTTTTGATCTTGGGGTAGGGTAGGAAGAATGTATAATGAGCTAAGAGTGGAAGTAGGAGATAGAGGAACATAAGGTCCTAATATGGATGGAAGACTTGAAGGTTTTAGCTTAGATGGGTAGGAACCAAGGATAGATTTAGAAGATGTGAACAGACCATGAGTATGGATATCAACATCTTTAGAGTGAGCAATATGACCAAATTCATTAATAGATTTTTGAGTAACTGTTATAGGAGCAATACCTTTGACAAGAGTGTTTAAAGCTTGAGCATAGTTTGGAAGTGAATGTAGTGAGATAGAACAAAAGAGTGAGGGAACAGTTTCTTCAAAAGAAATCTTAGGTAGTAGAGGAAAAGTATCCTTCTCTTGGTCTTTAATAGTCTCCTTAGGGATGGTGGAAGGAATATCATGATCTTGCCTAGTAGAGGGGTATGATATGGGAGATGGAGGACAATGTGACTCTTGAGATGGAGGCACGAGATCTTGGAAGATTTGAAAGGGGATGAATGAATCTTGGTCTTGATCAACACTTGTTTCTTCATAATTTAAGTGGTCCTCTTGACATGAAACCAAATCCAAGGATGAGGGAGTATCTGAATCTGTATTCGAATAAATTTCTAGAGTCTCCATAACAGGCTCTTGAAGGGACAATGGAGGAATAGTTGGATTGGGAATAATAGGAGGATAAAACATGGAGGTTTTGGATCTTTTCTTTGTGTAGTATGGGAGAGGTTTTAGACTAAGTCAATATTAGCTTGAGTTTCCTTTAAAGGTAGTCCTTGAGGGTACACATAGTCAACTAGGGTAGTAGTGAGTTCTTTTGGTGAATATGTGTTGGAAAGATTGGACAATTTAGAAGGTGGATGTATGTTGGAGGAAGTAGAAGTTGCATTTGAACCATTGCTAGACATGGTTTCATGATTTTGATCCTTCTTGAGAGTAGAATCTTTAGTAGCTGAGAGTTTAGATTTTTGAATTATGCCTTTGTCAAAGAGATCTTGGATCTTGTTTTTCAGCTCCCTACAATGCAAATTTTTATGTAAATTATGTCTACGATAGGCACAATCATTACTCATAAAGGAAACTCCCGCAAAAGTGACCTTAGGTAACACAATGATTTTCTTTTGAAGAGGTTCTTCCAAAGTTGATTCATAAGATCTTCCCAAATGGGTGAAATCACACTTTGGTTTAGGTTCCCAAGGTTTTTCTTCAAAAATATTTCTAGATTTCTTGAGTAATTGCAGAATGTTTTGAGATGGTTTGGACTCAACATTATAGGAAGGTGAATAATCTCACAAGGAGAATTTGTTCAATGATGTGGCATCTTCCTCCTTTAGTCTTTGAAGTTGAGTGCTCATTGATTGGATTTGTTGTTTCATGTTTGCAATAAGTAGCTTTTCTTCCTCACTAGGAATATTGGATTTAGCACATTTTTTGTTAGCCATTTTGATGTACTATGTTTCAAGTATTGACAGCCAAGTTTTAGAACATAAGTCAAGTAGCCACAGTCATAGACAATGACAAAAAGAAAAAGCTTAAACAAGGACCACACTAGAATGTAGTCTCAGAAAAGCAAGATAAGAGTGCAGTCTACTAAGGTATGAATAGTCTGATTTGAAGGCTAGAACAGCCAAAGATTATGACTATCATGACATGGAGTACAAAAAGCACTAAAGGAAAAGAGCAAGATAACTGAGAGACAAGACTAGTTAAAGTATGGATCACAAGTCATTAGCTAAGTAGGATGCTACTATTTGGGACTGTTTGCAGACAAAGAGCGATAAAAGGACGTAGAAAAGGGCAGCGTGTAGATCACAAATAGCTAGATCAGACCAAAAGTGGAAATGCTGACACAAGATCTTGCGTGAGAAACCTTTATGAGTCGCGCGAAGAAGTTTTACAAGTCGCGCGAAGAAGTTTCTGTCTCGCGCAAAGTTCAGTGACAATTTTTAATTTTGCACGAGAAAGCTCATAGGATCGTGCGAAGAATCATGATAGAATTTTAATTTTGTGCGAGGAAAAATGATTTCGCACGAGGAGAAAATGATTTCGCGCGAGACTAAATAAGTTTTTGCGCGAGAAAGCAGATCAGTTTCAGAATAGCAACTGATTTTGGCAATATTTTTGGACTTTTTAGATCATTTTAGTAAGCAAGCAAATAAATAGGCATGTAGAACAACAAGCAGGTGATATCAAACATGTCTGAAAACAATGAGCAAGGGCAAAAGCAACCTTGCGCATGAACAATCAAGTGACTTAGTTTTGTGCTAATCCCTAAGAGAGCTATTTGTCTATGTTTTCAAAAGGTTTTGCAATCACGCATACATCCCTAGAAAATAAAAGTTGGCCTCTCTAAGGTTTTGAGTAATGGTTTGACTCTGCAGCTTTTATGACTCACAGGGGTGACCTCCAATCCCGGTGCACTAAGGTTTTGACATAGTCCAAGAACTTAATCTTCAAGAGCTGCTAGGGAGATTTGACAACCCACTATGAACCACACCCGTGGAGATTTCTTCCACAAGGACATTTATATAGTGGTTGTCACTACCATGGCAAAAATGAGTATTACCACTTGAGGTTTCGTCAACGTAGTTTTCCCTGTAGAGGGATTGTCTACTACAGTTAACCCTCTATAAAGGTGACCGACTCACAATAGTATACCACAAGGTGACTTAGCTTCCAGATTCAAAGTTTTGACACCTTTTCACCTTTAGCCCAATAAAAGCAGACAGATTAATTCGACACGCTAAACTAAGAGTATCTCTTAAAGATCTATAATATCAACTCCCGGTGATCTATCAACCTCTCCGAAGAAAGGATGCCTCAATCAACAAGTTGAAGATTCATCTATCTACGAGATGCTCAAAGTATCCTCCCCACCTACAAGGAATTCGTCTTAGAGAGGAGTTTCACTAGGAACCCACTCCCTCAAGATCCACGAATAGTGTTCATGGGGGCTTAATTACTATGTGTGTATAGATGTTAATTCTCGAAAGTAAATCTATCCAAAAGAAATCAAAAAGCACAAAGTGGTACACTTAACGCTTTAAATAATATGAGGTGAGTCTAAAGATGTGGAACATTTAACCCCTCACATAAGCCAAAATGAGTCCACAACTCAGAAATTAGTGAGTTTTAGAAAGCACAAAAGGGTTCCTTTGTGGAGCATTTAAAGCTTATGTCCTGTAGACCCCTCCCCTTTAACGTGGTGCTAATCTTGCAACCACAGTGTGGAACGAGGGGCCGACAGATTAGCGAGTCCAATAACCCAAGATAGCTAATTAGATCTATCACTAATAACTAAGCCTGCTAGATGAAACTAATAGAGATCACAACCTAGTATCAAATTATGCATGTGTTGTAAAATGAAAACATGGAAGGAAATACACACAAGCTTGACATGAGAGATGTTTGTTTTAGGCCCAAATGAAGTGTTATCAGTCAAAGAGAATTACCTAGTAATCCTTGTAACGCACTTAGTAGATGTTTTACCTATTCTTAGCAACTTTATCATGCTTTTCCAATTGTCTCGCAAACCGCTGTTATGCTGCAAAAAAATCAAAAAAATGGATATAAAGATGCTTAAGAGAAAACATGTTAGTGAAAACTGAAGCTTAACTATGGGAAAATAAAATTTAACTTTTTTTGTTCATTTTTATACCCATAAAAAAGCCTAGAAAATGCTAAAACCTATGAAAACATCAAAAGTCAACATTCGTTTTATACTCGTTTTAAAAAAAAATAAAAAATTTACTTGTTGTCTTCTGTATTGCTGTTGCAAAATTTCAAAAAATACAGAAAAAAAACCAAAAACAGTGAGCAGTTAGCAGACAACACGAAAATCAATGCAAAAAATAGCATCTGTCAGCAGAGTCTCACGTGAAGTTATTTCTGTCTCGCGTGAAACTCTTCGGAGCCTACGCGAAATTGTTTCAGGATTGCGCAAAATTTTGTTAATGCCTATGCAAAATCTTGCGTAGTGTCGCGCGAAGGAACAAGTTTCACGCGAAATTATTTCAGACCCGCACGAAATTATTTTACGGCTCACACGAAGAAATAGGTTCCGAACAAAGTTTCATGCGCCCAAGAACTTTCTTGCGCGATGCAAAAAGAATCTTTGCGCGAAGATTCTTGATCCTTACACAAAAATGAATAGTCTCGCGCGAAGATTCCCAAATTTGTACGGAACAATACGGACAGAGAACAAAAAAATGATTTAAGACATACAGAAAGAGGCCAAAAAAATTGATTTTCATGCCCCACGGTGGGCGCCAGAAATGTATGCGTGAATATGCGGCCTCTGCTAACACACACACTTCAACACGGTCATTGTATGCAGATTCATCCCGAAATGAAAATTGGATTGTTCATCCGAAAATCAACCTGCAAAGTGACCTGTTGCCTTCTATCTAAGGGAATTGCTTGTCAGATATCCTCAGATTCGAGGTGTTTAAGCAACCAAACCCTGTAAGAACGAAGAATTTGAATGCAATTTAAGCTATATGAATGTGCAAGTAATCTAGATGAAGTACAAGCAATTAATCTAAGAAATAAAAGACATTAAGCTAAAAATGTATGCATTATTAAGCTAGATGAATTTAAACTAAGAATGCAAGATGTATGTAAAAATATGACCAAATGTGAGTTTGAATTCCAGTAGCGATTTGATGCAAATTCTTCAAATTCATCCTCCAAAATGAAGAGATGAGGGTCTCTTAAATAGAATTTCCTGAAATCCATCAACGGTCAGGATTGAAGATGAGGTTCAATCATAAAGGGAGATTCCCAAATTAAAGGAAGTTAACAGATTTAATTTGAGTAAAATAAGGAGTTAACTGATTTAATTTGAGTAGAAAAAGGAGTTAACTGATTTAACTCATTTTTTATCAATAGTGAACTGGAAATTTCCCTTTTTGAACTGAAGAGAGATTTTGTTGAGATATTTAATATAATAAAATGAGATATGCTCTCATAATTACTTTTTCTATTTAATTAAATAATCTTTAATTAATTAGGAATGGCTTCCCATTTAATTAAATAACTTTGTTTAACTAATTAGAAGTAAGTACTCCATTTAATTAAATAATTACATTTAATTAATCAAGATAGGCGTATTTGTTAAATTAAATAAATTTAATTTCATAGTACATTAGCCTTAGGATATAATTTAATTTAATTAAAGTATAAATACTTAATAATTAAATTATAATTAAATCAAGTAAGTTTAATGCGACTAATATGAGTACGTACTATAGGAATTAAATAAGAAATATGATGAATGCAGATTAGGGTTTTCTGCATCTGACAATTAAGTCAAATAGCGAGTAGCAAAAATGAGAATTGCCTATTAGAATAGGTCTTTAGGATTGATCAGAAATAGACCAGAATTGGTTAAGATGGCAATGAGCCAATTTTGGGGTATTACATTGGGATGGGTGACCTCTTAAGAAGTTCGGGTGCTTCACCTTTGTGAGCATCACCTAGACTTAATGAGTGGTTAGTGTTCCATTTGTTCTTATGAGAGATGAGTTCATTTGAAATTGACTCTAGATTTTACACAACTAAATTTTGATAGAAATATCACAATCTGACTTGTATAAACATTTGAAGCATTAATACAATTTATCATATTCTAATAAATGATGAATCTTGCATATCATTTTTATAGATATTGGCATTGTTCAAGCTCTCACAACCTCCAAAATTCCTTGGTATTAAGTTGATCTAATGATTGTATTTGATCTATGACGTTGTTCAACATAGCTCTGTGATTTATAAAGTTTGTTGCTTTCACACAACTTTAATACTATGGTTTTTGTTGTTTCTTTTCCGCTCTTCAGATAAACATCTTCTTGATGAACTAGGGCTCATAGTGGATTGCAAGAGGAACCTTGCAGAAGAGTTCGAGATGAAAGATTTAGGACTTATGCACTACCTTCTAGGCATGGAAGTGTGGCAAATAGATGGGGAGATTTTCCTTGGTCAAGGGAAATATTGCATTGAAATCTTGAAGAAACTTGGGATGGAGGATTGCAAACCCATGTCTACACCCATGATCACGAATTGGAGGAAGGTAGATACATCTAAGGAGAAGGATGTAGATCCCACTTTATATAGACAGTTGATTGGTTTGCTTATGTATTTGGTCAATACAAGGTCAGATATAGCATTTGCAGTAAACTCTCTTAGTCAGTTCATGGTTGAACCAAAGAGAATGCATTGGATAGCGGCTAAGCATGTGCTACATTACTTGCATGGTACGGTCGAGTATGGGATCAGATATGTTCAAAGTGAAGGTATCAGGTTGATAGGCTATACTGACATAGATTGGGCAGGAAGTACAACAGACAAAAGGAGCACTTCAGGGTGTTGTTTCAGCTTGGGATCAGGAGTTGTATCTTGGTTCAGTAGGAAGCATAAGTCTGTGGCTTTAAGTTCAACAGAAGCAGAATACATAGCAGCTAGCATGGCAACATGTGAAGCTATATGGTTTCGAAAGTTGTTAGTAGCCTTGTTTGGTTAGAAGGTTGAGACTATTGTGATACATTGTGACAATCAGAGTTGCATCAAGTTGTCTGAGAATCCAGTGTTTCATGATAGGTCTAAATATATAGATATCATATATCACTTCATCAGAGATTGTGTACAAAGGGGAGTTGTTCAGCTACAATACATACCTACAGAGGAGCAACTAGCAAACATTCTGACTAAGGCATTGGGGAAGGAAAAATTTATCTTCTTCAGAGATAAGTTAGGTGTCCTGCAGAACAACTTCCTCGCTAAGAGGGAGTGTTAGTTTTTTTAGCTTTGGACAGCTGTTTGTCCATTTGCTATTATTTAGCAAGTAATTATTTTGCTAACTAATTGGTTAGATTAGAAACAAATATTTGTTAATTAATTGACCACTTTTGGAAACAACTAGAAATCAACTTGGTTAGGGTTGCTAAGTTTTTTAAATCTCAACCGTCGATTGTAAATCAATCTCGGCCATTGGTTTACCAATAGGAGTAGCATAAAAGGAGGTCAGGGGGGCATTTGGAGAATATGAAGTTTGAAGAAACATTTGCAGTGTTAGCAAGGGCACAGTGTTAGCATGGGAATAGCAGTGGGGAATATCAGCGAGTTAAATTAGCAAGTTGTCAAAATTTTGCCAGTAAGAGGCAAGAAATTTTGTATCTCTTGATTTGCTGAAGTTTAATATAATTTCTCATCTCTAGAACTAGTTTTCCCTTAGGGGTTTTTTTCCAGGGACAACTTGTCTGAAAATATTGTGTTCATTGCGTTGCGCATTTCTTTCCATATTTTATAAGTGAAGTTGCAGTTGTGTTATTTTTCGATATTAGCTAGAAATTTATTTTCAGCAGTTTAATAATTCTTTATGATAGGAGATTAATAATCAGTGACTGCAATAGTTAATTTTTCACAAAAGTAAGCTCCAAACATGTTTTAGCTTCATTAAGAGGGCAAAATTTATGTAGTATATAAAATAAACTTGTCCAACTTCCTTCAATAACTAGAGTATTTCACTCTTTCTTGCATTCAGGTTATTTAACTTTAAAGCTGTTAGAGATGCTACACAATCTACTAACTTTCCCTTCTTTATTGATGAGCAAATTTGCAGATGAAATGGTCTTCTAATATGTCATTAACACATCCTCTCCTGTAAGCTTTTGTAACATTATTTTTGTTCTCCTTAGGGAACGTTGAAACATTAAAGTAAGGTTATATTAGGTCTTAAAAGAGCATTATTAGATGACACAACTAAATTTGTAATGTAATCAATTAGCAATAAAGAAAGTATATGATAAAATCTCTTAAGAAAGTTGTTACAGACAAATAATAGTATAAGGATGGATGCTTAACTTTTTACGCATCAGTTAGGAGTTGAATTTAAGAAATTGGAGTGCTCTGTGCACTTGCTGTTAGTTTTGTTAGCTTGGACAGTTGTTTGTCCATATGCTATTATTTAGTATCTAATTTTTTTTGCTAACAAATTGGTTAGAGCAAGGACAATTATTTATTAAATAATTGACTTCTTTTAGAAGCAACTAGAAACCAATTTTGTTAGGGTTGGTAAGTTGTTTTATATCTCCACCGTCGATTGTAAATCAATCTAGGCTGTTGGTTTACCAATGAGAGTAGTATAAAAGGGGGTCTAGGGGGCATTTGGAGAACAATGAAGTTTGGAGAAATGTTTGCAGTATTAGCAAACAGTCTTGCAGTGTTAGCAAGGGCACAATGTTAGCGTGGGAATAACAGTGGGGAATATCAGTGGGAGAAATTAGGAGGTTGTCGAAGTTCTGCCAGTAAGAGGCAAGGAATTTTGTATCTCTTGATTTGCTGAAGTTTAATATAATTTCTCATCTGTAGAACTAGTTTTCCCTTAGGGGTTTTTCCAGGGACAATTTGTCCGAAAATATTGTGTTCATTGTGTTGTGCATTTCTTTTCGTATTTTATAAGTGAAGTTGCAGTTGTGTTATTTTTCGATATTAGCTGGGAATTTATTTTCAGCAGTTTAATAATCATTTATGATAGGAGATTAATAATCAGTGACTACAATATTTAAATTTTTCACATGGTATCAGAGCATTGTCATGGGTAGAAGAGTTTTGCCCTAGAAAAGAAATTTTGATCTCTTTAGATTTAATATTGCTTTAAACCCTTGAGATGGCTTCAGCTGGTTTGAGAGATCAGGATAGATTGGATGGTGCCTCAAATTTTGGTGTCTGGAAGGCCAAAAATTTTTTATTGTTGGAAGAGAATGGTATCAAGGATTATGCTACCAGTGTTGTACATGTACCAACGGATGCAACCCAGCTTGCAGCATATAGGAAGGACGATGCAAAAGTGAGGAGGATTATCCTTGATGGTGTCAAGGATCATATTGTTCCACATATCTCGGAGCTAGATACAGCGAAAAAGATGTGGGACACCATTCTGAATCTATACCATAATGCTACCACCAAAAGGAAGTTGATTCTCAGAGAGAAGCTAAAGAATACCTGAATGAATCAGGGAGAAGACGTCACAAGTTACCTCACCAAGCTCAGACTTGTCAAGGATGAGTTAGCAACTGTTGGAGATAGCCCTAGTGATGACGAGCTAGTGAGAATAGCCCTAAATGGGTTTACTAAACAATGAAGTGCCTTTGTTCAAGTTGTCAGTGGATGAGATACTTTATCGAGTTGGGATCAACTATGGACTGATTTCACTTAGGAGGAGTTTATACTAAGTCTTGTCAATGGGGCCAACAAGAGTCAGAAAAATGAGGTGGAACAAGAGAATGTTGCCCTAGCAGGTAAAGGGAAAGCAAAGAAAGGATCTAGCAAAGGATCGAACTCACAAAGTGAGAAGAAAAAGAAGGACCTTTCTAAGGTCAAGTGCTTTGGATGTCATGAGTTTGGCCACTATGTCAGTGATTTTCTAGAGAGGAAGAAGGGTAACAAGCAAGTGGCAGCTTCAGCAAGTGCAAAAGAACTCACCAGTAGAATGGAAGATGAGTTTGCACTCATAGCTTGTATGGTTAGCTCAACCTCATAGTGTGTTTGGTATATAGATAGTGGGGCGTCATTTCATATGAAAGGAGTTAGAGAGTACTTCTCCAGTTACAAGGAAGAGGACACCAACATCCAAATTTCTACAAGAAACTTATCCAAACTCAACCCTGTTGGGAAAGGGACTGTTTAGTTTCAGAGGGAGAATGGAAAGATAATTCCACTTCATGATGTGTTATATGTGCCAGACTTAGGTATGAATTTGGTTTCTGTATCTGTTCTTCAGGATAGGGGGTATAATGTACTCTTTAGAGGAACAAATGTATTGATTAAGCACAAGGATTGGAAATCACCCATAACTATTGGAGTTAGGAGTGGTCGCCTTTATAGATTGCAGTTTGATACTCCTGAGGCACTTATGACCAACAGTAATCCTAGAGATCTTGGAGAGCTATGGCATAGGAGGATGGGCCATATTCATGATGGAGCACTTAGATTGCTTCGTGAGACGGTGATAGGTGTTCTAGAGGTGAGCACAGAGCATGATGATGTATGTAAGGGATGTGTGTTGGGGAAGTTTGCGAAAGCATCTTTTTCAAGGAGTGACACCAGATCTAAGCGTGTTCTTGATCTAGTACATTCAAATGTTTGTGGACCGATGTCGACGAACTCTCTCAAAAATTATGAGTACTATGTTACTTTTATTGATGATTTTTCTAGAAAGACCTAGATATACTTCTTGAAGACTAAGGATGAGATTTTCAGTCGATTCCAAGAGTTCAAGGCTCTTGTGGAGAACTCGACAGGAAAGAAGATAAAGGTTCTTCGATCAGACAATGGAGGCGAGTACAAAGGAAATGTCTTTCAGAAGTTTTGCACCAGAGAAGGAATCAAGAGAGAATGGACTGATCCTTACAATCCACAACAGAATGGAGTTGCTAAGAGGAAGAACCATTCTATATCGGAGGCAGGAAGAGCTATGCTACATGACCAGGACATGCCCTGTTACTTATGGGAAGAGGCATGTAATACATCAGTCTACATTCAGAATAGAGTTCCACACAAGGTGCTGGGGAAGATGACACCAGAGGAGGCTTTCACAGGGAAGAAGCCAGATGTTAGTCACTTCAAGATATTCAGGAGTTTGGCATATTGCCATATTGTTGGAGATACATGTACAAAGTTAGATCAGACTACAGAGAGGGGGTACTTTGTTGGGTACAGTGAGACCTCAAAGGCATACAAGATTTTCATTTCGAGGACTAAGAGAATTATTTTTAGACGGGATGTCAAGTTCATGGACGACAAGGCATTCAGGAGATCCAAAGATTTGCCAGTAGATGATCAGAGTGAGTAGCAAACAGAAGCTCCAAGACCAAGTCAAGAGCAACAAAGCTCAAGTATAGTTACCAGTACAAGTGTAGACTCAGTTAGTGAAGATTCATAGAGTATGGAGCAACAGGTGCAACAGGAAATGCATCTAGAAGACTTAGAGGTTGACATTTCATCCTGTACAGTTGGCAGCGGGAACCATGTGGTTCCAGATACACAAAGGGATACTCAAGAGTTTATGGGAGCTCCTAGAAAGAGTACTAGGCAGCGAAGACAACCAGCCAAGTTCAATGACTATGTGGCATTAGTTAGTCAGTTGGTAGATAGTGAGCCTTCTAGCTATCAGGAAGCTGCAGAACATCAGGTATGGCAAGATGCTATGGTTGAAGAATATTTTTCAATAATGTAGAATGATGTGCGGGAGGTAGTACCTAGACCAACAGATAGGTCTTTAGTTGGATCACGTTGGATCTATAAGATAAAGCACGGTGCAGATGGTAACATCAAGAAATACAAGGCGAGGTTCGTGGCAAAGGGGTTCTCTCAGAAGGAGGGAATAGACTATGAGGAGACATTTGCTCCAGTTGCCAGGTATACTTCTATACAAGCTGTAATCTCACTTGCAGCACAGATGGGATGGCAAATCCATCGAATGGATGTCAAGACAACATTCCTTAATGGTGAGTTAAAGGAGGAGGTATACATAGAACAACCAGAAGGCTTTATAGCACACAACAAAGAGACCCACGTGTGGAGATTGAAGAAAGCATTGTACGGATTCAAGCAGGCTCCTAGAGCGTGGTATGAGCGCACTGATACATACTTGCAGAAAATGGGCTTTGTGAAGAGTGAAGCAGATGCTAACCTCTACTACTTGATGGTTGGGGGTGAGATTCTCATTCTTGTTCTTTATGTGGACGACCTATTTCTTACAGGTTCACTAGGGCTCATAGTGGATTGCAAGAGGAACCTTGCAGAAGAGTTCGAGATGAAGGATTTAGGACTTATGCACTACTTTCTAGGCATGGAAGTGTGACAGATAGATGGGGAGATTTTCCTTGGTCAAGGAAAATATTGCATTGAAATCTTGAAAAAATTTGAGATGGAGGATTGCAAAGCCATGTCTACACCCATGATCACGAATTGGAGGAAGGTAGATACAACTAAGGAGAAAGATGTAGATCTCACTTTATATAGACAGTTGATTGCTTTGCTTATGTATTTGGTCAATACTAGGCCAGACATAGCATTTGCAGTAAACTCTCTTAGTCAATTCATGGTTGAACCAAAGAGAATGCATTGGATAGCGGATAAGCATGTGCTACGTTAGTTGTGTGGTACAGTCGAGTATGGGATCAGATATGTTCGAGGTGAAGGTATCAGGTTGATAGGCTATACTGACGCAGATTGGGTAGGAAGAACAACAGACAAAAGGAGCACTTCAGGGTGTTGTTTCAACTTGGGATCAGGAGTTGTATCTTGGTTCAGCAGGAAGCAGAAGTTTGTGGCTCTAGGTTCAGCAGAAGCAGAATACATAGCAGCTAGCATGGCAACATGTGAAGCTATATGGATTCTAAAGTTGTTGGTAGCCTTGTTTGGTCAGAAGGTTGAGACTACTCTAATACATTGTGACAATCAGAGTTGCATCAAGTTGTCTGAGAATCCAGTGTTTCATGATTGGTCTAAACATATAGATATCAGATATCACTTCATCAGAGATTGTGTACAAAGGGGAGTTGTTCAGCTACAATACATACCTACAGAGGATCAGGTAGCAGACATTCTGATTAAGGCATTGGGGAAGGCAAAATTTATCTTCTTCAGAGATAAGTTAGGTGTCCTGCGGAACAACTTCCTTGCTTAGAGGGAGTGTTAGTTTTGTTAGCTTAGACAACTGTTTGTCCATATGCTATTATTTAGTATCTAATTGTTTTTGCTAACAAATTGGTTAGAGCAAGGACAATTATTTATTAAATAATTGACTTCTTTTAGAAGCAACTAGAAACCAATTTTGTTAGGGTTGGTAAGTTGTTTTATATTTGCACCGTCGATTGTAAGTCAATCTCGGCCTTTGGTTTACCAACGAGAGTAGTATAAAAGGGGGTCTAGGGGGCATTTGGAGAAAAATGAAGTTTGGAGAAATGTTTGCAGTATTAGCAAACAGTCTTGCAGTGTTAGCAAGGGCGCAATATTAGCGTGGGAATAGCAGTGGGAAATATCAGCAGGAGAAATTAGGAGGTTGTCGAAGTTCTGCCAGTAAGAGGCAAGGAATTTTGTATCTCTTGATTTGCTGAAGTTTAATATAATTTTTCATCTGTAGAACTGGTTTTCCCTTAGGGGTTTTTCCAGGGACAATTTGTCCAAAAATATTGTGTTCATTGTCTTGCGCATTTCTTTTCGTATTTTATAAGTGAAGTTGCAACTGTGTTATTTTTCGATATTAGCTGGAAATTTATTTTCAGCAGTTTAATAATCGTTTATGATAGGAGATTAATAATCAGTGACTGCAATAGTTAAATTTTTCACACTTGCCGACTCTTTTGATGACGAGGTCCATCTTTTGTTCAAATATTATGATTAATTTTCCAACAATGAAAGCCTTAATTTGTTGGATAGTTCTGTTTGGAACTAAGATCATCAAAAACCTCAAATTAGAATAAATTCTTGAGGAAAAAAAGGAAGAGAGAAGAAATCTAAATTTGAATTAGCACCCAAAACAAATCAAACTTTTTGAAACGAATGATTACCTTGAATGTCTTGCTCAGCGCTGTAACTTGTATTTTTCCACCCAGTTGTTCTACCTCTAATCACCTTTTGTTCACTCTTCATTTCACCCAAACTCTTTGCAATTTGACAGATGTATTGGATCAGTTAGTGTCAAACATAAGATCTTCCATTTATTAATGGAATGCTCTGACACTACACTACCAATTCTTTTGATGACTAATCCATCAATGATTCAGTTATGATCCACTTGAACAACAATAAAAGCCCACCTTCAGTCACCTTTCAAACACCTTAGTTTGTATTTTCCCTTCCAATTATTCTTTTTATAACAAAGATCATAGAAAGATCTCAAATCATATGAATTATTTAGAAAAAGAGAAGGGAGAGAAATTTGGAATTTGGATTAACACCAGTAAAACAAACCCTTTTTAAATTTGTGCAAAACCAGACAAATAAAATCTAGATGAAGGCTTAGTTTTGTGTCTTTCTTACTCAGCTCCGCGACTTGGATTATCCCACCCCGTAGTTTTTCCTCCAGCAGCTCTAACCTCCTTTCATTCAGATAAACTGTCCAC